>JAXQQM020074155.1:0-25793 GCA_034641835.2 Pinus albicaulis
GCAAAATCTAAACTATGACTAAATGAAAGAAAAAGCTTGATAATGACTTTTTAGGCAGATGACACAAACTTAACTTGAGGAATGTTTCCTAAACAATTAAGCACTAATGATGCACTACTCTGTCCTAAGCTCTTTTATTCTACGATCAATTCCTAGTTCTATTCTGCAATTGAATGTCACAGATCTTGCACTCAAGAAGTTATTGAATTCTGGTTCAAAGTAGTTCTCTTGAAGAAGAGCTCTGTTTATAGAAATGATGAGGAGATTGCAGAGAGGTTTCAGACCTTATAGTGATTTTGCCTTCTGTTCCTATAGTTATGGATCTATTGTAGTTTTTTTTTAGAACAAGAAGGTGTTTTGTGAATAATGAAGGCTGTCTTGTGAATCCTAACAACTAAAGTAACCTGTTGTGCAAAGGATGACAGTGTGACTATGAGATGCAAGTGCAGTGAGTTAATTTAAGCATGAACCTAAGATGCTTCTAAACTAGAACAATGTCAAACTGTAAGTCATCATCAAACTTGAAATGAGGTAACTGCTCATGAATTAAATGCAAATGAGACTCCGGAGTTGTTCTGACTATACTAATCATGCATTGACCTATGAAGTTACACAATCTGTTTGTTCATCATTAGTGATATTTTGGAAGAGTTCCTTCTTGTGGAAGAGGTAGAACAATTCTGACTGTGGACTTGTATGCAATTGAAAACAAATGAACTGAAAACAAATGAAAAAAATTAAGCTATCACATCACGGTCATATCTTGAACTTCTTAAGGATGTTTTGGAAGAATTCCTTCTTGTGGAAGAGTGATTAGAACAAGTGCAACTGTGATAGTGAATAACAAAAACTACAATTACTTCCTACAGTACTATAGCTATTCATCATTCAGTGTTATGATCTATTGGAAGAATGTCTTCTTGTGAAAGAACTGGAATGAATATAACTACAGTATCTAGTTAAAAACAAATACAAATTTAACCCCTATCCTACAATACCATAGTCATTAATCACTCATCATTTTGGTCTGTTGGAAGAGTGTCTTCTTGTGGAAGAACTGGAACGAATTATGGCTACAGTAGCTAGTTAAAAACAAATACAAATTTAACTACTATCCTACAATACCATAGTCATTAATCATTCATCATTTTGGTCGGTTGGAAGAGTGTCTTCTTGTGGAAGAACTGGAACGAATTATGGCTACAGTAGATGAAACAAAACAACTACCAATTCAAATGCAAAACGTAAAGGCAGCTAGGAAAAACTTATCTAATTACGCAAAAGAAATCCGTGCAAGAGGCAGGGGCCCTCTACCACTTGACGGCATTCAACTCCAAATTAAATCACGCCTTCAAAATAACTTTGTCTGCTCCATTAACGATGCAAAAGTTTGAACATGACACTCTGCGTTTTTAGGAATGTATCACAGAGTTTGAACAAAATCTAGCAGCAAATCTAACATAAAATCTCTAACTAAGCTCTCGGTCTACTCAAGAGTTTATAAAGTAAAATGCAAGTAACAATAATTACAACAATTTAGGAATAATGTCTTTCCTTATCCGAATCATCTTAGGAGTCTTTGAGGTGGCTGCGTGAAGGAGAAAAGACACCTGGACTGAGACAGTCCTAGTAGGAGTCTTCCTTCACAAATGTGTTCCCACGTGCATAACCGTACCCAGAATTCATTTCCTCTTCCATGATGAGCAACACACCATGTAGGCACGACGTGGATCATGCCCATATGCGTTTTTCCTCCAGAGGCCACCTGGAACATACTCAAACATAAAGGTAGCTGCAGAATCGCCGGTTGGCTACGGAATGCCTGCATTCTGCAGCTAGTTCCGGTCAAAATGCTTAACAATGGCAACAATCACAAAATTCAACAAGTCAGTCATGTAAACCATTCTAGGAGTAATTTTAACTATTTTTATTGATCAATTGGGTTCAAAATAGAAATGGTCAAGGGAGAATGAGGTAAAATGAGGTGAAGGAAAGCACAAATTTGAGGCTCAACAAAGGCCACATGAGGAGGTTCATGGAGTGGAGGAAATCACTCATGTAGAGCCATCCATTAGAAATGGCAGAAAGCACAGCACGGAAGTTGATAGGCTGAGACTCGATGTTGTAGAAAATGTAGTAGCCCCTACTTCACAGCGCAGACAGAGACAATCTCCTGACCGATTTACTGGATACATGGCTCTCATGGGAAAATGTATTGTGACTGAACCATCTTCCTTTTAGGAAGTAGTGTAGCAACCTACTTGGGTTGATGTAATGGTGGAGGAGTATGACTCCATTATCAAAAACAGTGCGTGGTAAATTGTCCCAAGATTGGTTGATAAATCAGTGGTAGGTTCTAGATGGATATACAAGGTAAAACAAGCTATTGATGGGAGTGTGGAGAAATACAAGGCCAGATTTGTGGCCCAGGGCTTCTCACAAGTCGAGGGGATAGATTATGATGAGACTTTTGCACCTGTCGCAAGGTGCTCTTCCATAAGGACCATCCTTTCACTCTCAGCGCACATGGGCGAACGCATATATCAGATGGATGTGAAAACCGTGTTTCTCAATGGGGTCATTGAGGAAGAGTTGTACATAAAGCAGCATGAAGGTTTCGAGTTATTCAACAGCTATTCACATGTGTGCAGGCTCAAAAGAGCATTGTATGGGCTGA
Organism: Pinus albicaulis; assembly: GCA_034641835.2. Taxonomy (NCBI): domain Eukaryota; kingdom Viridiplantae; phylum Streptophyta; class Pinopsida; order Pinales; family Pinaceae; genus Pinus; species Pinus albicaulis. Next base: position 2,678 of record JAXQQM020074155.1, read on the forward strand.
AGTAAGCACCTCGTGCTTGGTACACTCAAATAGACAACAATTTCACCGGACTGGGTTTCACAAAAATTGAAGCAGATGCAAAACTGGACCAAATCGTGGTTGAGGGTAAGCTATAGATCATTTTTTTTTATGTTAATGATCTAATTTTGAATGGTGATGATCAATTGATACACTCATGTAAGGAGGATCTTGCAAGGGAGTTTGAAATGCAGGATATGGGCCTCCTTCATTATTTCCTTGGATTGAAAATATAGTAGTGGGATGGTGAAAATTTTGTGTCTCAAGGCAAGTATGAAAGGGAGATACTGGGTAATTTTAACGTGGATGGTAGCAAACCCATGGATATGTCTCTTCCAAGAAACTGGAGGAAAGAGGATGCTACTTCTGGAGAGGTAATGAATGCTACTGTCTATCGAAAATTAGTGGGTTTGCTAATGTATCTAGTGAACACGAGTCCAGACATTTTCTATGCAGTTAACCTACTGAGTCAAGCTATGGTTAAGCCTACCAAGCTCTTTTGGAAGGTAGGGAAGCATGTCCTGAGATACCTGAGGGGCACATCAGAGTATGGTCTATGGTACATAAGAACAAATGGAGTGAAGTTGCATGGCTTCATGGATGCGGATTGGGCTGGAAGTCCATCAAACAGAAAGAGAAATTCAGGGGGGATCTTTAGCATTGGATCTACAGTTGTTCCTTGGTACAACAGGAAGCAAATATATGTGGCACTTAGTTCAACAGAAGTGGAATACATGGCATGAAGTCAAGCTACATGTGAGGCTATCTGGATGAGAAAGATCTTGGTTGGTTTGTTTGGTTCTCAGATGGATCCGATGGTGATTCATTGTGATAATCAGAGTTGCATTAAACTCTCGATTAATCTTGTGTTTCATGATAGGTCCAAGCATATAGATATCTAGTACCATCATCTGATAGATTGTGTGCAAATGAGAATCATGTTGCTTCAGTACATTTCCACTGAAGATCAAGATGCAGATATTCTGACGAAGGCGCTCACTAGGAGAAAATTCGAATACCATAGAGACAGGATCGGGGTGAAAGATAATCCCTTTCTTGTTGAGAGGGAGTGTTGATATTCAACAATAATTTTTTGGCACCCATGATCCTAGTGAAAATTAAGCACCTACACGAGGGTGGGGCCCACAGGCTATTTTTAGGTGCATGTCTATTTTTCTTACCCCTTAATTTAGATGGACATTAAATTGTAATATATTCTCAATGCGGACTTGAAATAGTTAACTGAAGTGGAAAAATCAATTAACTAAGTGAATTTCAAGTTAGAGGTTGGTTGGTAGGACATGTAGAGTAATTCTAGTTGTAACAGAGTGATTCTAGTTGTAACAAAGTTCGAAGTACAGTGGTGCATGAGTTTGTGCAAGTTGTAAATAGTTTAACGCAGTTAAGTGAGTTAAACTAAGTTGTGCTAGTTGTAACTGAAGATACACTAGTGAGATATCTAGTGAATTAAATATTATTTAATTCACATGCAGTGATCTCAAATGCAACTAAGGATTTACTAATATTATCTGCATGCATGTCAAATCCAGTGGAGACCCAGTTGAGTTCTAGGTGAAAGGGAAGTTAACTGTCAATTGTGACATTATCTACTTGCACACATGCAAGTAAACACACATTGGATGTGCCCATGATACTCGCACAATTAAGGTAGGCAGGATTGCATCAATTCAGTGATTTCATTCAGTAGGGATTGCGCAGTGAAGGCAATTTGTCTGGAGACAGTAAATTGGTTAAGGGATTTTCCAATTTTTGTATGACAGTGTGAGACAATTAGCTGATGTACTGAGGGCTCTAGTGAGAAGAGTTTTGTATGAAATTGTTTCATGATCCATGCTATTTTATACAATAGAAGATAGTGGGGTTTTTAGCTGTAATCTTTCCCTAGGAAATTATCTTTTTTATGTGTGATTGATCTTTCTTCATGTTCATGTGATTAGCGATTGTGCTTTTAATTCTGCAAAATATTTGTAGAAGAAATTCAGTATTTAACTTTAGTACATTTTTAGATCGAGTGAATCAAAGATATACATGCTTGTTGTATAATTTCTACATGATGGGTGTGAGGCTAAAACCATACAAACACATGCATAAGCTTGCATGCCTATGGTTCTGACTGAAAACTTCCTGTGTCATGCCTATGGTTAAAAACCAAAACCCTAGAACACACGTGTGAGCTTTGGAACCTGCAATTTCATACCTAATTGAACCAATCACCGCGAACCTACCTCAGGCCTGTGTGAGCCAAAATCAAGAAATATAATAGAAGAACAGTCCAAGATGATGCCCAAATGAGTTTGAAGTCACTTGTAGTTATAGCCTTCCAAGGGTGTCCAATTTTCTTTAGGTTCGACCTAATCAAATATGCACATGTCGGATTTTAATTCAAAGATAAACTTTTCCTTCTCCAATTTGAGCGCTTCAATAGTCAAAATTGGTCCTCTCAAAAAGAGGAATCTCATCCCATGGTTGGAATTTGTCACTAAGCTTCCCAATTAACACACCCTCTCATCTAGGGAGAAATTACAACTGCATCATGTAGTCATCACAAAAAACATTTTATCGAATCATATCCAATCTCAAGTATCTCATCATCAAATTCCATCATGTCTCATTTCAGTTCATCTCTTTCTTATTCCTACTTATCTCTTAATTGTCCCTACTCATATGTTGAACATCATCGAATCTAAAATAAGAAGAATATCGCATTGGAGGGGAGCTTAAGCTACCACCCTCTATTACATCGGAGAGCACATCTCAAACTAAAACAATATCAGGGAGCACATATCAACCTTAAACTACATTTGGGAGCATATCTCAGCCTAGAATCTCATGGGGGAGAAAAACACATCCAACCCCATATTAATAAATAGGTGATATAGGGGAGAACATCTCAACCCATCATATTTCCACTAATCTTCCCAACAATAAAACTCAATAGTCATGTGGTAGAACACCTACATATAATCAGCTTGGTTTTTACACCCCAAGTATGCTATCAACCTATTGGCCAGACGAGGAGCAGTATTCCCAACAAGCCCAACTTGTGGGTATGATGCCAACTAGGGCATACTCTACATAGAACAAGATAGGGGAGATAACATCTCTGACCTTATGGGTGGTAGATAAGGGAGCAACATCTATGAACCTATTGTCCAAATATCCCTCAACCCCAGGAGCCCTCCATCTCAATTTCTCATCCTGGGAGCTCAGACAAGGGGGGAGAGTTGGATCAACATTCTCAATTAGCATTTATCTCTGTATATCATAAAATTATCATTTTTCTCAGATCTCATACATGCTTAATCACCATGTCATAATAGCAGCAGTGCCATGTTCATGCATGACATCAAATCAAAAATTATATATCACAAAAAGGATACTTTATTCATCCTCCCTCTCACTGAGGTAGCAACCACAAGCCTAAGTTTCTCTCATATAGTAGCATTGTCTCAATACATGAAGAAATCACAGTCCCAACTATATATGGTATTATCTACCAATAAAATTCCTCTCAATATTATCACAAAGTATCCATATCATATCTAGAACCTGCTCAAACATCTTTGCAAAGATCTTTTTTAACATTCATCATGGATAGTCATGCTAGCAACATCGTACTCAACCTCAGTGTGCTTAAATCTACAGAATTCTCATTAAAATGTTTCATGGAAGATCTCATACTGCAACACACAGCTGTGCTTATATCATAAAAAACAATTCATATCAGCATTAGTGCATCCATGTAGTCACATATCATATGAAGAATATCTTAGACCAATAATTGATCGTCCCATGCAAATATTTTGAAGGGTGCTTGGAGATAACTCAATGCTTCAATCAATTATCGGTTTCCAAGTCAAGTTCAACAATATCTCTTGATAGCTTCTTGAAATTCAATCGAAGTGTCCAAGGATTTGCATTTATGCTTTCTTTAATAGCTTCACAATATATATTTTCTTTTCCAAACTTCAAAAGGTAGTCCATCATGCCATGGTTCTTCATTTTGAACTTCAAAGGCCAACTCCCTCTTACTTTGATCATCATTGGCTCATTACCTATCAAGAATAGACCATCAAAATATAAAACCAAAATCAAAGGCATACCTTGGACTTCTTTCCAAGTAGAGGTTTGGATCGGTACATGTTCCTAGCTTCACCAGATAATTTTCAATGGGGAAATATCGAGACTGGGAAGCTTGCTTCATGTAATGCTTTTCTGTAAACATAAAACTAATCAAACCAATATGCTCAACCTTTCACAAATCAATGTTGTGCAATCAAATAAATTAAGTCATCTTATCAAGCTTTAGATGCCAAATCAAAACTACTTTCAAAGTCATAAAATTTCTACCAATATCGTTGTGAAAAACTTTTTGAACCAAATGTCAGGTGGAGCTCACATCCAAATACCAAGTTACAACAACCTTTATTTAACAATAATTATCCAATATAAATTTATTAATCCATCCTTATGATCATAGCATGAATCATTTTTTCCACTAAATATGAATGTATACATCAGGTACAATTCATATAAGTTCCATGCATATACCACGAATGAGTCATACAAGTTCCATCTATTCATAGTGAGATTGTTGCATACTGAATCACAACTATTTATACTTCAACCAATGTGTTAAAGACAGTGAGGCCAATACAAAATCATTATTTAATACCAATATTATTCACTGAAAGTTACCGTGCTCACATAGCATTTTCATCATCAGGTATCGAATCATCAGTCATCAAGTCAAAACCCTAATTTGTCATCTCTGTGAATTCATTCAATCCATCATAATGTCAGTGTTTTAAAGCATATCTATGAACTATCAAGCATCATGTCAAAACTCCAAATATTGCTCATCTATACCAATCAGAAAAATCTTTTCAAACCCTTGCAACTGTTATGAAATATTGTCATGTGCTAGCTTCAATGGTTAATTCATAATGACATATTGATATGCATATTTTGGTCACATGCAAACACAAGTTTTGTCAACACATTCATGTTTTCTCTATTAATTCTAACATTCAAACTTCCCTGCTCATAGAAATTTTTGTTGTCTGCTCCAGATCTGTAGGACTTTCATAATCCTGGTGCATTCTTGATTTTATGCATACAGATTCAATTTTCTGACCTACAAGCATAACCACATCCATAGGCTTTCTTCCATGTGGTTGAGAGGATACTGTGTCGGTGTGTTTGGTGCACAAATGTACGAAATCACACTTACTTAAGAGAGGTGGTTTTTCTCTCTTAAGTTATTGGTCACGGGCAGAAAATAGATGGAGTCAAGCAAGATAGTGGAACATGATGAAACATACAAATACTAGATAGAGAAATAGCATGCATATTCAAACTGTTAGTCATCAGTATTTTTCACTTGTTAGTGATGACTAGATCCATAGCTGAGTTTTATAGAAGCTGATCTCCATATGTCAATTTGTCATCTAGAAAACCCTCATAAAAATTTTTTCGCCCTCCTACTTTTCAGTCCGCCCATATCAAGGTTAAACCTCATTATCACTATCCTATCTAGCTTTAGCCCTACTTGTCTGCCCATCAGCTCTAAAAAAAGAAAATCCAAGTCTGTTTCAAAAGCCTCCCTTAAGTTAGGAAGTGGCGCTTTAAGGCATTTTACCCTTGGCAACCATCAAAAGGCCAAAAAACCTCCATCTGCTACAGACAATTCATGACAGACCTCCCACTCTGCAAATGAAATTGATAACAGCCCTAAGTCGCGCCACTTACACACCCCTAAGTCTCAGCAATGCACAGACCACAGTCTCAAGCTGATTTTAGGTGTTTTACAGTGTTTTAAGGATTTTACAAAGACAGGAAACATGCCAGCATCTCAGAAGAAAATTCTTGACTCCACATGAGAAGAACAGCTGCTTCTCAAAGTGAACATGAGCCTGAGATGCATCTGTAGGGCAAGGCGTTACTCATCAAACCCTTGCAGCTTCCATTTAGCATGAAATCACAGTAGAAGAAAGACAACACTATCAAACAGACTAGTAATTTGTCATGGCCAAGAACCTCCTTCATATACAAGCAGAGGATTAAGGCGCCTCCTTCATCTACAAGCAGAGGGTGATGGCTAATATTGATTTGAATAAATTACAAAACTGGCTATAAGCACAGGTTTTTTTTTACTAGACAGTGAAAAAGTGATTCAAGGTTTTTGAAGGAAAGTGATGATCAAAATAGGGCTAAGATCTAAAATATGCAAGACAAAAGAAAGCAGTGTTTTTGGTCTTATGTCCTAAGAAAGAAGATAAATTGAAATTGCCAGCATCATCATCATGGTGCATCAAAAAAGGACTCCTTTGATCAAAGCTATCATAACAAAATATCTCTACAGGGGTGTTAATATGAATGGCTCAATTCAGTGCTGAGCAAGAAGACATTTCAGTAAAAAGGACCTCTGTGTGCTCTTATGTTTCTGTTGGGCTGTGGGATAAAGTCTATGGTTTCCAGATAAACATAGAGAAGGCAGGAAAGTAGTACACAGCCCCAGACATAAGCCATCTTGTTATCATGCAAAGTGCCAGTGCAAGTCTGCTGTTGCGATCTACACTCCACCACAAAGACAAATGTATCCTTCAGATGCAGTAGGGTTGGTGATTTCAGAACTCCATTGGAAAGAACATGACTAATAAAAGCCTTCGTACCTATGAATTATTCCAGAAGTCATTCTACACCTCATATGTTTGTCTCCTCGACACAAAGATACAAAAAGGTTATGATCTGAGTTTTGAACCCTTGGGGAGACATGTCATTTTTGAAACAATTCTATTCATAGACAGCTGCCTTTCAAATATGCTATAACAGCTGACAAAGAAAATCTGGGTTAGGTCATCAAGAGACATCACCACTGAAATGATTGTTCATAAATAGGCAAAAGAGATGCTATGACATACTGTTAGGTTTTTAAAGCTTGAAACAAATGTAGGTCTTCATTATTCAAAGGACAGACATATCATAGTAATATGTTCTAAGCAGAGACAGTGTATTGGAAAAAGCGCCTTTCTTAATCAATAGAAGATTGGCAAAGTCTGAATAAATGCAGCAGATTTTTGACACCTACAGTTAGAGAAAAGAGTTGATGAAGCAATTGGAGACAAAAGTTGTCCAACCAAGTTGAAAAGATAAGCCATCTCTTTTCAAATGACAAAGCAGTTTTCAATGTTTCTTTTTAACAGATTTAGAGGGGGTTTACATAAATATCACCAACAGTGTTAAACCAAGTGATAAGGGATGGTACATAGGTTGTTAAGGTATTTTTCAAAGTGGGAGTTTCCATGTTAAACTATTGCCAAAGGTACAAAGTTGGTAGAAATTACTCCTAAAAGCCTATATGCATCAATGGTTTAAAGGCATAAAAACCCCGCTGCAAAAATCATTTCGAAAAAAGTGGGCCCCTCTCAAACACAGTCGAAATTGTTCCAGGTTTCAAAGAAAAAATGCACCAGGGCATCATTACAAAAAAGAAAAAACTTTGAAAACCCTTACAAAATTAAACCACGGGTTTTATTTCATTTGGCATTTAAAGAGGTCAAAGGACCATTGCAAACTCATCAAGCAGTCGCCCAAGCACAAGAGCAAACATCACCTTGAAGTTCACAAGGTCGAGGGAAGGTTTTCAAACCAGTTTTCATTGATTTAGAAGTGCTTCAACCCGCGCGGCACTCCTGTAGGAGTGCGCGGCGCTCTTACGCAGGTTTTTTGCACTACGACACAAGGCTGCACGGCGCGCTTGTAGGTGCACACGGCGCGCCTGTAGCCTTGGGTCCTGTTGGCCCAACAGTGACCCGACACCAAGGTTTGCTCGACGTTCTTCATCCTAAAGGTGCCGCGCTTGAATTCAGCCCTCAAACACGCCTCCAGATCACATGAAAAGCTACTCCAACTCTCTACAAGGCCTTCATCGAGTGGTAAAGGTATTTTTACGTGCCCCCCCCTTGGTTTTCAAAATTGCTAAGTGTTGTAAGAGGTTTAAAAAACCACAGTTCGAGTTTATGAAAAAACGAGGTATTGATGTGGTGATGAGGTTAGAAGTAAAACACCAAAGGGTTGAATTAGCACTAGTATGAGTAACCATTGCAAATTTCCCTCAAAATTGGGATGAAACAAGGTCAAAGTCTGTCAGTTGTGTGTATTTTTTAAAGCAGAGAGGAAGAATGAGGTGTTTCTAAAGGTGAAAATAGTCTGCCACTATCTGAAACAAAATGATCATGAGATAAACACTTGTGATTTTCTGAAAAGTCCTCTATATATCAAAGGGGCAAAGGGCAGTGTTTGGTTTTCATTTCCATAAAGCAGAGTCAATAATACCACCATTGCATTTAGAGGTGTTTTTGCAAAACTGGTGTGAAGAGCAAAAAGGTGCTTAAAGGGTGAAAACAGTAGGTGTTATTAAACTGAAATTAAGGAAGGGTGGAGCATAAAGAACAGTATTTGTTGAAAAAGAGTTGATGGTTGACCAAATGCTAGAAGGCTCTATCACCAGATCCTAGGACACAATAGCCTCTAATTGTGAGAGATACTTGTTGTTTGACTGGGTTTATGATTGTTGAAACCACTGGTGGAGAAACACACCAAAAGGAGCAGTGTTTTGTTTGGAAAGAAGTTTGTTGGTACTATGACTACTGCAAGACCTTGGCCACCACCTCAAAAACATTTCAAACCTTGTCACCTAGTCCTATAATAGTGGATTTGGAATGTATAGATATACTCTGGTTGACTGTTTTCATTTTGTTAGATCTGCTGGTAAAGGGCATACAAGGAAAAAGCAGTGTTTTGAAGCTCAGAAGATTGTGTTTTTACCTTTGTCTAGGATACAAGGTTATACTGTATCCTCAAAACATCTAAAAGTAGAGTTCTCTTACCACCAACACAGGGAAATACCTTCACTGTGTTTTCTTTGATTAATTGTGTATGTCATTATGAGTAGTTGTTGATTAATATACAAAGGCAAGAAAGGGCTTTGTTTTGAAGAGACAGGGTTTCCATATTAAACAGGAGCTTTGATTGTGTGAAAGGATAGACTCCTACAGCCTTTTTTGAACTTTTGGAACATTTTTAAAAATCTCTGTCACCTTTGTTCCATAACTGTGAAATTGACTATATGACTACACTCAAGATTGACTGTATATGGTGTGAACTGTGTTGATTGATTGACACACTAGACAAGGACAGGATGGTGGAGTTAGGAAGTTTACTTTGGTCAAAGATAAAAATGGGTTGTTGACCTCCAAACTTCACAAGAGCAAGGTGATTTTTACATTATACCCAACAATTTCACTTAACAGCCTGTCTTCATTTCACTGTATTGTTTCTTATTAAAAAGTCTGTTGGCTGAGATACATTAAAGGTGGAAAGGCCACTTTTTAAGGGAGCAAGGGTTTTGTATTGTGAGGAAACATTTGAAGTCATTCAAAGACATTGTTTCTCTATCAAAACAGTGAATTGACAGGGTTTATTTAAAGAAGGCAGTTTAAAGGTAGGGAGACTGTTTGGTGCTTCAAAAGCTTATTTAGCTCAAGATGCCTCCTAGGCAAGATAGCAGAAGTGGGTTGCACAAGAGGTATGAGCCAATCTCTACAGAAGAAGTCAATGCACATCCATCCATCCTCTTCAATTTTCATGAGGTAGGTTGTTTAGATTTCTGCCAGAAGGTACAGGAGGTGAAAAGTTTCTTGCCCTTGACACACCTATGTGCCCTGAGGTTCCAAAGCAAACATTTCCAGGTAGCAGACCTTGATTTCAATTTTTCCCCGAGGTCAGTGTCTAAAGCCACAAAAATTCCATATCATGGCGAGAAATGGTTCAAACAGACCCATCTAGACTTGGATGACTACAAGCCTTTCATCAAGCCCGAGCATAGAGATACTTGCACTACCATTTTTCCTTTCTCTTATCTTCTTGCCAGCTATGCTCCTCTAATGAAGGTCATAATGAAGTATTTTACTTGTGAAGGGAGATTTACTCGAGTTTATGCCTACCATGTCTGACTATTGATGCATTTCACTAGAACTAGGCAGCTAAATCTCCCTTACTTTTTATACAAAAGCATCGAGAAGATGGCATCCTCAGTCCAGAAAAAGACTCCATCTCTGCAAATAACTTCCCTTTTCCATCATTCTCTGATCAAAATTATCATCCTACACCAGCTAGAGAAGAAAGAGGTTCCATGGGATGTTTTCATTAGTCACCCAGACTTCTCCACTGTTCCTCCTGTCCATATATCTCCCACCCCACCTATTCATCGCCCTGTGCCTTTGTCTAGCAGAGCCACTCCTAGAAAGCTCAAATTCACTACAAAACAATCAAAGGAACATGGAGAGGGAAGTGGACAGCAAGAGGGAAGTGGACAACAAGAAGAGAAAGGGCATGAGCAAGAAGAAAGGGATGAAGAGCAGCAAACTGAAGATGAAGAACAGCAGCAGGACAGTGGTGAAGGTCAGCAGCAGGAGCAAGAAGAAAAGAGTGCTGAACAGCAACATCTCGGTGAAAATGAACAGCAGGGACAAGAGGAAGAGCAGCAGCTTGATATTGAAGGTCATGAACAGCAGTTTGGGTAGGAATTTGAGCAGCAGCTTGAGCCACAAAATGATCAAGAAATCCAAGCACAGCAGCAGCATAATGTTGATGATCAAGGGCAACAAGAATTTGAGACAGATCAGCATCATGACATTGAAGAGCAGAAGCAAACTAAAGAAGACACACAACAGCCTCAAGGAGAGCAGCAGTTTCAAGAAGTTGACAAGGGTAAAGCAATTGTGTCTCCTTCTCCCAAAAGAACAAAGCCCAGCACAGCAAGAAATAAAGGGCCTAAGGCTGCCACTCCAAAAGTAACAAGAGTTGTCCCTAGCAAGAGAAAATCACCAAAGAAGTCTCCCACTAGCATGCCAAGAAGGAAGAGTGCAAGGTTAGCTTTCAAAGGCAAAGGGAAAGGCAAGATAGAATAGAGTCAAGAACATGGAGGTGCATTGGCTGTCATTCCAATCCAAAGTGATGATAGTGATAATGAAGCCCGCATTCTTGAAAACCTTCTAATCCATCGAGAGGGTCAAATTGAAGCATTGGAGAATGACCTTCATTAGGCAAAGACCTTCAATCATTTCTTGGAGATCCAAAATAAACAAATGAGTGTCCATATGGTTGTCCATGAGGCACGAGCTATCAAATACAAGAAAGAGGTTGCTAAAGCACAAGTAAGGATAGAGGAGCTCATCGGTGAGTTTGATGAAGATGAAAAAGAAGACCAGCCTAGGCGGAAGAGGCCTAGAACCATAGGGCTTAAAAGAGCCCTGGAAAAGAAAAAGGAAGAAGAGCAAGCCCATCTTCAATCCTTTCCCCTCACTGCACTGCTTGAGCAAGAAATTGAAGAAAATAAGGAGGCATGGCTAGAAAGAGCCAATAAAAACTTGGAGATGAAGCTTGAAAAGGCAAACATAGACCGGTAGCTGCAAAGGAAGATGACACAGCACTATCAAAAGCTAAATCAGTTTGCCCGACGCAAGCTAAAGGCCACCCAAGAGAAACTGAAGGAAACAAAGGGGAAGCGCCCAGCACGGAAAGAGAAGAAAGGCACATCAGCACTCGACATTTTGGCTTCAGCTTCGGAACACATTGCTAAGGACCCTTGAGGGTCATGCACCCCAATTTTGAGCCCATTTTGACAAATTTTGGTTTTTTGGCATTTTTGGGTTTTTGGTCGAAAAATCATAAATTCGCCATTTCATTTTGAGGATTCGTCAAGGGAGGAGAATAGTACCATCAGATGCCATAATTTCATGAGCATGTCCTCATAAATTTTTAGAGCATTTGGAGATCATTTTCCCCTTCAAAACAACGAAAAAGGCTCGCATTTTGCACACTCTACCCGATCTATCAGCAAACTGTTATTTTCTGGCTTTTTACACACATGTGCAGATTTGGAGGACTTCTGGGCATCTGATTGAAGAAATTTCAGTTGCGCCAGAAAGTAGACACTCAAAGCTTTAAAACGAGCTATCATGAGCCTCGTTTCAACACCAGGAAGGCTGCCAAATGTTTCCGGCAAGTCAGGGGACCTTTTTCTGATATAAATTTGAAGTATTTTTGTAATTTTTGAACCTCTAAAATCTGCTTTTTCCAAATGTGCGTTTAGCTATTTTTGCACATGAAAAATGATGTAAAGTCAATATAATTCCCATTTTTAGCATTTTTTTAGATATTTTATGAGATATTTTGTGCCTTGGGCTTTTTAAATCCTCAAGGAAAAGTTTAGATATTTTGATTAGGCCAATGAGGATGCAAGTTGAACCATGAGGTTTTCCTCACTTGAGCCTATATATTCCAAAGGCTCTCATTGTAAACAAGGCTGAATTTGAGAAGAGAAGCAATATATGATCATATGAGCTTTGGAGAAAATACTTGTGTTATGCTTTTGGATTGCCTCTTGAATGTTCTTGGATGGATGATGAAGGATTGTTGATGGATTCCATGACATGGTAGAATGGTATAGTGTTTCTTGCTTTGTTGTTGTCTTCTATTTTTCATTCATGATACATGTTTCTTTCTTGCTATAGATCAGTAGAGATTAAATTTGAGATATGCCCATGGAGGCACCTTAAAATTCCTGAATCTTCATAGCTTTTATGTTTTCTTCTTCCTTAGTTGCATTAAAGAATTCTTAACTTCTCTTTAATAACTTGAGGATATTGTTGCTAGTTTCATTAATAGTTCTATGCATGTTGAGTAGGATGTATGGTGTGCCCTGCTTACCTATGACTGTCCATAGTTCCATCCATGAAACTATCTCTTTGGCTGATTAAGATTATCATTTTGTTTGAACCAAGGAGGCCTAGTCCCGATCTAGCCCTTTGCCTAAAACTATGCAAATCTTGTTGTTCAAAGTGCCCAATAACTTGAAGTACTATGTTTAGGCGTTCCGGCATAGTGTTTTGAGTTGTTAGTCCGTCTTATGTGTTTTCCCAAAAGTCTGATAGCCATTTCCCAAAGTTAGAGGGTCTTATACTTCTATGCATGGCTTGAATGTTTGTTTCTATGTATTGATTAGTTTATAGTTATATTTTGCATGATTAAGGGTTTGCCTTACCATATTTATGTTATCTATTGAACCAGTGATGCTTGAAACTCTTTGTTGTTCACAAACTTGATGTCCATTTACTCCATTTTTCCCTAAGATCCTTTCTACCTTGAATCAAATCGGCCCTTCAACAGCCTTGCATCGTCATCTAATAGCTTCCTAAAATCAGAACACAAATAAGCAAACACACAGATATCCCTTACACATATAGAGAGAGCCCTCTCTGAGTCCAGGAAGGCTAGGTCCTTGGGCTCCAAAGCTTGGTTTGATGTTACACTGTCATTTGGGTTGCCAATCAGCCAAATCACGGGAACCTAACATAATGGCGATCACCGTGGAACTCTGAGTATTAAACAAAGTTAGTTTCCCTAATCTTTAGAGACTTTTGAGAATATTAGTTGGCTGACTTATCCCACCACTCCCTAACATAATGGCGATCACGGTGGGACTTTGAGTTAGTGACAATCTAAGGACACCTTAGAACTCTAGAAGTCCCTTATTTTCAAGAATACCTACCAGTGAGCCACCTCATCGCCACCCTAACATAATGGCGATCACGGTGGGACTCTGAGTATTAAACAAACTTGGATTCCCTAGATCTTAAACAACTTTAAGAATACTATATGATTGACTTATCCCACTGCTCACTAACATAGTGACACTTACAGTAGGACCTTCCGAGTTAGTGACAATCTAAGTATACCTTAGTAACTCCTGAAGTCTCAATCAAGCTTAGTAAACGTAGAGATTGTTTGAAGAGTAGAAAATAGCTCTTTCACCATCTTAGCAAAATGATGAGTCAGTTATAGAGAACTCTTCCAAACCTTGTAGGCACATAAAACTCAAAAAACCCCAAAAACACTCCCTTAGATTGGCTTTTGACAGTATTGGTGGTGGACCATACACATATACCTCAAAACAATAGACATTCCACCTGGCGACTCCACTAACCTCTAGTAGCCCTTACTATTTTACCGAACTTTAGGTTACTATCCGATAGACCTATCCCATCGCTCACTAACATAGCAGGAGATGGTGGGACATTGAGTGCATGACAGTCTAGCAAACTTTTATAGACTCTTTGGTCCTTTAGATACCATAAACAAACAAGCAGCCCATAGACCCATTTTTAGAGTAAACTCTTTTGTTCTCATCACCCTAGCAAAGTGTTGAAACAAGTCTAGGATACTTTAACAAACCATAGGCTGCACATAAAACTCAGAAAATCCAAAAACATTCTCAGATTAGTTATTGGTGGTGGACCATAGCTATCTTCACAAAAACAAACAAGTTCCACCTGGTGACTGCACTAGCCTCTAGTAGGCCTTTTTCCCCACTAGTCCTTATAAAAACTCCTAGGAATGCAGTAAGTAAACCCAATCATCCTAATGGAAGAAGACATGGTTCAAAACCTGAGGACACAAAGGAGATATGCTCCAATGAGCAGAGAACATATCCCTGGTTTCCCACACAAAATGCCCACAGATGTAAATTGGTTCGAAGACTTATCTGTCTTTCGAAATGAAAACATTGACAACCCATTTTTACACCTCATTAAATTTCATATGCATGTATGTAGCTTAAAGGTTGAATGGCATGAGGACTGGCTTATGAAAATGTTCATGGGTACATTAGAAGAGGAGGCAAGAGAATGGTATGAGAACCTAGAACCTCGCACCTTGTTTTCTTTGAAGGATTTCCACAAAGTATTTTGTAAACGCTATATAGGGCATTGTCCATCTCTATCATTAGCTGAAAATTGTTGTGATCACTCTGAAAAACTCATACAACACCTTGTAAGCATTGAAGAAGAATACGGAAATTGGCATCCTGAAGAGTTTTTAGAGGAGGTCCATAATTTTCTTACCCAAGCTAACAATCAAGATGACCAAGAAGAGTTGATCCTAGATGAAATCCATCAAGAAATAAGAGAGGATCCACAAGAACTCTTTGAAAAGGTTGAAACAGATAACAATCCATCTACCCTTTCATATAAAATACAAGAGGACATTTAGCCACAAGATCAACTTCCACAAAAGATGGAAAGAAATTGTTGCCCCATCCAAAGAAAACAGAAAATACCTTCTCCCTTAACTGAACAGGAAATAGATCAAATAATAAACATGCAGACAACCTCTGAAACTTCATGTAACCAAAACTTCGTTGATTTTTCTCTTTTAAACCCTGCATATCATAAATCAGAAAATAGATTTGTAAATCAAGTTGATGAAAAGCAATCTGATTGTCCAATATACATGGCTGGTGACATTACTTATGTTAATGATTCTCCAATGTTTGATCAATATGTTGATGATTATGACTTCCAAACAGAAACTAACTTTGCAGAAGATTCAGTTTTTGATTGTCGAGAGGAAGCTCAGTTTCATGAACTTGAGAAAAGTAAGCAACCATTACGGATCATCTATGACACTGATGAGGAGAGCCTTGAAAGTTCAGAAGTAAGTGAAGAGTCTCGGACTCTTTGCTCTACTTCACTTCAGTCCATCAGAGATAACATTCACATAATTGGAAATCAGCAGTTTTTCAGCTTTGATGATGAGGTTGAGGAGGATGATGAAATTCTCGAGCATGTTGTAAATGAGAAGCCTTTTCCTGAAATGGTTGAGGAAATCATTTTGGACATGGAATCTTCCTTAACTCCAGATTTGCAGCCACCAAGTTCCATTGAGTTACAAATTGCAGATGAAGAAATAGAGGTTGATAAACAAATGAGAGTTGTCACACTATCCTTTCAAGATAATTTACTGTCAAAGTGTATCCTTGCCCATCATCCTGATGACCTTCACACAGTTTTTAGCCCGCCCTATCAAAACACATCAGTTTGGCAAGAAAACTACACTGCAATATATGATGAGTCTGACATTTCAAGTGATCATGAGCAAGAGGAAGAGTTGCTTTACCAGGAGAGTCCTAGATATAACCAAGTGGGAGAAAGAGTAGTCCTGAATAAAGCCTATATCTCAAATCCTCTAGATCAGGTATTATTCCAAGATCCATTTGTTGTTTTCCTTGAGAAATATGTAGGGGTAGTGGGTTCTATCATAAACAAGTCGCTACCAAGAATGAGAAAGAACTTAAACACTACTGTCCAAAAACAAACCAAGTGGGAGTGGCCTTTTCATTATTTCTGCATCATGAAAGAACTAAACCAGAGTCACCCATGCAATCATCTACTTGACTGGTTACATTGGAAAGAAGAGTTCACCAAATGTGTATGTTGTGTACAGTTTAGATTAGGATAGGTAGACAGCAGTAGAAAATAAGCTCAGCCTTGTGAGCATCTTTTCAGTTTTAGATTTTTTGAAGAAAAGTGAAAAAGCAGAAAATACAAAAACAGTAAACGGTAGAAAAAGAGGGCAGTTTCTACAAACAATGGTAAAGCCCTATGTTCCAAAAAATAGTCCTTCAGAAAGCGCGCAAGCCCAAATGCCGCTACTAGTACTTCAATGTCTTGTTCAGCTATCTAGCCTAATCATAGCTGAACATGTTTAAATTTATTTGCTGATAAGTTAGTGAGTGAAAAAGATGGTCAACATTGTGTAAGATTGACTTATCACAGAGAGTAGATTAGGGAGAGATTCTGGTTCCACATGCCTAAAACAGAACCAAAGAGAGAAGCGAGGGATGAAAAATACATTGTACATCTTAGCTCCGCTTTTCTAGTTTTTCTTTTGTTGCAGAATAATATTTGTGTGCAGTTTGTTCTGTCATGCCGCAAATACATGACAAATCAGACAGTTTAACCCTGATTTGATCATTTTGAATTTCATGTTTTAGATTAGAGAACAAAATCCTGTCAAACAGTTTAATCTTGATAGTTGATCTAGTTTAGGTAGAGTAATGAAGGAGTTCATCAGTTTAATCTGAACTCTCGGCAGATATAAGTGTAGAGTTAGATAGGTTCATTTTGCAAAAAGAAAAATATGCATTGTCAAAAGGCTGCTAGTTCAAATGCGCCAAAAAAAGGAAGAAAAAAATGTTAGGAAAGATAGTTGGGTAAGTAGAAATATCATCAATGCTAATCATGTTGTCTCTTTCAGAAGTAGCATCAAAGAAAAGTGAAAATTTTGCACCAATGGGTAAGGCACTAGTCTTCATAAGCCAAAGATCTGAATTCTGGACACCTCCTGACGAGGAGCTGCCCTCCCCAAATGGAGCCACTGTTAGTCATCAGTATTCTTCTCTTGTTGGTGATGACTAAATCTATAGCTGAGTTTTCTAGAAGCTGATCTCCATATGTCAATTTGTCATCTAGAAAACCCTCATAAAACGTTTCTTTCCCTCCTACTTTTCAGTCTGCCCATGTCAAGGTGAAACCTCATTATCACTATCCTACCAGCCTCATCCATACTAGTTTTGCCCACCAGCCCTAAAAGGACAATCTAAATTTGTTCAAAAAGCCTCCCCTAAGTTAGGAAGTGGCGCTTTAAGGCATCTCAACCTTGGCAAACATCTAATAGCCAAAAAAACCCCATCTGCTACAGACCAGTCATAAACAGACCTTCCACTCTGCTAATGAAATTGATCACAGCTCTAAGTCACGCCACTTACACACCCCTAAGTCTCAGTAATGCATAGACCACAACCTCAAGCTGATTTTAGGTGTTTTACAGTGTTTTATGGATTTTACAAAGACAGGAAACATGTCATCATCTCAGGAGAAAATTCTTGAATCCACATTTAGAAGAACAACTGCTACCCAATGTGAACATAAGCCTGAGATATATCTGCAGGACAAAGAGTTTCTCATAAAGACCTTGCAGCTCCATTCAGCATGAAATCACAGTAGAAGAAAGACAACAATGTCTAAAAGACTTGTAATTTGTCATGGCCAAGAACCTCCTTCATCTATAAGCAGAGGGTTAAGGCGCCTCCTTCATCTACAAGCAGAGGGCGATGGATAATATTGATTTGAAGAAATTACAAAACTGACTATAAGCACAGGTTTGTTTTTACTAGACAGTGAAACAGTGACTCAAGGTTTCTGAAGGAAAGTGATGATCAAAACAAGGCTAAGATCTAAAATGTGCGAGACAAAATAAAGCAGAGTTTTTGGTCTTGTGTCCTAAGAAAGAAGATAAATTGAAGTTACAAGCATCATCATCATGGCGCAACAGAAAGAGACTCCATGGATCAAAGCTATTGTAACAAAACATCTCTGCAAGGGTGCTAGTCTAAATGGCCCAAATCAGTGCTGAGCATGAATATACTTCAGCAAAAGGGACCTCTGTGTACTCTCATATTTTTGTTGAGTTGTGGAATACAGTCCATGGTTTCTGGATAAACATAGAGAAAAAGCAATCAAGTAGTACACAGCCCCAGACATGAGACATCTTGATATCATTCAAAGCGCCAGTGCCAGTTTAGGTGTTGTGATCTATACTCCACCACAAATACAAATGTATCCTTCAGGTGCAGTAGGGTTAGTGATTTCAGAGCTCCATTGAAAATAAAATGATTGATAAAAGCCTTGGTAGCTATGAAATATTCCAGCAGTCATTCTACACCTCATATGTTTGTCCCCTCAGCACAAAGATACAAGCAATCTCATTATTCAAAGGACAAACATATTTATAGTAATATGTTCTAAGTAGAGATAGTGTATTGAAAAAAGCACCTTCCTCTTAATCACGGAAGATCGGCAAAGTCTAAATAAATGCACACCGATTTTTGACACCTGCTAGCTAATTTGGGAAAAGAGTCGATGAAGCAATTGGAGACAAAGTCATTCAAACTGCTGAAAGATAAGCCTTCTCCTTTCAAAAAGACAAAGCAGTTTTCAAGGTTTTTTAACAAGATTTAGAGGGATTTACATAAATATCACCAAATGCTGTTAAAAAAAGTGATAAGGATGGTACATAGGTTAAGTTAAGGTATTTTTCAAAATAGGAGCTTCCATGTTAAATTGTCGCCAAAGGTACAAAGTTGGCAGAAATTACTCCTAAAGCCTATATGCATCAATGGTTTAAAGGCATAAAAAACCCCGCTGCAAACATCATTTCGAAAAGAGTGGGCCCCTCTCAAACACAATCGAAATTGTTCCAGGTTTCAAAAAATGCACCAGGGCATCATTACAAAAAGGAAAAAACTTTGAAAACCCTTACAAAATTAAACCACGGGTTTTATTTCATTTGGCATTTAAAGAGGTCAAAGGACCATTGCAAACTCATCAAGCAGTCACCCAAGCACAAGAGCAAACATCACCTTGAAGTTCACAAGGCCGAGGGAAGGTTTTCAAACCAGTTTTCGTTGATTTAGAAGTGCTTTAACCCGCGCGGCACTCCCAGAGTGCACTGCCATTACGCATGTTTTTTGCACTACGACACAAGGCTGAAAGGCGTTCTTATAGGTGCGTCAGAAGGCCAGAAGCCTGGGGTCCCGTCGCCCGAAAGTGACCCTCACACCAAGGTTTGCGCGGGCGTTTTCATCCTAAAGGTGTCACTCGAATCTCACTCTACAACACGCCCGTATCACATGAAAGCTACTCCAACTCGCTCGCAAGGCTCATCGAGTTTTAAAGGTATTTTTACGTGCCTCTCTGGTTTTCAAAATCGCTAAGTGCCGTAAGAGGTTTAAAAACCACATCTGAGTTTATGAAAACGAGTGTTGATGTGGTGATGAGGTTAGAACTAAAACACCAAAGGTTGAATTAGCACTAAACCACGTAAATTTCCCTCAAAAATTGGGATGAAACAAGCACAAAACTGGCCGCCAGTGTGTATTGTTTAAAGCAGAGAGGAAGAATGAGGTGTTTCTAAAGGTGAAAACAGTCTGCCACTATCTGAAACAAAATGATCATGAGATAAACACTTGTGATCTTTTGAAAAATCCTCTGTATATCAAAGGGGCAAAGGGCAGTGTTTGGTTTTCATTTCCATAAAGCAGAGTCAGTAATACCACCATTGCATTTAGAAGTGTTTTTGCAAAATTGGTGTGAAGAGCAGTAAGGTGCTTAAAGGGTGAAAACAGTAGGTGTTATTAAACTGAAATTAAGGAAGGGTGGAGCATAAAGAACAGTTTTTGTTGAAAAAGAGTTGATGGTTGACCAAATGCTAGAAGGCTCTGTCACCAGATCTTAGGACACAATAGCCTCTAACTGTGAGAGATACTTGTTGTTTGACTGTGTTTATGATTGTTGAAACCACTGGTGGAGAAACACACCAAAAGGAGCCGTGTTTTGTTTGGAAAGAAGTTTGTTGGTACTATGACTGCTGCAAGACCTTGGCTACCACCTCAAAAACATTTCAAACCTTGTCACCTAGTCCTATAACAGTGGATTTGGACTGTATAGATATACTCTGGTTGACTGTTTTCATTTTGTTAGATCTGCTGGTAAAGGGCATACAAGGAAAAAGCAGTGTTTTAAAGCTAAGAAGATTGTGGTTTTACCTTTGTCTAGGATACAAGGTTATACTGTATCCTCAAAACATCTAAAAGCAGGGTTCTCTTACCACCAACACAGGAAAATACCTTCACTGTGTTTTCTTTGATTAACTGTGTATGTCATTATGAGTAGTTGCTGATTAAGATACAAAGGCAAGAAAGGGCTTTGTTTTGAAGAGACAACGTTTCCATATTAAACAGGAGCTTTGATTGTGTGAAAGGATATACTCCTGTATCCTTTGTTGAAACTTTTGGAACATTTTAAAAAAAATCTCTGTCACCTTTGTTCCATAACTGTGAAATTGACTATATGGCTACACTCAAGATTGACTGTATATGGTGTGAACTGTGTTGATTTATTGACACACTAGACAAGGAAAGGATGGTGGAGTTAGGAAGTTTACTTTGGTCAAAGATAAAAATGGGTTGTTGACCTCCAAACTTCACAAGAGCAAGGTGATTTTTACATTATACCCAACAATTTCACTTAACAGCCTATCTTCATTTCACTGTATTGTTTCTTATTAAAAATCCTGCTGGCTGAGATACATTAAAGGTGGAAAGGCCACTTTTTAAGGGAGCAGGGGTTTTTTATTGTGAGGAAACATTTGAAGTCATTCAAAGACATTGTTTCTTTATCAAAACAGTGAATTGACAGGGTTTAGTTTAAAGAAGGCAGTTTGAAGGCAGGAAGACTGTTTGGTGTTTCAAGAGTTTATTTAGCCCAAAATGCCGCCCAGGAAAGACAGCAGAAGTGGTTTACATAAAAGATATGAGCCAATCTCTACAGAGGAGGTCAATGCACATCCATCCATCCTCTTCAATTTTCATAGGCAGGTTGTTTAGAGTTCTGCCAGAAGGTGCAGGAGGTCAAAATTTTCTCGCCCTTGACACACCTATGCGCCCTGAGGTTCCAAAGAAAGCATTTCTAGGTAGCAGACCTTGATTTCAAGTTTTCCCCGAGGTCAGTGTCTAAAGCCACCAAAATTCCATATCATGGCGAGAAATGGTTCAAACAGACCCATCTAGACTTGGATGACTACAAGCCTTTCATCAAGCCCGAGCATAGAGATACTTGCACTACTATTTTTCCTTTCTCTTATCTTCTTGATAGCTATGCTCCTCTAATGAAGGTCATAATGAATTATTTTACTTGTGAAGGGAGATTTACTCGAGTTTATGCCTACCATGTCCGACTATTGATGCATTTCACTAGAACTAGGCAGCTAAATCTCCCTTACTTTTTATACAAAAGCATCGAGAAGATGGCATCCACAGTCCAGAAGAAAACTCCATCTCTGCAAATAGTTTCCCTTTTCCATCATTCTCTAATCAAAATTATCATCCTACACTAGCTAGAGAAGAAATAGGTTCCATGGGATGTTTTCATTAGTCACCCAGACTTCTCTACTGTTCCTCCGGTCCATATATCTCCCACCCCACCTATTCATCGCCCTGTACCTTTGTCCAGCAGGCCTACTCCTAGAAGGCTCAAGATTACTACAGAACAGTTAGGACAGCATGAAGAAGAAGGACATGAACAGGTAGAAAAAGAAGAGGACAAACATGAAGAAACTGATGAAGACCAGCAGCATGATTTTGATGGTCAGGGGCAGCAGCTTGAGCCACAAAGTGAGCATGAAATTGAAACACACCAACATATTAATGTTGGTGAACAAGGGCAGCAGTTTAAACAGTAAAAAGAAAGGGATGAAGAGCAGCAAACTGAAGATGAAGAACAGCAGCAGGAGCAAGAAGAAAAGAGTGCTGAACAGCAGCATCTCAGTGAAAATGAACAGAAAGGACAAGATGAAGAGCAGCAGCTTGATATTGAAGGTCATGAATAGCAGTTTGGGCAGAAATTTGAACAGCAGCTTGAGCCACACAATGAACAAGAAATCCAAGCACAGCAGCAGCATGATGTTGATGATCAAGGGCAACAAGAATTTGAGACAAATCAGCATCATGACATTGAAGAGCAGAAGCAACCTGAAGAAGACACACAGCAGCCTCAAGGAGAGCAGTAGTTTCAAAAAGATGACAAAGGTAAAGCAATTGTACCTCCTTCTCCTAAAAATACAAAGCCCAGTACAGCAAGAAAGAAAGGGCCTAATGTTGAGCCTCAAATTTGTACTTTCCTTCACCTCATTTTACCTCATTTTCCCTTGTCCATTTCTATATTAAACCCAATTGATCAATAAATATAGTTAAAATTACTTCTAGAATGATTTACATGACTGACTTGTTGAATTTTGTGATTTTTTCCATTGTTAAGCATTTTGATCGGAACTAGCTGCAGAATGCAGACATTCCGTAGCTAACCGGCGATTCTGCAGCTGCCTTCATGTTTGAGTATGTTCCAGGTGGCCTCTTGAGAAAAACCACATATGGGCATGATCCACGTCATGACTACATGGTTCGTTGCTCATCATGGAGGAAGAAACGAATTCTGGGTAAGGTTTTGAACGTGGGGAACACATTTATGAAGGAAGACTCCTATTAGGACTGTCTCAGTCTAGATGTCTTTTCTTCTTCACGCAGCCACTTCAAAAGAGTTCTAACGTGATTCGGATA
>JAXQQM020087597.1:0-31465 GCA_034641835.2 Pinus albicaulis
ATTTCTTATGTTTGTTGTGTTGTGTGATGTGTTGATTTATTTAGAATTTTGATATTTGGGATATTACAGTGCATCATCAGTGACTCTCATCCAGCAAGAACAACCAATGAGAGACCCTTTGATGTTTCTCTTGATCCAAGATCTCGCCACTAGAAGCCCCCTTTATAATCAAAACGTGTTGGAACGAGGTCTCATAAACCATTGGCAGACCAAAAGCATGAGCAGACTTCATGTTTGCTTCCCACGATGACTCATGCCCCGAACTCGTCCTCTCCGATTCGTTGTATGAAGGAGATGCAATGTGCCTCCTACAGAGAATTCATATCAATATAAGGAAAATGGCATACCCCAATGCAATGTTCATATCAAATTTCTTGTGCTCTTTTCATTTGCTACAATATGAGGTTGTTTACTGAAATTCTAGCTTAGCATAATGTAAGGCCCCGTATGTATTGCATGGTTGTTTAGGAGAATAGAGCATGTGAGTTCCACATGTCGTATGTAATATTTTATAATTTTGTTTTTTCAAATAATTTTTTTCATTTACAATGTCCAAATGAGCCGATTTTTAATAGTATTTTTAATAGCAAATATGGCTCTCGTTGAAGCTGCTCGGATGTAAAGATGTATGCCACTTTCTAAAACTAACTCATTAGAATATATATCTAGGCCTCTAAAATTAGAAATGGAGTCCTTTCCTTCTAGGCCTCTGAAACTCGAAATGGGATCCTTTTCTTGAGCATTTAGTGCTCCAAAAACCAGCGAAAATATGGCTCCAAATAAGTCCCAAATGCTGCATCTGCCCTGTTTAATCCCACGCCTCAGTTATGCATGTGCCTACCCACAATTATAGAGCTTTACTTTATTTCTACATTGAGATGAGAATGACACATTTAAACAAAGTAGTTTCATTGTCTCTTCTTTTCATTTCATTTCATTGAATGACAGTGAGATTTAGGTTGCCTCTGGATCTAATAGATAACTTTCCTCAGGTGGAGCGAGAAAGTGTCTTAATCAATATCCTCTGCTAACCATTAAGGTAATTGACCCAACAATGGCATTTGATATAGTCTATTCAACAATTGCTTCAGAGGAAGAAGCTGTGAGACAAGAGATGAAAAACTTGAATCATAAAGATGTTTGTTCTGTGTTTTAGTGTGGTTATTGGTTATTCACTGAACAATGGACAGATTCATCTTTCAAAGAGGGCTAGGAGGTCAGCATAGAAAAGGGCAGGGCAGAAAGGGACAACCGTGTAGAACAAATGAAATAGCTTGTGGAAATACATATCCCAATGGCTCAAGGTTGCCTCATGAACTGCAAGGTTCTTGAGACATGGAATTTATTTAGTTGATTGAAACACAGACATATGACATCTATTCAACTAATTGAAACACATAAAAGGTCAGAATAGACAATTTGACATAGGTAAACACATAAACATAGATCACATCATATATTTATATTTAATAATATATATTAAATATGTGTTGCTTGCTAATATTTTTGTGAACACATTTCACTTAGCTAAATTTCATATGTGCAATTTTCTTTTATTGTATAGTACAATGATGAAACTACACATCATTGTTGTGAATGAAGTTATTTCCGTTGTGCTCTGTTTTGCTGTGAATGAAGTTTTGCTTTATGCCTTGTGTTTGTGAATCCTCAATCCTAAAAATCAAGAGCCATTATGTTGGTAAGAAGAATGTACTATTGACAAGCTAAACATAGGACTGCATTTTTATGTCCATGAAATTTGCATTTTTTCAAACATTTTTTGTGCATTTAGTTGAGTAGAGCTCCGGACCAGTGTTTATGGATGGAAAGTATATTATTCCCCATCCTTAAATCAGTCTGACGGTTGCAGGAAGTTTATAATTACTATCTACTTTCTTTCTTTACTTTAGAGAGTTACCAGAAAGCACTAATTCAATATACCTTCTTCTATGTTATTCTGCTGTTTGATGGTTTTACACTTACTAGTCCAGTTCCATACCTAGCCAATAACTTCTCACTAGCTGGTTAGGGAGCTAGGGAGATGGTTAGCTTGATTGTTAGCTGGATTCTTAAGCTCATATGCTTTAATGGGAATCATAGTAGCTTGTGGAACTTCAGTAGCCCATCTTGAGGAAAGCATCGAGCTACTATGTTCATCATGGATGAAACTCTATCTAAACTTTGAACTTATAGGTTCAGTTCTGTGTGAGCATTTAGTCTCATAGGACAATTGGCCTTATGGATGGTTTAATAAAATACCTATTCTCTCTCCCATAATAATTGTGCAATTATTATGTGATGCCATTTAGAATTACTGATTGGTTCTTTTCCTTCTTAGTAAAAACGAGCATTTTTTTTAATGGTCTTACACTATAGATCTTATCTAGCATTGTTTACAACTGCTTTTATATGCTTTCACAGAAGTTGTCTCTTCTCCCACTTTGTATTCCACACTATTGTACTTAGTAGTCCCTTTGACCTATTAGTGTTCAGTTGTTGGAAGTTGATAAAATATCTTATCTTATTATATCTTATCTTACCAGTTTCATGTTTTATGGATTTAGGAAAATTCAAGATCGAGTTCCTCAAAGTCTATTGATTTGGAGGAGGTCATAAGTAACCATGTAGGAACGAAACTGCCTAACCTACTGGATATGCTGAAGTATATTATATAATAAAGGCGAGTATAACATAGATATGTGATATATAGTATATTATTGCAGACATCTTGAAATAATTAGGTGGCTAATGCTCCCACATCACTGTATGAGAATTGGGTGTGGAGCCTGCCCTTCACATAATTCCAGAATCACGGGATCATAAGAACACAAACAAAAAGGAATCATAGGTAGAAGATAATTATTTTGATGTTTTTTTGTAGAAGCTGTTGTAGATTCTAAGTTCAAATTTTAATTTTTGACCTTGGCTGGAACAGAATGATTTCACCTTGAATCAAAATTTTCTGTGGTCTAGTTGTTAGAAAGGGCTTTGACTGTCTCTGACTGCAAGATTGTTTTCAAGCTAGTTATGCTGCTAGTTAAAATTTAGATTATTAATGCTGTCACATGTTCTAACCAAAACTGATTTGTATTTCTTCACAACTAAGGTGCGGCCAGATGGTGAATCATTGGCTTCGTCATAACTATTTTGCTCATGTTTTGTGCAAGAGTCTTTGGACAGATGACTTATGTAGTATATGTGAATCACAATTTGCAGCAAATGCCTTTTTGAATTGGATGTAGTTAGGCTGCATCTTTGCAACTCCTTGAGCTTGAATAAATGCACAGATAGTTTCCCAGTTAGGATAAGCAGGTAGTTTTTTTCAAGCTTAAAGTTTTATGCAATTAGGTTCCTTTAAGATGTTCTCTCATTCCACATGAACCTTTTTAAATGTAGCACTTTCAATATTAATTTTTGTTGCTGTTCAATTGCAACTCATTATATCTTCGATTCCTATGTTTATTAGCAAAGGCCAGGCATGTACAAAGTTAATTACGTGAACTAAAAAAACCGATTTATTTTCGAGGCCTGGAAAAACGTCATACCAATAAACACTTTGGTCCAATGAATTCACACCAAAGTAAATGGCCATCAAACATTAAACTCTGTAATATCAACAACAAAAAACTATAAACTCAAGAGCAGGACAACAAAACCCCTGCACTCACTTAGATACATCCAATATCAGGCACAGAATTATTCAGTGAATAAATTTCTTAAGTTGGTAGGCTGATTGCATTGGACCAATGCGTAGATTTAGAGTGTTATGCTTAATTGTTGCAGGTTTTGTGAATGAACAGGGTTTCCATTCCTGATAAATGAATGTTGAGTTAGTGCTGTGCAGTTAATCTTTCAACTAGTAGGGTAATCTCTGGTTCTGTATCTTCACAATCTTATATGGAAGTTGGACATGTACTCTAGTCGAGTCTTGGTTTGGCTATACTAATAGTCTAAGGATACCCATCCATCCTTAGCCTTGGAGTTGGCCCCCTTGTTGGCATTGGTCAGTCCACTGCAAACAGGGCAGCCATAAATCCCTTGTATCTCTACATACACTCTACTGTGAACCTGTGGTAGGACCAGCAAAAGTTGATCTGAAACTCTATCTAGTCCCAACAGATTCGGTTGAAGCAGCAACAGTGAAACTCTATCCAGTCCCACCAGATTCGGTTGTAAGCAGCAACAGTACCAGTAAAAGAACAAATGTACATCTCTGAAACCAGACTTGTGATAGACTTTCTCTGAAACCCATGTCCATCTGTTCCAGTCTCCTTTTGAAAGTATGGTCATACGGTATCTGGTGCCCCTGCTCAGTTGAGTTTCCCACTAGATAGCCGATTCAAGGCAGGGACTTGCTGCCCTGCATCCCTTTTTTTTCATTAAAGTGATAATATATATGAGTGATGGAATTTGAAAGCTTATTTTTAATTTCAAGTGAAAGAGAAAGTGTATATTTATTCTCGTAAATATACATAATGACTGATTGAATTTATAAATTTATTTTTAATTTTAAGTGGAAGAATATATTTATTTAATTTTATTTTTGATGAATAATATATATATATATATATGTATGAACTAATTCACATTATATATATATATATTGATTAAAAGAATTTTTAAATATTAGAAATATTAATATAAAATTTTATACACACTAATCACATCAAATTATGAAGATTCATATAAAGTAACATGACACGTTTTGTGTAATGTTTTGAAGTTTTGTTGTTAAATGAGAAGTGGATTGAAACATGTGTATTAAAGTCTTTTTCATGGGAAAGGCAAAGACTTCAATTTGACATCCAGTCATATTTTGAGCCAATCACAATTAATTTTAGAAATATAAGTTTTGTGTAATGTTTTGAAGTTTTGTGGTTAAATCAAAGCAGTGGATTGAAACATGTGTATTATTTATATAAAATATAAAAATATTTTTCATGAGAAAAGGACAAAGACTTCAATATGAACTCAAACTCATATCTTGAGCCTATCACAAATATTTTTACAAATATAAGTTTTGTGTAATGATTTGTAGCTTTATTGTTAAATCAAAGTTGGACTGAAACATATGTATTATTTATATAAAATATAAACAACTTTTTCATGTATTATTTATATAAAATATAAACAACTTTTTCATAGGCAAAGGACAAAGACTTCAACTTGAACTCATATCTTGAGCCTATCACAATTATTTTTCTAAATATTTTCACTATATTTGTATATCTAGATTTTATTATAAAAGAGAATTGTGACTTAAACCTTGCAGTTATTGTTGAAGGCTGATAATTTTGTTAAAATCGTATATGCCACTAAGAGATCATATTTTCTTTATAGCAACATGCAAATATAACATGATGTTTATGATTCTTGGTATGACCCATCGTATGATATAATAAAAAGAAATTATTCATGAAAGTCAAAAGAATATTAATAGTATTGAAAAGAAATTATTCATGAAAGTCAAAAGAATATTAATAGTATTGAAGATATTGATTGTAGACTTTATCTCATAACACATGCTAAAATGCATATTGTGATGGATGTTAAAGCATAATCTCTAATGCATAGATATAATTATAATAACAATTGTGTTACCTATTATATATATTTCTTAAAGGTGCCACCTAGGAATAAAAAATGTTACCATAAGCATTAAAGTTGCAAAAGGTATGGGTTTTGGATAAGGCACAAAGGTGAGTATTGGTATTATAAAAATATGTCATGCAAAGAAATTCCATATTGATGTTAACATTGGACCTAAAAACAATAGCAAGAAAGTGAAAGAGTGTAGTACATAAATATTTATAGTATCAAAAAACATAGAATATAACTATTCTATAAAACATTTTTTTTGTATTCCAAATTAAATTTTTAATACAATTTTATGTGAAACAAAACAAAACTATATACTATTTTTACAATGAGCTTTACCAAGTTTGTAGAAGATTGGTGGATTGTTAATAGATTTCTCATTCAAGTATTAATTATGTTTTTCCCAGTTAAAGAGTTATTAAAATAATGGAAATGTCATGAATTGCATACTAAGTGGTCCATATTAGAATAGACGTATTCAAATAATAATATTATATATCAACATTATAACCATGTTGTGATTTATAATAGGTAGAAACTTAACATTATTATTATATCAAACCAATTATGAATCAACATGTTAGATGACTTTAGAGAGATTGAATATATGAATATTAAGAGAAACCTAAACTCATTTCCTTAGGTCCATTTCATGTGTATTACTTTAGGCTCACTCCATGCTTACTATTTATCTTTGAAAATAGTGATTGAACCAAAAGTTTGAATTTAATTTCACTAATAAGTTTCCAATATCATTGCCACTTACTCCCATAAGCCATAAGTAATTGTTTTGATGTTTTGTAAAAATGAGAAATAAATATAGTAGAGAATCTCACCTAATTATTATAGACTTATTAAACATGGATAGTAAATACACCTTACGTCAACCAACCAGTATACACAATACTCAAAGCACACTGGATATTGTAGGATCCATACACATTAAACATAAATAGTAAACGCAATATAAAACCTTATATTAAGAAAGATACACAATACTCATTTTACATAAATTCAAGTGGAGATTAAAAAAAGATATTAAGAATTCTTTAAAAAACTTTCATTAAATAACATTTAAAATATTGATTATACTAATATAATGATTAAATTTTTGGGAATATAAATGATATGAAATTTAATATTATGTATAAAATATATTAAATTAACTAATAAATGAGTAATAATAAAAACATAAATAATTAAATTTTAAGATATGAAAAATTTAAATATCTATATAGATTACTATTCAAATTCATCCTTATCTTAAAATTAAAATTGAAAGTGTTTGAGATACAACACATGAGTTTATTTTAATTACTCTAGATAACAACTAAAGTTACTCAATACACTCATATACAACAAAGTATGGTATCATATACTTCCTAACCTAATGGCAAGGGATAACATAGAGGCAAGTCATTTAAGAAAGATTGGTATTTTTTTTAAGAGCGGACAAGTGTTTAGCAAGTTTTTTTAAATATGAAGATTTCCATGAAAAGATGAAAAGGAAAGGGTGAAAGGGTATTTGTAGTTATTTAATTTTATTTAGAAATGTGGTAAAATGATTGAGATATGTGGAAGATTCTTATTAGGTTTCTTTAAAGTTATAGTCATCCACACATAATAGATCCGTAAGCTGTTTGATGGCCAACGCATCTTGCATCTCATTATTGCTCACTGATGTAGTGCATTTTTAAAGCTTAAAGGTCGAGAAGATGTGGATAAGGATAACTCATATTTTCAAAAAGAGATAAGAGTTTTCTAATACCATAGACATTCCAAATTTGCTGACTGTGACTAGCATTATCTTAAGGTGAAACTGAAATATAATAGGTAGGGAGAGAATGTCGAGATTATCCCAAGGAGGTCAAAAGTGGATTCATTGCATCATATTGAAAATACTCCTTTTTTTCTTATTTATTTATTATTATGTATAGTGGAGATGTTGTGGCGTATCTAATTTGCGTGTTAGTTGATATTTTTAAATAATATTTTTAATGTTAGTGGATATTTTTTAATTTATAAATAATATATTTATTTTATGAATATGTTATTAAGTATTATGAAATATTAATTGCACCGGGGGTGCAAGGGAATGCTGGATGGAGGAGATGTGAATCATTTCGTGCTATATGAGGGGTAAAAACTGAATTGTGATTTAACAAAAGAAAATCCAAAGCTGAACAGATAATCATAAATGGTAAATGGAAATATGATCACCTAAGGTGGAAAGGCTATAGCTATTAATGTCTCAATTCTTTTCACGTTCAAACTATCTACACTGTATACTAAAGAAGCAACCTGACGCCATGTCACAAACTGTCCATTCAAATGGCCAGCACATCCTTGAGACTAATGGAATCCTCATATATGAAGAAGGCAATGAGACCTTGATGTGAAATTCTCGTATTTTCTCTGTTTGTCCTTGATGTTATGTCTGGGTGGTTGAATTGAGTGTGCTCATTTTGATTTGCAGAAGGCTGAATAGGATGAGCGAACCCATTATCATACGTTGTTTGCCCATAGAACCTTTAAGTTTGTCTAAGACTGTAAACCCTGCCCGTGTGGTTCGATGGAGAATCTGATCAATTAAGCTCTTTAAGTAGAAAGTATAACTCCTACTTGCCATTTGTAAAATAACCGCTAGATTGCCTCAAATAATAAAAATTAATATATTTTATTTTCAAAAGAGTAAACCAAATGATCAAAGTTTATAATTTGAATTTTAAATATTTATATTTATTTTAATAAAAATAATAATTTTTAATTTAATATTATTAAATTGTAATTTATGTAATTTTATTTTTATTTCATTTTATTTATTTATTTGTTTATTTATTTATTTATTAATCTTTATTTTATTTTATTTCTATTTATTTATTTTATTTTATTTTATTTTTTTAATTAAGAATTTTTTTTATCTATTTTATTTTTAATTTTAATTTTATCTTTATTTTTTTTATTTCTATTTATTTATTCATATTTTATTTATTTATTTAATTAATTAATTTATTTATTTTTGTTTTTTTTTTAATCTTTTCTTATCATAGCATTTAATTATTAAAAATAAAATAAATATATAAATTCAAATTTTAAATATTATTTAATTATTTTTAACATTTAATTTATTCGATAATAATAAAAACAGATGACTATCCTTTGAATAATGCGCCGAGGCTATCTCCCTCTTTTATAAAGTGCTCGAATATTAATAGAAATCCTCCCCTTGTAAACTGTATTAAAAGGCAGTATCTTGATGCTCATAGCTTAACACGCACTTATATTTTAATGCTCATCCTCTCATTATATTTTGATGTTCGATAACAAGTATACGCCCTCCGAAAAGGCTCACGGTGGACTTTAGTTTAATAAGCATTGACCAAACCTTAGAGTTAAAACCCCAATGCTTATCATGTCATTAGATCATTAATATGGGATCACTACATCCCTTAATTTTAATACTGCGGACATCAATCGACGATACTATAGACACTTTCACATATTCATTCAAACCCCATTATGCATGAATGTCTACCATATATATATATCCTGGACCTAACTATAAGGCCAGCTCCAATATAATGTTCGGGCCCACCTATTAACAATCCTCTCGCATCCGACGGCTGGAGGAGTATTGTGTTGATTGGGGCGATCCAACGAGCAGGGTGGAGTTTCGTATCTTTTTTGATGTCGAACTTTAGCACATCAAAATCACGCGATGAGGGCGGTATTGCCCCAACGACGTGGCACAATCTAATAGGATCAGGTTTTTTTTCTTGTGGTTTCACCTCCAGGCAAGGGCGGTGAGAAATAGGCGGGTTTGTTCCCAAAACCAGCCGACTATAACCTCCGGTTCCACGTTCACCTCTTGGTTCCGTTCCTTCTACGCTCCAGGTTCCATCTTTTGTGTTCACTTACTCTTCAGTACACTTTCCTTAGAGCAGTTTTCTTCACACGTTTTTTGCACAAAATGGGTAAGCTAGCAAACTTTGTGTTGAAGTCTCGCTCTAGTCCTCCCCTATGCTGGTCCTTAACATGAATTGTATTCCATTCTGGCTTTAAAACCCTCTAGCATACATTCAACGTACAGCTCAACGCTAGTTCCCATTTCTGTCTCAATTCTTTGCTCTGGCTTCAGGAATTCGAGCACAACCAAGGTTCGACCTGAAGGGATTTTCACTATAACAAAATTACAATACAATTGCCCCTCCTTTTAAGTGGGGATTTCTTCTCTGTTCCGTATACATAATCGTTCTATAATGGCATTATTCAGAAATTCAAAAGGTTGAATTGGTTTGACAGTCATATCATAGGTTATCAAGTGCTCCAACATCCTGTAATATGGTGAGACTCAAACATGATTTCTAACCTGAATCCTTTTCTCTCGAGCACCGCAAATTGAAGCCCTGCGCGGCGGTCCACAATGCCCATCTCCGCGACCTTAGACATAGACAGACGGTGGGAAAACGTTCGTGAAAATCATGCTAACAGGCTAACCAACAGATGACAAACACGTGGCAAAATTTGATTAGTGCGAAGAGCGGTATGGTATTTCTCCTACTGGCTGGAGTGAGCAGTGTTTGCTTAGCCCACTCCAGCAAAGAAAACGCCTCCAGCGTAACGAGAATATGAAGTTGATGTTTATGAAAAATGTGTTAATGTAAATGGTCTGGCCTGTCACATTAAGCATTTATTCATTTCCCCGTGATTTGCACCCTCCAAAGTCTAAACATACATATATTTGAAAAATAAAAAATAGAATCGTGAGTGCAGCCTTTGCCACTTCACTGAAATAAAAACAAGAATAGTTGCACGGCAACAAGTCCCTGTCGTGACCCATGTGGCACTTGCAAAATGTGAAAGTGATTCCATAATTATCGTAACAGGGGAACATCTTTTACATTGTTCTAGAAAAAAGTAAAGGTAATCAAATAAATTAGCTCGCGTGTCGACTTTGGGATTCAACGATCAGAAAAGCACTGACAAGCATGAGAAAACGAATAAGAATCTATATGGAAAATGTGGAAGGAAAAAGAATAACGAAGTAAAGTGAACGAATAAGAATATATATATGTGATATGGAAAATGTAAAATCAAAGAGGAAAAATGAATAACCAGGTAAACTGTAAGGACACGGAATGAGAATATGTAAAACTTTATAGGGTTTAATTTATAAAAACAATATTTATATATATATAAAAAGATTTATATATATGATTAAAGTTAAAGAAACTACTGTTAAAAAAATAAATTAATTATATTTAATAAGATAAGTAAGATAGATTAAAATAAATTGAAATTTAAAATTTAAAATATGTGAGGTTATTGAACATTATATACGTAGAATCAGTTATGAGGGTCATTACAAAATTTATTAAAACACCAAATATGTTCCAGTGCCGCTGGTTGTTTTGATCTAATTTCATCCAATTGGGATGGAAACCGCACTAAGCCACTTGAGAGTATTTGAACCCATTCATCGGAAAACCCTAAGAGTGTACCGTGGACTGCATTGGAAATGGCTGGGGCATTTGTTTCTCATTATTATGATATCCGATCTAACCCACCTAGTACCTCTATATATGTGATATCGAAAATGTAAAATCAAAGAGGAAAAATGAATAACCAGGTAAACTGTAAGGATACAGAATGAGAATATGTAAAACTTTATATGGTTAATTTTATATAAAACAATATCTATATATATATATATATATATATATATATATATATATATATGATTAAAGTTAAAGAAACCACTGTTAAAAAAATAAGTTAATTATATTTAATAAGATAAGTAAGATAGATTAAAATAAAATGAAATTTAAAATTTAAAATACGTGAGGTTATTGAACATTATATAAACAAAATCAATTAGGAGGGTCATTACAAAATTTATTAAAACACCAAATATGTTCGAGTGCAACTGACTTATCTGAAATATGACGACACGTTGTAACAAGGCGACAGATCCGGGTTGCATGCCTTTTTCTTAACTTGTCATGTGGAGACCTGGAGGATATGTGTTAACAAGCTCGAAGCATATTTGTCTACACTGTCAACCCACCTGCTTTCATTTCTGCTTCAGGAAAAAAACCCACCTGCTTTCATTTCTGCTTCAGAAAAAACACAATCAGTTTTTTACGCTTTAGAGAGCAGAGAGGGAAGGCACCTATCCTGGGATGCACTCGCCTAAAAGCAAAAGCCGAAGGTAATACTCACAACATTCCTTATCAAGTATTTTAATGGCGGTTTTTTGTTCTTGTTTTCTGTTTTTTTTTTATTGAATGCGGCTTGCTCTGGCAGAGCAGAAGACAATCAGGGGCAATGGTGTATAGCAGATCCACAGGCGCGGGCCGACATCTTGCAGGGCACCTTGGACTGGGCTTGTGGACCAGGCAGAGTCGACTGTAGTGAAATTCAGGGGAACCGTCCCTGCTTTCTGCCCAACACGCTCGTTGCCCACGCCTCCTTTGTTTTCAATATTTACTGGCAGAGCAATAAGCACCAGGGGACTTCTTGCCATTTCAATGTCGCCGCATTTCTTCCATTTTTCTTTTTGATTTAACTGCGTCTTGGGTTTTGTTTGAGTGTATTTTTCCCTTTCAGGTCATGATGGATGCCAGTTTGTCTTCACACAGTAAGGTTCTTTGCTCGCATGCAAGCCAATGTTGTCTTACAGACTATAACAAACATGTTGGTTGCAGTTTGCTGAAAATTTGGAACATGAACAAATACACAGGAGTTTTAGGGGTATTCAATTGCCAGGGAGCTGCTTGGAGCAATATAGACAAGGAAAATGTATTTCATGACAAAAACCCAAGTACATTAACTGGAAGTGTTCGAGCTCAAGATGTACATTTGTTGGCAGAGGCCGCAGAAGACGATTGGGATGGTGATTCTGCAATATTTTCTCATTCTGGTATAAATAGCTTCTCAAATTGCCTGCATCTGCGTTTGTTTCTATAACAATCCTACGGTATACTTCTCCAATTATTTTCTGAGATCATTTGGCTTGCAGGTGAACTTGTGCGTCTTCTAAAACATGCACTTTTACCAGTCACACTCAAAATTTACACAGTCTCACCAATAAAGGTTAGCATCCTGCATAGTTTGCATAGTAATGATGTACTCAATATTGAATATATTGGTTTACAACTTACAATTTATTGAATCACGCTCTTATTTCTTTTGCAGGGTTTAGGAATAGGGGTTTCCTTTGCTCCGTTGGGTCTTATTGATATGTTCAATGCTGGAGGTGCTATCTATAATTTGGAATACCGAATTCACCAAGATTCCCAATTTTTTGAGGCAACCGAGATTCTTGGAATGTCAACTTCGAGCCCATGCTCAGTGGCAGAGTAGAAACAATAACAGGTGAAGTTGTTGCTCCATAGGCATGGACGGTTGGACGTACTCATCAATCGGATCACGAGAAATGCTCCATTGAATCTTAGGCTTGCTGGACGGTGATAAGTCTGCGACTCGAGCTTCGCCTTTGGTTTGGAACACCGGGTTGAGGAAAACTATGGGCAGCCAGCTATTGAGCTTTAAGGGAAAAATGACTTTCTACCGACTGGCAGACTACGAAAGTCTGTGCACAAAGCATATAAATGTAGGATTTTCACACATAAATCTTGATCGAGACAAAAATAGGCGTAGTATATATCTTCATAGCTCACTCTCTTACGGTATTTATCACTTTTTGTCCTCCTGTGTCGATGATCTCAAAATGGCCGAAATTAAACACCCACCCACTACGGCGACCTCATTCAGCAAAACCAAACTCTAGTGTTGTGTAAATTTCACTCATTCAATAAAATTTCAAACGTAACCAATTTCAGGAAAATCTGCTGAGGAGCTGCCACATGTCAAGATTTGATTGGCTGTGAGGAGCTGCCAAATGTAAAATTTTAATTGGTTCCATGCGCGTAGGAATCCCTTTTCATTGGTCAGTTGTGAAACTCTTTTCATTGGCCGGGGTTTCATTGGTCAGCTGGGCACTGTTGTTGGCTCACCCCAAGTCAAGAAAGAGACGCCCTCCAAATAGGCACTAATTAAATGTAAAATATTTTGCTAAAATTGTAAAAATTTTACATACCATGTTATGTATACATATAATAATAAAATATT
Organism: Pinus albicaulis; assembly: GCA_034641835.2. NCBI lineage: Eukaryota > Viridiplantae > Streptophyta > Pinopsida > Pinales > Pinaceae > Pinus > Pinus albicaulis. Next base: position 13,732 of record JAXQQM020087597.1, read on the forward strand.
TTATTCAAAAAAAATACTTTTGATTATTTATGTCTATGCATCTCTTCGCTAACATCTTATTCTCCTAATCGCTTTTTATATAATAAACTGGATAAAAATATTTCCAAAATATTAAATATTTTTTTGATACAATAAATGTTAATATAAAAAATATCAAAAATATTAATAAAAAAAATTATATATATAATCTGTTTAGTGTTTGATATGTATTTAAATTAACCATCATCTAATCATCATCATGAATTTAAAATGTATTTAAATTGATGCAATTGTTTATATAATTTTTTAAATGCTATTATAAGTTAAATCAACCATTGGTGAATTCTTAACTATGTCATTATTAACTTTATATTCATGATATAAAGTATTATATTGTAAAAAATAATTAAATTAATGTTTATTTAGTAATTTATTGGTTTTGTTTATTTAAATAATTATATTATCTAGAATTTTTATTGTTTTATTTTATTTTATATATATATATATATATATATATATATATATATATATATATATATATAATTTTCTTAATGTTCATTTTTATTAATTTTCTAATTTTGTTTGACTCTTGTGCATCTCAGCAGTATATATAGATATTTGAATCATCACAATCATCATTCTCCTTGTAGGCTCTTGTAATTATAATATGATTTTTCCGAAGGATTTTTTGATGTAACATATATGGATCAGAGAAGTTTACACTCTCAAGTAAATTTTAAAATATAAAACATATTTATGAAAATATTAATAAATAACCAATAATAATTTTAAAAATAAAATGAAATTTGAAATTTATTTCTACTGATTTAATTTGTTAAATGCTATTACACATTAAATAAAAATTGAACATTGTAATTATTAATGTGATTTTTATATTGATTATATATAAAAATTATTATGAGAGGTTTATACTACAATCTAGTGTGAGGGGATGTGTAATTTTGTCCGTCCACAATATGGATTTGACAAGTGTCCCTTTTAAAATATAAAATAAATAAACATATATTCTTTAAATTAAAAAATAATGTATGTGGATTTGACAAGTGTCCCTTTTGAAATTAAAATTAAATAAACAAATAAGATATTCTTGAAATTAAAAAATAATGGCATGTAGGATTTAGCTAAGAGACTCATTCTACAACCCAAAATGAAGGGATGTGTAATTTTTTCAATGCTTAACATGGAGTTGGGAAGTGTCCCTTTCAAAATAATAAATAGATACTAGCATTTGCCCCTAGAGGTGCAAAGTAACGTCGGGGAGGGAGTGGGGATACATCTTCCACGCGAGATTATTTTTCTTTTGTAGACACTTTTATTTGTTATGTAATCAAATATTCTTGTTGTCTTCTAGCTTTCCCTAATTTATCACGAATGATAACCAAAACTCTATTGCATTTCTCTTGCACTCCAACCACTTTTTGTTGTCTTTCTTTTTATTTTCTGAACAAATATGTTGCATCCTTCAGTGCTTTCTGCTTTTTCAATTCAGCGTCACGTGCACAAACAGTAATTTCTACTGCAAATAGATAGATGGCTTTTGCTGCTTTGGTCCTGGGGTGACATAGGGCTAGAGGGAAAGGGTCCATGGTTTGTACGTTTAGATGTGTCATGTTGTGTATCATGCAACCCATGAGTTTGAACAATATTTTATACTTAGCGGAATTTCTTTATACTTGCCCGACAAGTTCGCTTTATTTATCTCATTGGGGTTAAAAGAGAAGCACAAGGAAGCATTGTTTCTAGCGACAATGGAAAGTCGAGGAGGGAAAAGCAATCATGTGAAATACATGTTGTAAGTTAGTTGATTTTTATTTTAGTTAACACATAATTATTTCACATGCCCCAGTAAAAAGAGCGTGGAAGAGAGTACATAGGAATCCCAAGAAAAATTGTTGGAACTGATATTGAGCCAAATGATAGGCTATAAATTAACCAACATACAAAACCCAATTCCCCGAAATTTCCAAATCTAAAGATACAATGTCATTTATATTGGGGCAACCAATTAATTCGGGGCAGAAGATAATAAATGGACGAATGACATTGGACAATTAATGAAACTTAACCTTTTCCTTTTTTATAGTGAAAAATGGCTTCCTTGACATCTAGATAGCTCAAATATAAAGTCTCTCCAAGCTGACAATATAAGGGACTAAAAATTCAGTTGTTTTGGCTATCTGAAAAGAGGTGGAAGCATGGCATGAGCATCCAAATCTAAAGATTTGGGGTCCCTGCACAAGGTTTTTCCTTTCTCAATTGAGCTTAGAACAAACCAGAGTTTGTGGACCTTAGATGAATCCAATTGGACAAAGAAACCATCCCCCTGCCCATGCTTCTAGAGTTTGCGGACCTTAGATGACTCCAATTGGACAAAGAATCCATCCCCCGGACCATGTTTCCACTTTCTGATTCCTTGCCCCTTCCAAATCTGAGGAAATGATATTAATTTTTTTAGCACAACCAAGCAAGTTGCTTTGGATGATGTATCAACTGCATGTTGTCTAAGAAATGACACGCAGCTTGTTAAAGTGTGTGGTGACTCAAATGCCTTTTCCACATTTACAATCATTGCGACATCATATGAGCGATCCTTTGCTTTTTCAAAGAGATAAGTAACCCTAGCATCCACGTGCCCATTTTCATGCCTTGTTTTACTTATGCCTCTATTATATCAGTAATGAAAGCAAAAAATCTCTTCTCCACTTGCTTCAGACAGCATAGTCTAATAACATTTTGATCCGCCTTCTGATTTGCCCAAGATTTCATTTGAAGAATATGAGCAATTGCTTTGTATTTTGTAGTAGGATGCTTCCTTCAAATTCTCGGTGGTGGTGTTGTGATGCAGAGTTATGGTATTCCTCTTTTAATCCCTGCTTCCCTTTAGATGTTCCCCTATTTTCTTGTTTGTTTGAAGAATGTGGTAATATGTATTATTATGGTGATCAATAAATTGACCCAGTGGATATATTTGAATATCTCATTGATAGTGAAAGCTTGAGAATGCCTTTTATGACGGCTACGAATGGTACCCTCTAGCCAGAGTACACCAATTGTCCACAACTAACTAATAGTGACTGAAAAAAAGTAGGGGAACAACTCTAGGGCGAAATCTAGGGGAACTCTGATTCTGGATAATTATTTTCTGCCTCAGTAGCAGGATATTATCAATTCTTTGATATTGGAAGAATTTATATCAAGCGAGAACAATTAAGATGCACAAACGTATAGATACTCCCAAGCCTTTTAGTAGCCTAGTGTATCATGGTGATTACTAAAACCAAAAGTATTATTTTACATCACTCTAGCATGTAACAAGTAAGCATAGTACTTATTTTCTTGATATCTAAAGCGCAAGACTAACTTGCACTGGAATTTCTTTGATTATCATCTTGTATAACTTTGAAGAGACAGATATTGGAGCATCAATACTACAAAAACAATTGGATTTAGAGGGGACTAAAGTGAAACTTTCTCGTGCTTTGTATTCTTCAGTGATAATCCACCTGGTGAAAGCATAGAATTTCGAATGGAAATTATGTCAATGGAACCTGAAAACTGAAGGGGATTTAGCATTAAAAATTATCTGGATAATAAAAAATAAAACATCTTGCCCTCGATAATAGATTCATTTCCTCCAAGTGCACTCAAATTTTTGAACCAATTCCAACTTCAAATTTTCCATTTTTTTTCCATGTTTACATTAAATCTAATGGCTTGTTTCTCCTGTGCCCGCTTTTTATCCCAAGCCAGTAGTGAAAGTATTTTCATTTTGGTCTTTTAATTTTGGTGGCCACCTCTGTGCTTTGTAGATTTTTCTACAAGGCATCTCGAGAAGCAGCCATAGCCTCATCATAGCGATCCATCACTTACAATAAGCGCCTCATCATGATAATATATTATTTTTATATGTTATCATATAACTATCTCTTACTAAAAAAGAAATTTATTTTTTAAATTATTTTATCTGTTTATATAGATTTAATCTAAAATTAAAAATAAAATTTATAGTCAAGAGTGGGGATTGATTAGTTTTGCTATTACTATTTTTTAATTTATTAAATTAAGTATTATTTTAAATATAGCATTATTTAAGAACATTTATCTCATACTTAAAAACAAAACAATGTGATAGGATGAAAAACTTGAAAACAATTATCAAATCATTCTCAGATAAATAATTTTATTTTTACCAGCTGAAAATCCAATTTCTCCGAAGAGAACAAGGCTATGTTTTATGGTAAAAACCAATTTTATTCACTGATTAACTTTGAATAGTTTAAACCAATGAAATTCAATCACGCAATATAAAATTCAAAGATTGGCATTGTCAACCTAGGTCCACAAATCACATGCTTTACAGTTCTCGCAGGGGTGGGTCCAGGCAGCATAGCTACAAACCTTACAATTATTACGGGGCTTCAAAATTTTTGTCTGCAATATTGTTCTTCATTGAAATATTTAGACACCCACCTAGGCATGGCAGGGCAGTTGCAGAACAACAAGAGGCCAAGGGAGGAAGACGAAGAAAAGCTGATGTTAGGACCACCACCGAATCTAGGCATAACTTCATTGGAGGTACCCACTAATCTCTCTGATGAAAACCAACTTCAACAAGTAGGAGATTCATCGCTAGTTACATGCTTGAACCATGCTCCATGTCTGCGAGAATTGGGAAAGATGAAGAGGCTGTTGCCCAATATTTACAGGGTTTATAACGTACACACATTTCCCTTTGTGTACATTGGTAGTATTGATTTTATAGTATCTGGGGGTGACATAATACTAGTTGTCCATTCCCTTTGTGATATAGTGCTATTCAAATGACATGGAGATCAAATCTCAACTGTTTACTGGGACAACAATATAAATTGCCATGTGGCGGGGCATATCAGAGTTGTGTGTTATAATCACCATAATAATTCCTTTTTAATAGCATATGAAACAATAGGATGGCACAACAAGGCAGAGATAGTAAGCCTCATAATTGAATCTATACATAAAGCAGAGACAAGTCCAGAGGTGACGTGGCTTTTTTGTGCAAAGTGAAGTATAATAAAATGGGATTTTGATATTCCACTTTGCAGGGCCATGATTTATGATGGCATTGACGAAAAATACAATTTTTACGAATTAAAGGAGTACAAGTTGTTGTTCACAATACCAGCTCATGCCAGAGCTGACTATGGTGACTATGGTGACTGGTTAAGGCCGGATCCCCATGGCATAGGTACAGGTGAGGTTACATCATTGGATCATATTAATTAATGCAGAATGCAGGACGGGAAGGTCCGACTTGTGCAGGTTGAGGTCGAAACACAGTGCAGGAACCTCAAAAAGGTCGTCATATCGCTCCATTCAAGACAGTATGAATGACAGACAGTTCGAACGGGAGGACGAAGCTGGTGGTTACACTTGTCAATTTTTTACTCAACAGAAGTGATGAGGAAGGGTTTTGATTGGGTGGGGTGAACAGTGTTTTCTCACCCCACTCTGGAAAATATAACGCCAGTGTAAAAATATTATTTAAATTAAAAAATAATGTCAACTATAATAAAAAAATATAAAAAAATATACATATTTCATTAGTTTTACTTAAAATATTATAAAACCTAGTCTCACTCTAATTGTGTTTACTTTATTGGTTGTTGGTATTAAAACCCAAAACAAAAGAGATATGGTAAAAACATTTCACTCCCACTCTCATGATAATTAAAATATTTTATGTCCATATGAAATGAGATGATTTTATATGGACCTATTAAATTAATTTTAAATTAATTAAAGCTAAAAACAAATAACATTCATATTATTTGTATTTTCATATTTCAATTGGATATGGAAATAGATCGATATCGAGTTATTTAATTTATTTTAATATCAAATTTAGAAAAACATAAACATATATGCATATAAAGTAATTGAAAACTAAAATTATTATTGTTACAACATTTCGAGTATCATTATTTTACATTTTGACCTTTTATTAAGGGTTAATTTTGAATGGAGAATTTTTTTTTTTGGAATTGCATGTTTAAGCTATGCTATTCCATGTATTCAAGGTATTTTCAAGGGGTTGAATCCATTTATGTATTAAAAAATGCAATCTAAAAAAAAATAAAAAAAAGTGTGTGTGTGTGTGTAACAACCCCTCGTAAAAGTTGTAAATATTTTACTTTACCACAAAGGATTTGGTAAAATTATGGGCTATGTGAAAGGCTACACATGGATGATGAATGTTGTTTTATTCTTTTTATATAAATAATATTAACTATGACCACTCAAAAAACTATGGGAAAGAGTGTTAAATGAGAGTTTCATTTACTAGAGAGTTAGAATACAGTTATTTATCTCCCTTAGTCGGGAAAAGGAAGCCAAGAGAGTGAGAGGGAAGGAAACCCAAGGAGACCTTAGATACTTGGTACCTAGTTGAAGGAGGTCCAAGAGAGGATTTGAAGTTGTAGAACCTGAAACAGGACGTTGTTGAAGGTTGGCAGGACGTTTCCAGTTGGCCATCCTTTAGGTGGTGGGTAGCCAGTTGATCCTTAAGACAGACTTGTGAGTCTGAGTTCTTGGGTCGGACTGGAAATTTCTTGATGCCCTGAACATGCCTGACTAGGTCTATGTCAAATAACTGTTTTGGGAGGAACTGGCTCGAGGGGGGGAGTCGGCAATACTCATTGTTTGGGTGGAGCACTCTTGTCCTTGGTGTTTTGTAGCCGACTCATAATGTTGGGCCAAATAAGTATATAATTTAGTGTTTGTCATGAATTTATTTTTCATGCATGTAAATTTTTATTATGACAAAATATGTGTTTTGAATATAGATGACTGACTGTGATCTTATAAATAATGAATTGGAGTAGATTAGTTCCAAGACAACTGATGAACATTATCCTAGAACAATCGTGACCTATGAATTGACATAGGCCTAGAAGAACTAAGCAGGTCCTGAGGACATATCCCACTCAAAGAAATTTTAGAACTATTAATATACATAACAGAACTATAAACATCATAAGAAAAAAAAAATTATTCTCGTGCAACCCATGACTGTAAGTAGTTACATGAAAACCACTGTCTATAAATGACATAAATAAGGAACATGGTCCAAACGATACAGAGAATATCATTACATATTAAAGAAGTATTGTCTGCATGCAACATATCCACATTACATGTATATATAACTACGAAGTAAAAATGCAATAAAGTAATGATAAGAGATAGGTACAATAACAAAAAAGAATCATATCAAATGGTTGTTGGAATTATGAGTCACCCATATAAGGAGGAACAATGTAATTTTTCTGTTAAACAAGAGAAATAAAGATTAATTTTGTTAATCAAGCAAACCTCAGATCATATATTATCTATTCAGGTGCTTTAAGACTGACAGATAATTTTCTGGGAAAAAATAATTGTTAACAATAAACTTAAAATGTGAAAACTAGCTCGAGGAGAACCTAGAGAATATATATATAAACGTGCTCGTTAAGGAAAAATATTATACTTTAAAGAAAATTGGTGAATTACAAGCGGTACGGTTTTCATTATACACAAAACAAAATTGGCCACCAACCTTTACAGGGGTAAGAAATTTCATACTTAATTTAAATAATAGCATTACACCACAGTTATAATAAAATATACGCGAAACAATGTATCACATTACACAACATGAACATGAAAAGAAAGTTGCGGCAACAACAGAATTTTTGGAAACCCTTGGTTCCAGAAATAAATCTAAGCCTAGGTGTTTTTTCCAAGGATAGCCCCAGTAAAACTCTAGCAGCTCCATCCAAGGGTCAATCCAAAAATCATCGGTAGAGATTTATGAGGAAAACGAGAGAAATTTAAAACTTTCCCAATGGATATTAGGGTTCCTCTATTAATTGAAGAATGTTGTGTGAATTCTAGATTCCAAAACTCTGTTATTCCCTGAAGTCCATGAGGCCATAGACACAAAACAAAAGAAACCAACTTTTGCAATAAATTAAGTAGATAGTAACCCAACGAATTGGCTGCAAATTTTGAGAACCTGGAGTAATCTTAGTCGCAAGGCATGCCGAGCTAACTCTGATACTTTATTACACAATTAACTAAACACTAACAACGACATAACTCTGATTTAATTCACATGACCTCTCACTAGTGCAAAAATCAGTTACAACTAGTTATACTGACTTTAACTCACTTAATTGAGTTAATTGATTTCTCATGAATTAAACTAATACACTAACTGCAACTTGGACTGTAAAACAAAAAGAATCAATCTACATGCCTCACCAACCACCCTCAACTATAATTTCATCAGCTAACTGAGTCTATCACACTAAGTTAACTATTACAAGTGTTTATGAGATAAGATTACAATTTATTGTCCAATTTAATTAAGGGAAAATTAAATTAGACACATTTCCAATTTATTTAATAAATTTCCTTGCACACTAATGTATTGTTAGGACCCATCACTCTGTGACCTATGATCCCACACTAGTGTGTGTGCTGTCATGTTGTTTCTGGATGCCAATTTCACTATTTCTTGTTGCGAATTTCAACACTCCCTCTCAACAAGAAAGGAATCTATCTGTCATGATCCGGTACCTTTGGAATGTTATTGCATGTGCACATACAAATCTTGCATGCAACGCTTCTCTAGTGTTGTTCGCACATGCAACTCTTGCATGCAACACTTCTCTAGTGTTGTTCGCACATGCAAATCTTGCATTCAACACTTCTCTAATGTTTTTTGCACATGAAACTATCCTGAAACAAGATAACCTCCAAACAATTGAATCGGTATAATTCATTTGTCATCAGAGACTTCTGACTACTGCTAGCTACTGCACATGTCTACTGGACTCTCTACGTTGTTGACATCTGCATCCATGCACTCTGCACTGCTGCCAATTTTTATCTGTGCTCCAATATATGACACCTGTCACTTTGATTTATCTCTTCCTGAAATCTGACTGCATCAATCTAACCGATCCTTCCTGTTATTGTTGTATTTGGGCTCCTCGTAGGTAGGTTCGATCCATGAGACACACCATCTCTAGGACCCTGCCTAAATTTCTTCTTGGGATTAATTTTTCACATCACCCCACCTCACACCTGGAGGTATAGTTGCATGTACTCTCTCTTCCCTCTTGGATCGAAATTTCCCCCTCCTGGAGGTCTCTGCTTGAGTGGACTCTTCCACTTGGTCTCCTCTCTACTTCTCCAATTGTGGCTGCTCCACAAACTTCTGAGACTACTTCTGAGGCTGCGTGTTGAGAGGCTCCCTCTCAACCACCAAGGCACTAACCTCTGCTTTTCTCCTTAAATCTTTTCATGCATCTTGTACCTCAAGTGCATTTCAGTTCTTGATTTGTGCACATTGTAATTTATCTTGTCATCGCAAAATTTTCTAAAAAAAGAGCTGATTTTAAATCGACGATATCTCCCTCATACGAGCTCTGATTCGACCGATTTGTTTTTCAATTTGGGTATTTTTTCGCAAGGAATCCAAATATGCTATTTTTTGAAAATTTTGCATCAAAATTTTCAGATATTCTCTGCAAACTTGCAACCCAAATAATTCCTGCTCTGATATGATGTATAAAATCTCTAACACAACTCCGATACAATGTAGAAATTATACAAACAATATGTATATCAATGGATTCAATCTGAGCATGTGATATGCTAAAGAAAGATGTTGAATCTTTCTACAAATCAATTGCGGAAAATAAACACAATCGCCAATCACAAGAAGTAAAGAAAGAAGCAAATCAAACCACAACACAGATATTTTCCTATGGAAAGCTTGCTGCTCAAAACCCCTCTATATTCTATTGTATATTCACCAAGAAATCATGAAATAATTACAATGCACTCTTCTCACAAGAGTATGCTATACTATCCTGACCGTCTCACACTAATCTAGACAAAATTGGGCTAGTTCTTAGCCAATTCTCAACCTCTGCTCAGCTTGCCTTGCTCACGCAATCCCTAGGAAATTAATCCCTATTAATTAGGATAATTAGCCTTCCTTGATTGCACAATACATCATGGGCATCCTATGGTGTATATAATTGTGCCCGGGCAATTTTCTAAAGATACAATTGATAGATAACTTCCCTTTAACCTTTGTCTCAACTGGGTCTTCATCAGAATTGACATGCATGCATCTATTAATAGTAAATCATCAGTCACTTGACAGATCACTGCATGTGAATTAAATTTGATTTAATTCACTTGACCTCTCACTAGTGCAACAATCAATTACAACTATTTAGTCTGACTTTAACTCACTTAATTGAGTTAATTGATTTATCATGCATTAAACTAATACACTAACTACAACTTGGACTCTAAAATAAATAGAATCACTATACATGCCTCAAAAACCTCCCTCAACTCGAATTTCATGAGCTAACTAAGTCTATCAAACTCAGTTAACTATTACAAGTGTTTATGAGATAAGATTACAATTTATTGTCTAATTTAATTAAGCGAAAATTAAATTAGACACATTTCCAATTTATTTAATAAATTGGCTTGCACACTAATGTATTGCTAGGACCCATCACTATGTGACCTATGATCCCACACTAGTGTGTGTGCTGTCATGTTGTTTCTGGATGCCAATTTCACTGTTTCTTGTTGCAAATTTCAATAAGAAATGTGAAACCCTGTTATGGGTACAGTGGAAGGAGTCCTATTGCGTAACTAAGAAGGTTATGTGGTAACCGAGGGAGATGTAGAAATTATACAACAAGCATGTATATCATGAATTCAATTTGATCTAACAATGTGCTAAATCTAGATATTGAATCACTTCTACAAATCAATTGCGGAATTAAAAATACAATCGCCAATCACATGAAGCAAAGAAGAATCAATCAAACCACAACACAGATAGTTTCCCGAGGAAAGCTTGCTGCGCAAAACCCCACTATCTTTTATTGTATATTCAGCATGGATACATGAAACAATTACCTACAAATATTCTCATAAGAGCCCTCCTGTACTCAACTAACTGTCTCACACTGTCCTGGATAAAATTGACAAATACTTAGCCAATTTTCTGCCTCCTGACAGCCTGCCTACCTTGCGCAATTCATGTGGAATGAAATCCCTATTCCATAGGAATTTTAGCCTTCCTTGACTACGTAAGGATCATGGGCAATCCAATGGGTGTTTGGTTGCATGGGTGCAACCCAATAATCCTACAACTGATAGTCAACTTCCCTTTCACCTAGATCTCAACTGGGTCTCCACTAGAACTGACATGCATGCAGCTAATAATAGTAAATCCTCAGTTGCACGTGAGATCACTAATTGTGAATTAAATACTATTTAATTCACTTGATTTGTCACTAGTGTATCTAATAGTTACAACTAGCACAACTGAGTTTAACTCACTTAACTGAGTTAAACTGATTATAGCCTGCATTAACTAATGCACCACTGCACTTCGAAATATGTTACAACTAGAATTACTCTGCATGCCTCACCAACTACCCTCAACTCGAAATTCATGAGTTAACTGAGTTTATCACACTCAGTTAATTATTACAAGTTATTTTGAGATTAGATTACATTTTATTGTCCATCTTAATTAAGGGATAGCTAAAATAGACATGCACCAAATTTATCCCACACCAGTGTAGGTGCTATTAAGACCTATGGTCCTACACTATTGTAGGTGCTGCTTGGACCTCCTCGTCCCACACTAGTGTAGGTGCTGAAATTTCTTGTTGAACTTCAACAGGAAAGAGCCCAAGTTTGGATTTCATTTTAAGGAAAGTGTTGCCTGTGTAGCATTGTGTTTTTTTTCTCGTCAAAGCATTGGATGATAAATATTATAGGAATGCATGTTTCAAATACTGGAAACCTCAAAAGGAATTTGGCCCATGTCAATGAATTAATATTTCAAAGACAAGCTGGTAATTAGAGTGGTGTTATAAATCAGAGGCTGAGATCAATATTTATCTGGAAGAATACCTTGGTGAATCCTCCAATAGTGATTGTGTAAATCTTCAGTCATGATAAAATTGAAATTCTCTGTGCATTTATTTCTAGTTTGGGGAGGAAACATGATCAAATCAATATGTAAATGTGGTTGGATATAAATGATTATGCTTCCCTATTTTTACAAAACAAGAACAACTAGAACAACTTCTCATAAATGTTTGGGAATTATAAACATGCATATTAGGAATAATTATCTCAAGGTAATGGTTTACCAGAAATAACTACTCTAACAATTCTTTAGTGAATCTAAAGCATTCACCAAGAAAAGTATAAAAAAAATTCACACACACACACACACACACACACACACCAAACAAAAGAGGAAGAAGACTGAAGAGATTTCATGCTGGATGATAATGTTGAAATGTAAGTTGTTTGTCAATGTAATTGTCTTAAATTGATTACATAAATTATCGACCAGGGCTAGTAAACTGACGAAGTGTAAGTACATTATTTTTGCTATAAATATTTAATTATTGAATTAAAATGCTAATGCACATGATTGGATTATTCATTGAAACTAATTCTAAGAAGATGATCATATTAATATCTAATTATGAAATCCACACAACCAATAAATATATCAAACTCATAAATTAATCTCACACTTGCAAAATGAAATTCAACTCATAAAGACTCACACACAAACACTCTACAAAATTTCTAAAATGTGCTTTGAAAAAAACTTGATCTCCAAAAGAATAAACTCAGTTATCAATATAACACACGCTTGCATGAAAAATAAAAATGAATTTAAACTATGTTCACACTTAATCAAATTGATAAACCACTCTTACTTTGAAATACAACTCACGACACTCATGCTGTGAAATGAAACCTGCAAAATAATTATCTCATTCTCAATATTACAATTGTGTTCTCAATTCAAACTCTCGATGCCAACTCAAATAATGTGGTCTTGAATTAATAAAATAAAATGATTAATAAAATAACCAAATTGTTGTTATCTATGAACTCAATCATATGCTTTACATGAACACTACATATTTAATCTGTTTCCGAAATCAGAATCGATATAAAGATACATTAGGGGATGCATCCATCTAATTGATCATGAAATTAAAAAATAAAAATAGCATAAATGAAAAAAATCCTTACTGCATGAGGGGGCCCTCCACAAGCAGATGGTCACACAATTCAACTAATTAATCAACTGTCCATCGAGATAAGAAAAAATTGTTTTTTATATTAAAACAAAGTTTAATAGTTCATTGTTTCATAACATAAAATAATAACAACGATGCATAACATATTTGTTGCACGATTTTTATAAAGAATTTGTCATAAATTTTCAGAGTTTCTTTAGCTAACAGAATATTAATTTAATCTAAGAATATTTCCTATCATAAATCACTCATGATTTTCTATTTGAAAAATAAAATGGTGAGGCATTCCTTTCGCTTATTGTAGCTAACCCGTTGACCTTCACCTTTGACTATTTGACTGGAACATTATTTCATAAATTCGATTCATGAAGATAAGAGGAAAATGTTGATTTGAATAATCGCTACCTTCCAATATATTCTTTGCTCTAGTTGGCACCTTAGATCCTTTTCAACAATGGACTCAGCTGCAGGATCAGATTATGGCTACAGAAACGTCAAAATCCGGTAGGTGATGCAAATATTAACATATGAAATATGATAAAGAGCAATAGTAACATATGAAATATGAGACAATCATATACCTGTCAAGCTTTGAATCCACTGATTTGATGCCTATTGATGGTTATGATGGTCAAAATGGGTGAAAAAGGATTGTCAAAAAGAAACAATTATGAGGCTCAACATTCCCCCACACAGAGGTCATTGCATATCCTCATGCAAAAATTAAAAAATGGCAGCCTTTACCTGTCACTGCATTTCTTCAGACACTTGAGCTAGAATCATGTGGGATTATAATGTTGAAATGTAATTTTTTTGTTAATTTAATTGTCTTAATTTGATTACATAAATTATCAACCAGGGCTAATAAACCCACAAAGTGTAAGTACACTATTTTTGTTAGAAATCCTTAATTATTGAATTAAAATTTTAATTCGCATGATTGGATTATTCATTGAAACTAATTCTAAGAAATATGATAATATTAATATCTACTTATGAAATCCACACAACCCATAAAGATCTCAAACTCATAAATTAATCTCACACTTGCAAAATGAAATTTAACAAATAGACTCACACACACACACTGCAAAATTTCTAAAATGTGCTTTGAAAGAAACTTGATTTCCAAAATATTAAACTCAGCTATCAATATAACACACTCTTTCATGAAAAGTCAAAATGAATTTAAACTATGCTCACACTTGCTCAAATTGATAAACCACTCTTACTTTGAAATAAAACTCAAAATTCTCATGCTCTGAAATGAAACCTATAAACTAATTCTCTAATTATCAAAATTACAATATTGTTCTCATTTCAAACTCTCAATGCCAACTCAATTCATGTGCTCCTGAATTTATAAAAGAAAATTATAAATAAAATAACCAAATTGTTGCTATCTATGAACTCAATCATATGATTTTCATGAAAACTACACATCTAATATTTTTCTCAATTCAAAATCGACATAAAGATACGTTAGGGGATGCATCCATCTAATTGATCATGAAATTCAAAAATCGAAATAAAATAAATGAAAAAAAAACCTTACTGATTGAGGGGGCACTCCACAAGCAGATGGTTGCGCAATTCAATTGATTAATCAACCATGCATCGAGATAAGAAAAACTTATTTTTATATTAATACAGAGTTTAAGAGTTCATTGTTGCATAACATAAAATAATAACAATGATGCATAACATCTCTGCTACGCGGTTTTTATAAAGCCTATGTGATAAATGTTCAAATTTTCTTTATCTAACAAAATACTAACTTAATATTAGAAGATATCATATCAGAAATATCACATGATTTTATATTTGACAAAGCAAATCGTAAGGCGTTCATTTCACTTCTTGCTCACTTGTTGTAGCTAACCAATTGACCTTCACCTTCGACTATTCGATTGGAAACTTCTTTCATAAATTTGATTCATGAAGATAGGATGAAAATGTTGAGTAGACTAATCGCTATCTTCCCATATATCTTTTTCTCCAGCTGGACCTTGGACCCTGTTCAACAATGGAATCAACTACAAAATCAGATTCTGGGTGCAGAAACATCAAATTCCGGTAGTGAATGAAAATATTAGGCAAATAATAAATAACAATAGTAACATATGAAGCGTGAGACAATCATATACTTGTCAAGCTTTGAATCCATTGATTTGATGCATATTGATGGTTATGGTGGTCAAAATAGGTGAAAAAGGTTTGTCAAAAATAAACAATTATGAGGCTCAACATTCCCCCACACAGAGGTCATTACATGTCCTCATGCAAAAATTCAAAACTGATAGCCTTTCTCCGTCAGTATATTTCTTCCGAAACTTGAGCTAGAAACATGTTGGATGATAATGTTGAAATGTAAGTTGTTTTTCAATTTAATTGTCTTAAATTGATTACATAAATTATCGACAAGGGCTAGTAAACTAACGAAGTGTAAGTACACTATTTGTGCTAGAAATAATTCATTATTGAATTAAAATGCTAATGCACATGATTGGATTACTCATTGAAACTAATTCTATGGAAATAATGATCTACAAAATTTCTAAAATGTGATTTGAAAGAAACTTGATTTCCAAAAGAATAAACTCAGCTATCAATATAACACACTCTTGCATGAAAAATCAAAATGATATTAAATTATTTATACACTTTCTCAAATTGATAAACCACTCTTACTTTGAAATAAAATTCACAACATTCATGCTATGAAATGAAACCTACAAACTAATTCTCTGATTCTCAAAATTAAAATCATGTTCTCAATTCAAACTCAGTGCCAACTCAATTCATGTGCTCCTAAATTAATAAAATAAAATGATTAATAAAATAACCAAGTTGTTTCTATTTATGAACTCAATCATATGCTTTACACGAACACTACACATCTAATATGTTTCTCAATTCATAATCGACATAAAGATACATTAGGGGATGCATCCATCTAATTGATCATGAAATTCAAAAATTGAAATAACATAAATGAAAAAAAGCCTTACTCCTTGAGGGGGGGCCTCCACAAGGATATTGTCGCGCAATTCAACTAATTAATCAACCATGCATCGAGATAATAAAAAATTCTTTTTATATTAAAATAGAGTCTAAGAGTTCACTTCTGCATAACATAAAATAATAACAACGATGCATAACATCTATGTTGTGTGATTTTTATAAAGCCTCTGTCATAAATGTTTAGAGTTTCTTTAGCTAACAGGATACTAATTTAATCTTATAAGATATCCTATCAGAAATTTCTCACGATTTTCTATTCGAAAAATCAAACCGTAAGGCGTTCGTTTCACTTTCTGCTCGCTTGTTGTAGCTAACCCGTTGACCTTCACCTTTCACTAGTCGATTGGAACCTTATTTCATATATTTGATTCATGAAGATAGGAGGAAAACGTTGAGTAAACTAATCACTATCTTCCCATATATATTTTTCTCCAGCTAGCACCTTGGATCCTATCCAACAATGGACTCAGCTGCAGAATCAGATTCTAGCTGCAGAAACATCAAAATACGACAACTGATTGAAATATTAGGAAAATAATAAAGAACATTAGTAACATATGAAATATGAGACAATCATATACCTATCAAGCTTTGAATCCACTTATTTGATGCATATTGATGATTACGGTGGTCAAAATAGGTGAAAACATATTTTCAAAAAGAAACAATTATGACGCTAAACATTACCCTAGACAGAGGTTATTACATGTCCTTATGCAAAAATTCAAAACTGGTAGCCTTTCTCTGTCACTGCATTTATTTAGAAACTTCAGCTAGAAAAATGTTGGACGGTGATGTTGAAATATAATTTGTTTTTCAATTTAATTGTCTTAAATTGATTACATAAATTATTGACCAGGGCTAGTAAACTGACGAAGTGTAAGTACACCATTTGTGCTAGAAATCCTCAATTATTGAATTAAAATACTAATTCACATGATTGTATTATTCATTGAAACTAATTCTAAGAAATATGATCATATTAATATCTAATTATGAAATCCACACAACCAATAAATATCTCAAACTCATAAATTAATATCACACTTGAAAAATGAAATTTAACTCATAAAGACTCTCTCTCACACACACTTTGCAAAATTTCTAAAATGTGTCTTGAAAGAAACCTGATTTCCAAAATAATAAACTCTACTCTCAATATAACACACTTCTGCATGAAAAATCAAAATCAATTTAAACTATGTTCACACTTGCTCAAATTGATAAACCACTCTTACTTTGAAATAAAACTCACAACACATGCTCTGAACTGAAATTAAACCTACAAACTAATTCTCTAATTCTCAAAATTACAATCTTGTTCTCTTTTCAAACTCTCAATGCCAAATCAATTCATGTGCTACTGAATTAATATAAGAAAATGATTAATAAAATAACCAAACCATTGTTATCTATGAATTCAATCATATGTTTTACATGAACACTACACATTTAATCTGTTTCTCAATTCATAATCGACATAAAGATACGTTAGGGGATGAATCCATCTAATTGATTGTGAAATTAAAAAACCAAAATAACATAAAAGAAAAGAAACCTTA
>JAXQQM020073445.1:0-324336 GCA_034641835.2 Pinus albicaulis
AGGTTCTAGCGATGCAGCCGCACTTGACGCATGGAAAAAGAAGGTAGCAAGGTGTCGAAGGATTCTATTGGAAGGTGTGAAGGATCACATAGTTTCCAAAATTCACGGTAAAGCCACTCCATTCTTGATGTGGAAGGCTTTGACAGAATTGTTCCAAAGCAAAAGTGACCAGAGGAAGTTGGCGCTTAAAGACAAGCTCAGGAAAATAAAAATGGAGAAGAATGACACTATTCCGGTATACTTGAAAAAAAATTTCCACTGCAGGGATGAGCTTGGGAGTGTAGGAGTTAGTGTGGATGAAGAAGACTTGGTGAGCTTGGCTCTCCTTGGGCTTCCGAAGAGTTGGCATTCCTATCAGGACTCTGTCAATGGTCAGGAGAAACTGCCAGGATGGGAGCGAATTTGGTCGGATCTTGTGTAGGAGGAGATAAGGCGGGATACCAGGGATGGATATTCATCAAAGAATGATGATGAAGAGGATTGAGCTTTGGCTGCCAAAGCAAGGAAAGGGAAGGGGAAGAAAAATCCTTCTCAATCTGGTGCGGATGGCAAAGAGCATGACATGTCCAAAGTGAAGTGTTTCACTGTCACGAGCATGGGCATTTCGCCACGCATTGTCCATAGAAGAAGAAGAACAAGCACATTGCTGGTGAGGCTCTTGCCTCGCAATTTGAGTTGGAATTCTCATTGATTGCATGCATGGTGTCTAGTGCATTGGGATCGTGGTGGTACTTTGATAGTGGTGCTTCCTTTCACATGATGGGAGATGTGAACCTTTTCAGTGACTTGGTGGATAAAGATCTCCACTTGCATGTTGAGTTGGGCGACAATGGACGATACAATGTGACCGGCATTGGTACCATTACCTTTCAGAGGGAGTTAGGTAAACTTATTCTTTTACAAGATGTAGTGCATGTTCCAGGTTTAAAGAAGAATTTAATCTTAGTTGCAATGTTAGAGGATAAAGGGTATGATGTTGTCTTTAGTGAAGGAAAAGTTTTCCTTCAGTACAAAGCAACACGAAAAGTCAAGAAGGTTGGGATTCGAGCCAAGAATCTCTACAGACTTGAAGTCGATGGGATTTCTACGGAGCTTCCTACTATTGGGAAGTGAAATAAAGCCATGCAATTGAAGCTTGAGAGGGAGCAAGATTTGCATGCAGGTAAGAGTGAACCTCAGGATGTGGAGCAACCATAAGATGAGGACCATGGAGTGGGAGAAACCACTCATGCAGAGAAATTTTGTGCTAGATGGGCAGAGGGAGTGCATGCAGCTATACCACCAGGTGAGAGGTGGGGCGACATGCATGAGGAATCCCAAGAGGAGATTTCTGGGCAGGATTCATGGAGATGGTGTGGATCTCATGAATTGAACCTGGCTACAAGGTGCCCATAGAGCAGCAGTAGCATGATCATTTGGATTGATGTAGTGAGATAAAAGTGACAGTGTCAGATACTGGAGCACGGTTCAGAGTTGACAGCAAGTGTAGAGTGCATGGGTGCAGAGTTCAACAGCGTAGTGGTTCCTGAAGACATGTGTAGTAGCTAAGCATAATTTTAAGACTTTGATGATAGATGAATCATATTGATTGAGTTGTTTTAAGCCTTTTCAGTTTCGGAAGAGTTGCAAAGCGGATGCATGGAGTTGCAGGGCGCTTGCAAAGGTTGCAGGGCGAATGCATGGAGTTGCATATCGCATGCAAAGACATTCCTTTCTTGTTGAGAGGGAGTGTTGAATATTGCAACAAGAAACAGTGAAGGAGGAATCCTGAAACATCATTCCTAATCCTAGTTGGAAAGTGATCACCTAAACTAGGTGGGGCCCACACAGGTGATTTTTGTCACAAAGTCTATTTTTAGACATGTTGATCATATTCTATGAGTTGCGGGATGCTATTTGTGGATGGTTGGTCAAGTTCGAAAAATAGATGGACTTCTATTTTTAGACATATTGGGCGGAATCTAATTTTATATTGCCAGTCTAAAAATAGATATGTCGAATATTATTAGCTCTTAATAATATTTGGACTCTAAACATTATCTTATTCTCTTGGAGCACTTCAGTTAAGTGCACAGATGTGGCACAGGAGCTGACAGAAGGAATTACGCTATTCCTGAGGGTTAAATGGAGCTATTGCATGGATACTTCAGTTAGAACTCATGTGACAGAGTTTGGTGGAGTTGTGTTCAGTTTAACTCAGTTAGACACAGTTGAGCTAGTTGTATCTAGTCTAACTAAATGATACACTAGTGAGAGTGGTGTGAATTAATTATTAATTAATTCACTAAATAATAACTCATTAATCGACTGAAGAATACATCAGTTAACTACAGTGCATGGACAGTTCAGTGGAGACCAGTGGAGAGGTAGGTGAAAGAGCAAGTGAGACTATCAGTTGTGACTATAGTGTTGCATTGTTTGCACCAAAAATTTAGTGGAGATGCCTTTAAGGATTGCGTGACCAAGGCTAGAGAAATTCGAGTTCATCCATAGCCATTCTTCAGCAGTGATTGCGCAGTAGAGGTACGCTAGTAGGTGGCAGAGATTGGAGCATGAGATTTGCTAGATCAGACCTGATTAGTGTGTAGAAATTGGAGATTGTACTGAGAGCTTGTGAGGAGCTTTGTATGATGATTTTTACATGATCTCTATGACATATAATATACAGATAGTTGGGGGTTTTCAGCTTTAAGCTTTCCCATACCATCGTGTTCATATGTGTGAATTTTTATGGTTTTAATGTGTGCATGCAATTGATTTAATTTCCGCATGTGATGATCAATGGTGGAATAGATTATGTATTGTGCATGAAGTTAAAATAATGTGTGATCAGGAGAATCTTGGACATATGCATGCGTAGTGCATATAATTTATACATGTATGGCATGAGCCAGTCGCCCAGGAAATGGTACAAGAAGTTTGAATCCTTCATGGTGAGCCAGAATTTTATCAGAAGTGAGTATGATCATTGTGTATACTTCAAAATTTTCAATGGCATATTCATCATCTTGGTGTTGTATGTTGATGATATGCTTATTGCAAGAAAAATCATGGAATAAATCAACAGGTTAAAGGCTTAGCTGTCTAGGACATTTGAAATGAAGGATCTTGGAGCGGCAAAACATATCTTGGGCATGGAGATACACAGAGACAGGAAGAATGGTAAGCTTTGGTTATCACAATAGAAGTATGTGGAGAAAATACTTGAAAATTTCGGTATGAACAATGTGAAACCTATTAATGTTCCATTAGCTTCCCATTTTAAGCTTTCTTCGGATTTAAGTCCTAGAACTAATGAAGAAAAGCAGTATATGTCTCGTGTACCATATGCAAATGCGGTAGGAAACTTAATGTATGTGATGGTATCTACAAGGCCTGACATTTCACATGCAGTTGGAGTTGTCAATAGGTTCATGACAAATCCAGGGGAAGAACATTGGCGATCAGTGAAATGGGTGCTTCAGTATTTGAGAGGCACAAGTAACCATTGCATAAGCTTTGATGGTCGTGAAGGTACAGTCTGCGAATATGTGGATGTTGATTACGCAGGTGATTTGGACAAAAGGAGGTCTACTATAGGTTATGTGTTTACTCTTGCAGGTGGAGTAATCAGTTGGATGTCAAAGCTTCAAGAGACAGTTGCTTTGTCTACCACTGAAGCAGAGTATATAGCTACTTCAGATTCCTGTAAAGAGGCAATCTGGTTAAAAGGTCTGCTTGATGAGATTGGAAGGACACAAGAGAAAGTGAATGTGTTTTGTGACAGTCAAAGCGCTATTCATTTGGCTGCAAATCCAGCCTATCACAGCAAGACCAAGCACATCAATGTAAGGTATCACTTTGTGAGACATGTAATCGAAGGCGGCAAAGTAGTCCTCAAGAAGGTCTGCACACAGGAGAATCATGCAGATATATTCACGAAGCCAGTTACAGTAGAGAAGCTGAGATGGTGTCTCGCTTCTCTTAGCTTGCAGAAAAGATGATGAATGGGAATTAGGAAATTTGTTGTCAAGGTGGAGTTTGTTAAAAATGTGACAACAAATGTAAATTTACTTATTACCTATGTAGTTAGAATAACGAAATGTAAGTTGAATAACGAGATATAGTTGGAATAACGAGATAACGAAATATGTCTAAGTTAAAAGAGGTGGCCCGAGAGGCTTGTATACACGGAGAATCATTTTGATTAATAAAATTTTCCAAGTGTTTTTTATCCTTCAGTTCCTTCAGTTTCCAATTCAGTTTCTCCTATTATCTTTTTCGTTTCGTTGTTTTCCCCACAACACACGAACACACCAAGAGTTTATGAATCACTCCCCACTTCCAGCGGGGCTATATAATACACCTCACTTCTCTTGGTGCGATGAAATAGATAACAAAAATATTTGTAAATGAAAACTCAACCACAAGATGACATTTGTTCAATATCAACAAAGAAAATGAGGATCTCCAATGCTACTGAAAACAAAATTAGCTGCCTAAAAATATAGAAAGCACCAGTGGTGTGTTTTCTGTATATGATATTCAGTACCATCAATTCTAATTTCTAACAAAGCTTTCTATGTAGTAGTAATGAAAAATGCCCTTGAAAACCAAATCTTGTGATCAGATATTGAAAGGAAAGACACGTTAAGCTGCATTCTCACAAAATACTATAAGATGATGCTTTCTTACAGCTGTTCACTATATTACTGGACCTTAGATAAAGCCTCCCTCCTCTAAATGGTGGTTTTACTTCTACCGACCTCTATTTTGCATGTCCTTTATACCTAGATATTCCATGTAATAAATTTCAGAATCCAGATACGGCTCTCTAGTGACTTTGAAAATTTCAAAAAAAATTTAATCATTGAGTAAGATACTATGCTCCAAGCGGCTATCCCATTCATATCAAGGATTTTTTCATGAAACAGAGTTAAAACTAGAGAGGGAAAAGAAAAGAAAAAAACAAGATAATTGCGATGCTAGACACTATTCAAATGCTTAGAATAACAAGCATGTCACAGATATCATATTAATCATCGTTTCAAACACCTTTAACACATTGTTATTTTGCTACTGCCTTGCTGAGTAGAATAGGTTAAAAATATTAAAAAAACATAAATTCCACTTTGATGGAAAACCACTATTCAAATTTTTAAGGTTTTCGTTGCATGATTACAGGACATGCCATTCAATGTGAAAAAGTTCTAACATGTTGTATTAAAAGATATTTTCGGCTAATACATTTTATGAAGTATCTAGAACATTTTATGAAGTATCTGGCACAAGGAAGCGTCATTGAAGCATTCCATTTACTCCTTGAAAACCAAACGTTTTTGACATATTACCTGAGTAAAATTAGACTTGTGAGTATTCAAAATAGTTACAAATTAATTATGCATGTTTTTGAAACACCACCAAATATTAGTTGACCGACAATACAGTTCAAGCTGGCCAAATAAATAATAATTTCACGTGTGGCAGGCGACCCTCATCAGCACAAATTTTCAGATGCTCTAAATTCATTTCCATTAATACATCCATCTTATCTGCAACACCCCCAAGACTCTGCATAGAAGAAGGTTTTGGCAATTCAACATTTTCCTAAAACCCAAAACAACCAAATGCGATTAGAGAAAAACTTGTGCAAAATCAGAAGAAATCCATCTGCGATGGAACATGAAAGCGAGTTACTGTAATTCAAAGTAATTATAGGGAAACACTATACAAGTTATACTCACTACCAGGCTTCCCAAGTTTGTCATTTTCTTCATCATCTTCCATTTTCATGTCAAATATGTACATATGTACACCTTGCTTGAGTCTTCATGTAAAATGTGTTTCCATTTTATTTTTTTATTTTTTAAATCTAGGATAATGTGTTTCCATTTTATTTTAACCTGCATTGCAAATACAATAATAAGGACATTTTGACAAAACTCCTAACAACAATGATCCGAAAATCTAGAATTTAATTACTAAAAAAATTAAAATTTTAAAAATAAGAAATATCAACAATGCACATTGGTTTTCTGTTATAAATGATCCTCGCATCAATTTCAATAAGCCTGTCCACCATTGCCATAAGTAATGTACTACCAATAATTTCCCAACAACACTGCTCTCCACTCTAAGCATGTTCTCAACATAGAGGGCATTCCACTGAAAAACATAAGACAAACAACAGAAAAAAGAGCTTAATATTTCCCCTCATTCAAATAAAATTACATAAATTACAACTAGTCTTTTTGGAAAAACCAGCAAATTTTAACATCTGCATTGATACATAAATACTATTCTTGAGATAAATAAAGTCTGTAACTTCATGTGCTAAGGCATGCTCATGGTTACAATTTAAAGTTTAAAATGATATATCTCAAACTTTAACAATTTGTTATGACACATAAACAACTGCCTTGGATAAATTTTCAACTAACTCACTTTCTCGGTTATCAGTCTCCAAACTATCAATCTTGATTGATGACCACCGATAACCATAATTTCCCTCTGAGAACATGGCCAAAAGACATGTCAAACTGCAGAATGGACTTTTGTTTTTTTTACTTCACAACCTAGAATCATTGCCTCAAAGTTTATCACACTCCAAACCCTTTGAGATTGATTTATTACAAATGTTGTACATTCTCTTGACATGTATGTGGAGAATGTAATACCTAATGTTTAATATTTGCATATTTGAATTCAAAGGTTATTTACATATTTTAATTCAAAGGTGAACAATAGGGATGAATGTGATTAATTGTTGCCATCTTGAAACATCCTACTACATATAACAAATAATCCTTGATGGACCCTGGCCATCATCCTCTATAGAGAGGAAACTCTGCTCCCGAACTCAAGTATCAAGATACAGCATGTTCATAGACAGAAAATGAGTAGCAGCTTGCTATATTTACCTGTATAAAAGTTTTCTGTGTCAGAGGCAGGTTTCTGATAACCAACAGTATGTTTAAAAATGTAGCTGATACAGTATTTTTCTGATACAGTTTAAAAATGCATAGCTGTAACAGCCAAGTTGATGTACAGTGACTGTCTGGTCTCCTATCAGGAATTTGGCTTGAATGTGACAAAGGATTCATCATTTATTATTGACCAGAAGTCTCCAGTGACATGCAATAGTGTTCATGTTTAGAGCTGCTATTTACCATACTGTAGAAAGAAGTTTCTCGAGTAAACACATGTTTTCTTTTTTGTTCTCTAACAATATTCAATCTTAGTTGGTGTGCCCAATCCTCTGGGACTGGATTTTCTACAAAAATGATATTTTACTTCATATTTATGTGTTTAAGAATTTGACACAAGAGGCTTAAAAACCTAATTAATCACTGGAAAAATTTATCTTAATCCTCAAGAAGTTTCATATACAAATAACCAACACCTAAAGGAATAAGTTGATCTCCCTAGATTAAGATGGACCTTGGATAAAATAAGAAATGGTTATGGTTCTCTACTTCGTGTGTCATGCACTATACCAAGACTAACAACTGTAAGTCTTAGTGAATACCATGAGTAAGAATCATAGTCATGATTGGAGAATGCTTTGGTACTGCTATAAGAAGGAAAGCAGGATCCAATTGAATAATATCTTTCTACATGAAAATTAGGAAAGGAAAGGGTACGAGGAATCTTATTTCAAATATTCAACTGATAGTCTTACTGAAATTAGCTGAAGAGCAACATCAAAACCCCATAGGTTTGATTTGATTATATATTTGAATATGTATTGGTGATTAGGTTTGTGTTTGTACAAGTGAATCTCTCGAAGGTTTTGATAGCATGTTGGTTACCAATCAGTTTGATTGGGAGAGATTGGTTGTCCTTGATTTTTTGGATCAAGGTGTGTTGAGGCTTTGTGAGTGAAGCATTTCTCGGAAAGTCATTGAGTCGACACTTTGTGTTGATTTCTGGTAGGGAGGGTGACATCGGGTGGATGTGCACCTAGTTCCCTGGGTTGATGGTTAGTAAGAAAACCTGATGATACCGATAGAGGTTGAAAACTTTAGTCCATCTTAGTCCCACCCAGATAGATTTCTCTTGTTAGGAATATATTTTGTGGCATTGTGGTGCCTAAATTGTAGAGAGACCAAATGGATAGATTTCCCTGGTTAGGAATATATTCCATGGCATTGTGGTGTCTAAAATTCTTCATAGATAAAGTGAGATTTTCCATGTACTTCTTTTATATATGAATACATCCCTACTTAAGAGGGAGTGTTGAAGAATGTAACTAGGTTCGGTATTAATTATTAATTTATTTGCCAAAAAAATATATTATTATTATTAAATGACTTATTGAAGCATGGGTTTCATGCTTGGGTCATATTTAGATTAAGGTCCCAATTGTGGACTTCTAGGTTAGTTTCTACAAAATTAAATTGATCTAATTTATGGGATTTTAAATCATGTAACATTAGTTTGTTAAAGGCTCCTCCATCAAGTCATTTTCTTCAAGGTCATCATCCTTGAAATATACTTCAAGACAAGTGATACAAGTCAGCAAAACTACCTTCTTAAGTTAGCCTCAATCAGTCTTCAAGTCGGCTTCACATAAGGACACAACTATTCACAATGCTCATGTCGACTCATTTCCTATATAAAAACTACTATATATATCCCATTGTAATTTCACATTTACTGACTTGAATTCTTAGATTTCTCTCTA
The DNA here is from genome assembly GCA_034641835.2 of Pinus albicaulis. Taxonomy (NCBI): domain Eukaryota; kingdom Viridiplantae; phylum Streptophyta; class Pinopsida; order Pinales; family Pinaceae; genus Pinus; species Pinus albicaulis. Next base: position 8,666 of record JAXQQM020073445.1, read on the forward strand.
CAATTGGGTTCAGATCTTATCACAGTGTCTCGGTGAATTTACGGTGGTACAGTGGCTCGGTGCTAGTGCAATATTACAATGGTGCAATGGCTCGATGTTGGTTCAAGTGCAAGTTTATATTGTGACATAGGTTTTGTGAAATCACAGTGGTGCAACAATTCGGTGACCAGTGCAATGTAGCTCGGTGTGATATATATGACACTGGCTCGGTGTGACATCTATGATAGTGGCTCGGTGATAGGATAAGAAAGGAAGATCAAACAGTAAGGAAATGACTCAGTGACATGATACTACAATGACACTATTTATGAATCTCGATGATGCTATCTCTGTCTTAATGCTCAATACTCAAAGTTGAATTTTTGAAGGAAGAAGGATGAAGGTTCAAGTGCAAGCAAGGGAGATCTCAGTGCAAGAAGATCTTGGTGCTAACACAGTGAAGGAATGACTTGATGGAGGAAGCCTATATTCCAAGGGTCTTGGTCGTCTCATCTTGAAACTATTGAAGGAAGAATTTTGACCAGAATTTCCCCAAAGAGTGGGGTTTTGCCTTGGCATGTGCCTACATCTTGTGTCTTCTTATATTTGTTTATTGGCATTACTCTTGATGATAAAATAAAGAACAAATAATAATAACTTATAAACATCACAAGATAATGTCATCATAAAGAGAAATGATTAATTTTCATTTATGTAACACAACACAACCATATTAACATTATGTTATGTTATGTTCGTATTTACAATTAGTCAATACAAAGAGTTAATTAATAAAAAATAGTTTTGAATTATTGATTTACACAACCATATTAATGTTATGTTATGTTTATATTTACAATTTGTCAATACAAAGAGTTAATTAATAAAGATTAGTTTGACTTATTGATTTGTTTTACTTTGATTATAAGATGCAAATTTATAATTATAATTTTTTTTTCTTAGTATATCATTCTCTAATTTAACTTTAGTCAAAAGTAATATCAACTAATTTGATTAAATAAATAAAATATATTTTTTAATTGAGATATTTTCTTTATTTGATTATTTAATGTGTAGATTCTTTAATATGCAGATTTCTAAATAATAAAGATACGTTAACTCAACACAACCATATTAAAGTTATGTTATGTTCATATTTACAATGACTCAATACAAAAAGTTAATTCATAAAAAAATAGTTTAAATTATTGATTTGTTTTATGTCAATTAGATGCCAACCATGATCCCTGTGAAAATTGACAAATTATCGCCTCTTTTTACCTTATTAACTTTATGTTATGTTGGTATTTACAACTAGCAATTGCCCCAAAAGGTGCAAAGAGAGGCCGATAGGTTTGTTAATTTGGAAAAGTGGAATGAGAAAGACATTTGTAGATATGATGTATGTGATATATATTTGCATTTTCGAAAGTAGCAAGGTCAACTTTTAAAGATGAAAAGTCATACATTAGATCCCAGCTTTAATTAAAACAAACTATTACAATAAAGCTATAAAAAATATATTTATGTTTGTTTTAATGTTTATGCATTTTAATTTAAAATAAAGCTATTGTTTGGTAGTGTTATAAATTATTTTATTTTATGTAAAATAGTATATCCCGATCATTTTTTTTCCACCTAACTTCCATCATAGAAGTTAAGTTTTATATTATAATAAATATAAAGTATATTTTAAAAAAAATCATTTAAATATTATTCTTCTAAAATTTTTTACCAAACCTTTACCGAATTTATTATTATAATAATAATTAGCTAATTAACATAATTTATAATTTTTATTTAAGTTGTATATTAATTAAATTTGATTAACACATGCAATTATCCTCTATCCCATATGATTTCATGTGATTTCATGCTTTTCATGATACTAATAAAGATTGATTCATTGAAACTCGTTATCATAATTTTCAGAGAACATGTATGACATGTTACCTTTCAAGCAATAAAGTATTTATATTTTACTTGCGAGATATCAAGATTATAAAATACAATAAAAAAAACTTGAATGTGTAATTACTGAAAATTATAGTTTAAAAAAATGTAAAAGTTTCTTCTTAAAAAATTATATGTAAATTATATGTATAGATGCAAATTTAAAGGAGAATTGTCTACATTTATATATATTTTAGTAAATTACTGCATTAATACAAATAGTAAATCACTGCAGATTTTAGAAAATTATTTCCTTAAAATAAAGTAAATCATTAGGTTAACAACTTCCAGCATTCATATATGAATTAGTAGGAGTTGCAGAGCTGCTCAACCTCCTCTTCTCTAGAGTCCTTGTTAGTAAATCATTTCCTTAAAATAGAGTAATTCATTGGGTTAACAACTTCCAACATTCATATATGAATTAGTAGGAGCTGCTCAACCTGCTCTTCTCTGGAGTCCTTGTTAGTAAATTATTTCCTTAAAATAGAGTAAATCATTGGGTTAATAGCTTCCAGCATTCATATATGAATTAGTAGGAGGTTGAGCTTCTCTAGAGTCCTTGTTAGTAAATCATTTCCTTAAAATAGAGTAAATCATTGGGTTAACAACTTCCAGCATTCATATATGAATTAGTAGGAGATTGAGCTTCTCTAGAGTCCTTGTTAGTAAATCATTTCCTTAAAATAGAGTCATTGGGTTAACAACTTCCAACATTCATATATGAATTAGTAGGAGTTGCTCAACCTTCTCTTCTAGAGTCCTTGTGAATAACAAGACTCACAAGCTCGCTTAAAGATAGTGGCAGAGAGATTTGAGTGTAAGGTTCTTTCTCCCTGAGTATAAAAGATCCCACTCCTGTATTTTAATTATTAAAATAAATCAAAACTCTAAAATTAATTTCTTTTTAATTTACAATAAAGAATTATCATATAAAATTATTTGAATAATTCTATATAAATAGACCTACAATATAGGATGGCTATCTTAGTTCAATGAAGTGAAGAAATTGACATCATATAAAATTATTTGAATAATTCTATATAAATAGAACTATAATATGAAATGCAAGAGGGATCTCAATATAAGGTGCAAAGATACACCGAAGGAATAAAACATGCCTATGATGTTACTTCAAAAATGTTGCATCAAAGGAAAGATAACAACCTAAAGGGTGAAGGATGGAGGGGAGGAAATGCGTTTAATACTGAAATATAATTTCACAGAGGAAATGGCTAAAGTCTAGCATGTGTAGATATCATATTCCAGGATATTCTACAATCAACATAAAGAAGGGAGTTTGTTTTAGAATTTTAACTATCTTTTTTTAAACATTTTAAATTAATTCAGAGCCATTTTCTTGAAGCCATTAATTCCCGTTTTAAATTTAAATTTAAATTTTGTATAAAAAAGATATGTTGGAATAGCAGATTTATGTGGAGTAGTTTACACAATAGTGGAGCAATGTTTGGTACAGTGAAATGAAACACTATATCTACATGAAATATTTTCCTCAAACAAGACTGCATATGTTCACAGATAGAAAAAAGATGTACTGTGGCATCAATTTTACAATGTCAAAATTCATTTTCCCCTATATGCTATTAAACCTCCAAAGAAAATAAGCATCAACTGATTCCTAACAAAACAGACATGTTGTTCCCTTCAAAAACATCTAATATATTCACACAAAATCTAATTAATTTTTTATTATATTAAAATAATATGCAATTAGATTAGGTTAAGTCAAGTTTATATTAAAACAATCTAAGGTAATTCTATCCATTACCACTATAATCTTAACTTCAAGGTGTAACTCTCTCACCTCTTCCATAAAACACGAATTTAACCCAAAAAAAACACTAAAAACTAAAAACTCAAAATGAGGTTTAAAAAAAATTATAATGTCATAATTATTCTCAAAATGAGGTTTAAAAAAAATTATAATGTCATAATTATTTTGCTTTAGGCTTTTTAAAAAACTATCAAAAAACTGAAATCTAAAATTTCTCAGTGTGAGCATGTTACCTAGGTATATGCATCAAAAGAGAGAATTGAATCGACATAAGATTTGGGAATCACCTGCATCTCTACAATCAAGTTTGGAATACTCAATTTTATCTTTGTTCAATTTGGGGTTACTTAACTTACATTGGCAAGCAAACTAGACTCGCAAGAGTTCAACCCATTAATCCCTCCCTTCTCTGATGTCAAGTTAAAGGGTCTGATCCAATTAGTCCCATCTTGCCTAGATTAGACTGAGCATGCGTATATAGTTATTAATTTCAAAATAAAGCCATCAAGCGAAAATTTGATGCTCCTTAATAACAGCCGCCGACATTATATCTACTCAATGTGCAAGTGGTGCAACAAAGGCATAGAGAATTAAATGGTGACATGTTGGAAATTATATTGAAATATGCTAACTTATAAAGAATATCTAGATTCGTGAGTATATGGCACATGACATGTCTAACATACCACGATGTCCATACAACTAGGTACAAATGGGAAATATAGCAGATATCATTTACCGGATTCCATCATGTTGACAAATTTCACAAATTTCTTTTCAATTTATTGGAACTAGTCTAGATTTATCTAACTCCTTATATATGAGGGATTAAATCTTTCGAAGTGTCAACTTCTTGTTCTACGCTCTAAAAATATTAGATTTTTAGTTATTAGGAATTTGACTTCTGTGATCCATAAATTATGTATCAAATCTTTCGGTGAAAATCACAATAGAGAAATTTGTGTCGACGCGTTTCGAACCAGCCAATGTGGTTCATCATCGGGACAAGATACGAAATCTGATCTATGACCCAGCTTAAATAGATAAAGAAGCTCCAACTAGCCATTGTACAATAACGGCTAGTTTGACCATAAAAATATTAAAAAAACATAAAAATAACAAAATAAAACTATAAACTAAATAAAATAAAATATAGAAAACTAAAAACCAAAAATAAAAATAAATAAAAATTAACACTAAAATTAACGGCTAGTTTGACCAAAAAATAAATAATTAAAAATAAATCAATAAAAATAAACACTAAAATTAAAAATTAAGAATAAAAATAAAAAATCAATAAATAAATAGATATAAAATTAAACATTAAAGTAAAATATATATATATATATATATATATATATATATATATATAATAAAAATAAAAACAAAATAAATAAAATAAAATAAATATACATTACTTTAACACAATTCAATATATAATTTGAAACAAAATTATTTCCTTTATTTTTACTTTTATTTTTATTTTTATTTAGTTATTTATTTATTTTTATTTATTTATTTATATATATTTATTTTATTTTATTTTATTTATTTTTAAAAGTAATTAATTAATAAAAATTAGATTAAAAATAAATAATAAACATAACTATGCTAAAAGAATAATAATTAATTACATAACAAAGAAAAACAAAAAGGACAAAAGTAAAACAGGACGAGAGGGGAGAAAACGACGAACCTCTGACCAACAGATGGGCAAAAACTCAAAAAGCTAAGAATGAAGGGCAGGGATCCAGCACCTGCTCACACTCCACTCATCATCTCTGTTAAGGTTAACAGGCCTCTTTTCAATCTCAAGGGCCTCCCTCAACTTTCGGTGGTGAAAATGGTCCACCTTCGCAATGACCTCAGCATCTTCAATGCAAATGTGATGCTTTGTCTTTTCAGCATGCTCTTCAATGCAAATAGATCTCGCTCCTCTACCTTAGCAGAACATGCTGAAAAGACAAAGCATCACATTTGCATTGAAGATGCTGAGGTCATTGCGAAGGTGGACCATTTTCACCACCGAAAGTTGAGGGAGGCCCTTGAGATTGAAAAGAGGTCTATTAACCTTAACAAAGATGATGGGTGGAGTGTGAGCAGGTGCTGGATCTCTTCCCTTCATTCTTATCTTTTTGAGTTTTTGCCCGTCTATTGGTCATAGGTTCGTCATTTTCTCCGGTTTCGTCCTGTTTTACTTTTGTCTTTTCTATTTTTCTTTGTTATGTAATTAATTATTATTTTTTTAGCATAGTTATCTTTATTATTTATTTTTAATCTAATTTTTATTAATTAATTACTTTAAAAAATAAAATAAAATAAAATAAATAAATAAAAATAAAGGAATTAATTTTGTTTCAAATTATATATTAAATTTTGTTAAAGTAATGTATATTTATTTTATTTTGTTTTTATTTTTATTTTTTATTTTATATATATATATATATATATATATATATATATATATATATTTTGATTTTTTATTTTTATTCTTAATTTTTATTTTTTATTTTAGTGTTTATTTTTATTGATTTATTTTTATTTTTTTATTTTTTTATTTTTGGTCAAACTAGTCGTTAATTTTAGTGTTAATTTTTATTTATTTTTATTTTTGGTTTTTAGTTTTCTATATTTTATTTTATTTTATTTAGTTTATAGTTTTATTTTGTTATTTTTATATTTTTTTTTATATTTTTATTGTCAAACTAGCCGTTATTGTACAATGGCTAGTTGGAGCTTCTTTATCTATTTAAGTTGGATCATAGATCAGATTTCGTATCTTGCCCTGATGATAAACCACACTAGTTGGTTCGAAACGCGTCGACACAAATTTCTCTATTGTGATTTTCACCGAAAAATCAGATACATAGATTTTTAGTCTCTCAAGTTCTATACTCCAAAAAAAATTAGATTTTTTTATTAACTAAATATTTATTATTTTAATTAAAATAAACACATATCACACATCACCCTCATACTGAATTGTAGAATAATACACCTTTAGATTCAATAAATTTCTATGACTTTCATACAAATTTGGTGATAGCATTCCACTAATACACTAATGGTTTTTCGAGTCGACATTGGGCTGACCCAAGGCTAAACTCAACTTAGTCGTGATACTATATATATAATGATACATTTCGAAAGCCATACTTACCATCCACAATCCACTTTGGGGCAAGATGTTTATATAATCCCTAACAGCCACATTCTAGCATTGTTGTCTTTTCATTTTGTAAAGGATGATGGAGATTTCTCCAGATATATAAATGAAGAGAGACTAAACAATTGATGCTCGCCAGCTTTACTGATCTGCTCATGACTGACTATCGATAATTATTAATAACGTGTCTTTACTGATCTGCTCATGACCGACTATCTATAATAATGTCTTGACTGGGGGCAATTTGAGACTATCGAGTAATGCATTCCTTGCACTCAAAACAAACTCGAAGAAGTCACGAAGCAGTATGCTGAGAGGATCTACCATTGTACACTGTTTTAATTCTTGTGTAAATATTTTAATATTTTCCACTTTCTTTGTTGTCTCCAGGATGTCGAGAATGAGGAGCACTTCATTTCTCAATGTCCAGAGAAGATGCCAATGTTTGTATAGAAACTTGCGAGCCTCCCTATCTGCCTTCTGCTATCCTAATCAAAATGATGCTTTGCCTTCTTCCTGTGAGAGACTGTCACCTTCGAAATTGCAGGAGAGAACTCGGACCAACCTTACGGCTACCCTGTCTCTTCTGAGCAATGCCTAGCCTGGCCCTCTCAGCCTTGGGCACTCTCTGATAGCTATTATAAAATCCTGTGTTGGACCTTTTAGAGTGGTAGTTCCCTCTATTTCTAATTACGATCACTGTTAAAAGGATGTCAGAGTGTCTATCTCTTGTCTCGGTTTCCATTTTTGGTCTTCATCTTTTCTCGTTGAAGGGCACATCATATTTACTTGTATATTGTTAAAAGGTAGATTTACCCATATTTGTGTTTATTCTATGGATATATTTATTATAATTTTAGTGTCTCTTTTTTCATTTGCTGAATGCAACTGAAAATCCCATTTTTACCTACTTTGGCCTTCCATGGATTTCATTCTTTCTATTTACTTACTTATTCTTCCATGATTTTCATTCTTCTATTTACTTACTTTGCCCTTCCATGGATTTCATTTTTTTCTATCCCACCTGGGATATTCTCCACTATAACACATATATTTTCAATGGTTGGGGTCCAAATACTTAACGCTTTTCACAACTCAAACACATCCATCGACAAAAACATCTCTTGATTTCACCTTTTTAATCATTCGCAAACATGTGAATGCTAAGTGATAACTGATCGATATGTGCAAGCTTCAATCATTGCGTCAGTAAACTCAATGATAAGCCATCACACTACATAGAACATAATTGTTACCTTCACTCTATGCATAGCTCTCTAGAACCAAGTTCCTTAGCCAATGATTTTACCTTCCTAAATCAAGGCCTGCAATTTTCAATCTTACTATTCCTTAAGGAGTTTACACCATTTCTCTTAAGATCCATTTTCCCTTTATCAATTCTTTTGAGAATATTTTTGAACGAAAATATTATCATAAGTCCGATGACATCTGAATCTAAAGAATTAAACATAATGAAATAAAACATTCTGGCACTAAAGCGATGGTCATAAACAAAATGTCAACCTAGAAATCCAGCAAATGTCAAAGAGTGTGAACGTGAACAAGACGCCTCAGTCAAAAAAGGTGTCCCTGTTTTCAATTGCTAATTAAATTCAAATTAGATAAGGTTGTGAAAAAATAATACCAAACTGAATATTAAGATACAAAAGTAATACAACAATAAATAGGCATGTATTTTGCTTGTGTAGAACCAAACTCTTGCATATATATGATACCAATTATTTCACCACTGCTCGATCAATCAAACTATAAAAAGCATCATCGTTGTCCCATTTATTTTAGATTGGCCGATTTACATACACCTCTGAAGATAATAAAAAACATGTATGATTCATGGATAAGATAAAGAGGGTATACACAGAGGCCACCTAATAAAAATGGGATGAACTAAAAACAAGAACATTAAGTGCCATTTTGCAAGAACAAAGTCCTCAACGAATGGGAGAACACATATTCCATGGACTACAATACATCTAATGCATAGTACAAAAATACATACTAGAAATCATATCCCAAGAACAAATGAGTTTGTGTTCAGATGTTGACAAACAATACCAACAATACTAATTGACTGTAAATTTGCACACCCTACTTTCTCGCCAAAGCTAAAGATAATGGATAGGACATTTAGATTAAGCTATCAGCCCATTTTGCATTATTTCTCCAAGACTGCCTCTATTTGACAATTTTTACTTCTGAAATTCAATCAGAAAAATAGTCTATAAGCAAACTGAGAATGACTTGCCACCTTAAATATTAAACCCCTGATACAATTATAGAAAAAATCAATGTTATTCAAAGTGTTGAGTAACAAGTCCCCTGGGGTGTAGCTCAATTGACTTATCGACATGATATGAGGTATTGTGTTTAGGAGATTCAAGGTTCAAATCTCCTAAAGTAATCCGATGTATAGAGAGGAGAAACAAAGTTGTAGGTACCGAGAGGATAGTGGGTGCGTGACTTAATCAATCCCACATGCAACATGAGCCCAACCCAAATGTCGATTCCTCTCGTTACAAAAAAAGAGCTGAATAACACAATTTTTTTGCAACTTTTGCAATTATTCTACTCCGAAGTTCACATCTCTGGTTCAATATTTGACACATTGACCATTTGTGTGAACTCCTGGATATGCATCCTCAACCTTTGCAATCTCCTCAACCCAATTGCCGATTCCTCTGGTTTAGAAAAAAAAGAAAAAAAGTTGAAGCAACACACTCTGGTAACTCTGCAACTTTGCCATTCTATACTCTCTAGTTCATATCTCTGTCTCCAATATTTGGACATGCATTGACCATTTGTGTGAACTCCTGGATATGCATCCCTAACCCATGCAAATCTCGAGTAGCATATAATACCCGCATTTAAAATAGGTCTCTGTCAGGTCAATAGTCAATGGACCTAATGCAACACGAGACCAACATAGCCACTAGATTCCTATACCATGTTAAAAATGTGACAACAAATGTAAATTTACTTATTACCCATGTAAATAGAATAAAGAAATGTAGGTTGAATAACGAGATATAGTTGGAATAACGAGATAATGCAAATATGTCTAAGTTAAAAGAGGTGGCCCGAGAGGTTTGTATACATGAGAATCATTTTGATTAATAAAAAGTTTCCAAGCGTTTTTTATCCTTCGTGCTTCTTTCCGTTTCCAATTCAGGCTTTCCCATTATCTTTTCTGCTTGCTTTTTTTCCCCACAACAAGTGGTATTAGAGCCATTCTAAAACAAGGAGCATGAATGTGTGTTAAAAAGCGATGGAAGGGAGAGCGATTGAAGTGGAGCCATATTAAAACAAAATTGAAAATTTACCCGAGAACCGAAATGGGTTTTTCCATCTGCCGCTTAAACGAGAGGCCGAACTGAATTTTCGGGAGCCATCGAGCAAAAAATCCTAAGGAAGCACTTTGGAGCCACGGGGAGAGAGGAGGTCGTTATGCGGAAAGAGAACCCTCATTGCCGTGAGAGGAGAGGAGTCCACGGCCGCATTGAATCCGAGGAGGACGCAAGGCCCAAGTCCTGCCGCTTTGAATCCGAGGAAGAATCCACTCACACCAGACCATCATGCAAGAGGAGAGTCACTGGAGCTGGCCAAGGAGAGTAGCGCCCGGCCAAGAGAGGACAAGGCCGACTGTCAAGAAAGGCATTGGTTGAAGAAGTCTTTGCATCGGTTTAAGCTGTGTACGTGCCCATTGGCCACAACAAAGAGAGTTCCCAAAGTGAAATCTAATTCCATTGAACCTCATGTTAGAATACTACTAAGAAAATAAAAAGATCGTTTTTATTCTTGAAACCTTCGTGTTCAAAACCGTGTTTTCTTTTACGCAAGAAATCTGGCTACAGAATCCTATCATGTGGAATATATTTTAAAGAAGAAACCGTGGATGAAAGTTTGTTTTTAACTGCTGGTTAAAGAAATTGGTAGGGGAGAATAGGTTTGGAAGTATTTTGTGAGAATTCTCCATAATAGTTGGGGTTTGATTTTTAAAGTAAATTGTGGAATAAAAAAGGTCTGGCTCAAGAATTGATTTAGTTGAAGAGGGGAAATTGGTTTTTAATTAGTAGAAGAAGGAAAAATATGAAACCTTTAAAAACCTTAAGAAGAGGGAAATTTTTTTTAATTTGTAGAAGAAGGGGAAATCAAACCCTAGGAGGGAGAAATGGCATGAAAAAACACAAAATTTGAGGTGGAGAAATTCACTTTGCAAAAACAATTTTTCTTCTCTGCGGGAAACCGAAGGTTAGGATTTGTTGTGCAACAAGGGTTGCACAAGGCATTAGACGGGGTAACTAAAAACCAACAAGCATGTCAAGTTTGGATTGGGAGGACTTGGATGCCCGAAAGCTCTCGCACCATTCGGTTATGTTTGGAGACGACACTTTTCAATATTATTGGAGAGAGTACAACTCTCCAGCAGGTTGTGGAAGAAATTGAAAGACTCTATATGATAAAATTTTTTACAAACAGAATCTATTTAAAAAGATAACCGTATTGAAATTTTCCTAGATGAAGGAGGATATGAAAATTGTAGATCACTAAATTTTTTAATACTTATTTGTCAAATTGTCCTGATATAAAGTAAAAATGGAGGAAGCAACATGTGCCAATAACCCTTGCTATGCTCCCTTCGCAGTCAGGATCAATTGCACCCGCCCGCTTGGCATCGCGATTCATTAAAACCTTGAATCACGGGGTGCTCTCTTATCTCGAAGAGGTACGAAGAAAATCTTAGCATTGGAGAGCTTTCACCGAAGCCACATAGCTAGAGGTTTCCATTTCTTAAAGGAAAGGGGGAAAGGAAGGAGGTTCTTCCAAAGATCAATGTTACAAAGAAGAGTAACTGCAAGCTAGTAATCGCAACAAACCCAAGATCTTTAAAAGTGATTGCCGGAAATGCACAGATAAACAACAACAAGGAAGCAAATCTGCTCTATCTGTATGGATGATGAGGTTTTAATTGGTCAAGCACCCTGTTTGTAAGTATTTCACAAGATGCTTTGAATTATTGGCTATTAGACTGTGCTTCTCATCATACAGTCCTCCACCCAAATTGGTTTCTCATCATATGAAATCCGTAGATGGTAATTCTATATTCATGGGAAATAATGCATCTTGTCAAACTCATGATTGGAAATGTGAAAATTAAAATGTATGATGGTACAATTAAAACCTTATCTCGATGTTAAAGGTAATTTCTGATCTAAAGAAAAACTTGATTTCTTGGGATTTTTTGATCAATGGTTATAAGTTTAAGGTGTTTAATGGAGTGTTGAAAGTCTCAAAGAAGCCTTGGTTGTTATGAAGGGGTCGGAAGGCTGAAACTCAGAGATCAAAGGAAGCACCTAGTTAGTAAGCAGTTGAACGGTCAGATAAAGGTACATGCCTCAACTACATCAATGCTGGGTCACATGAGCTAGAAAGGTTTCGTGCACCGATGAACCACAAGCTACTTCCCCGATTTGAAATCCTTTGAAGTTGATTTTTGTAAATATTGTGTGTTTGAAACAATGTAAACAAAGATTCAAGTCTCGAAATCATAATAGTAAGCAAGATTTTTGGACTACATTCATTCCGATTTGTGGGGACCATCTCCCTAATCGTAGTCTTCTCGAGGTGCACTATTTTTTAAGTTTATTGATAATTTCTCCTAAAAATTTTGGGTCTATATGTTGAAAAAGAAAGCTGATGTATTTAATGTGTTTAAACAATTTAAAACAATGGTGAAAGAAAAACATGCAAATCAATTAAATGTTTTTGAATCCCAAATGGCGGTGAATTTCACCTCTTTAGAATTTGAAAATTTTGTAAGGATGAGGGATAGCAGACATAAACCGTTGTTTATACTCCTCACAGTATCGGTGTTGTTGAATAGATGAATCCTGGACTCTTATGGAGCAAAGAGCCGTACATGATTAGTAATGTGCTAATCGCAAAAGGAGTTAGGCGTAAGGTATTCATCGCTTGCTATTTAGTTAACAGATCACCTTCTTGCTGCAATAAACTCAGGTCAAATTCCTCAAGAAGTTTGGTTGGTCAGTCTTGTGATTATTTGCATTTGAAGATTTTTTGGTTTTGATGCTCATGTCTCATTCCTAGAAATCATTGCTCAAAATTAGATCCAAAATCAAAATGTTGTGTCTTTGTTGGATACATTATTAAAAAGGGATATAGGTTGTGGGATCCTACTGAAGGAGGGTTCATTAGTAGAGATAACATTTGATGAAATCATCTCTTTTAAATCAAGTTGGAAAGTTGAATGTAAAATGGTATCAAAAATAGGTCACTGCATTCAATTGGAGATCACATCTTTGTATGAGAGACTTCAAAAAGGTGGAGAAGGTAGGAAAACTGAGGAAATTATAGAATCCAACACAAAGAAACTACTGGCTCAAGAAGGTTCACAAGGGAAAGAAGAACACCAAAAAGGTATGAATATTTTGCTTCACTGCTTGCATTGATTATCAAGATGGGAACCATCTTGTTATCGTGGACGCACATGATGCAGAGAAGATATGAAAAAAGGCTATGGAAGAATAAATGGACTCTTTAGCTAATAAAAATACCTGGATCTTGTAAACCTTGGTGAGTAGTTGAGTTGGTGCAAATGGTCTTTGGTTGAAGAGAAAAGTTGATGAAGTATTGATAGGTATAATATGTAATCTGCTGCAAAAGGGTATTCAAAGTTAAAGGTATTGACTTTCATGAGATATTTACCCGCAGTTAAACTTGTTTCTATTCGTATCGTGTTAGCACTAACTCGCTTTACTTGACCTTGAGTTAGAATGTAGCTTAGATGTTAAAATAGCCTTTCTTCATGGTGATTTTGATGAAGAGATATATATGGATCAACCAAGGTTTCGTACAAGGTCGCAAACAGAAGATTAGTTTGGAGTTCTGCAAGAAATCAATGTATTATTGAAGATTACAACAAGAAAAGGTGAAGGAGGCACCTAAAACAACATTCCCGATCCTAGTTGAAAGTGACTACCTAAACTAGGCCTGGTTGATAGTGATTTTTTGTCGTAAAGTTCATTTTTAGACTATGTCTATTTTTAGACATGTCACTCTGCTATATTCTATGAGTTATGGATGCTAGCTTTGGATGGATGTAGTTTAAGTTGAAAAAATAGATGGATTTCTATTTTTAGACATATTGGGTAAAATCTATTTTTTATATCACGGGTTTGTAAATAGATATGGTTTTAATATTATTAGCTCTTAATAATATTTGGACTCAAAACATTATCTTATTCTCTTGAGCACTTCTTGGCTTAAGTATGATGTAATAAGAGCCGATAAGGAATTACGGGAGACTCCTAAGGGTTAAGGGAGCTATTGCATGGAGGATTCTCAAGCTTAGAACTCAGGACAGTAGCTTAGTGGAGCTGTAGAATTAGTTGGTGGAGTTGTGTCTGGGCTTAAATCTTACTAGACACAATGAGTTTAGTTAGACCTTAGTCTAACTAAATGATAATTAGTAGAGTGGTGAATTAATTATTAATTAATTCACCAACAACACAACTGCTAATCAACCTGGTGAATACATTAGTTAACCAGTAGTTCATGGACATCAGTTGAGATCAAGGAGAGGTAGGTGAAAGAGCAAGTTTGACTACTGTGACTATAGTGTTGCATTGTTTTCACCACAAATTTAGTGGAGATGCTCATATCATGAGCAAGGTCAGAGAAATTCAGTTCATCTAGAGCCATTATTCACATGATTGCACATTAGAGGTGCTTAAAGTGGTGGCAAAGATTAGAGTACGAGATTTGCTAGATCGGACCTCGATTAGTGTGTAGCAATTGGAAATTGTACCTAGATCTTGGTGAGGAGCTTTGTATGATGATTGTTACATGATCTCTATGACATATAATATACAGATATTTGGGGGTTTTCAGTTTAGCTTTCCCATAAATTATCGTGTTCATATGTGTGAATTTTTATGGTTTTAGTGTGTGCATGCAATGATTTAATTTCCACATGTGATGACTAATGGTGGAATAGATTCGGTATTGTGCATGAAGTTAAAATAGTGTGTGATCAAGAGAATCTTGGACACATGCATGTAATGCATACAATTTCTAATAGACTGAGTTTATATTGATCATTGAGCACGTAAAGCATTTGCCATTTAATAGTCAGGAATTGAAATTATGCAATGTTTTCTTATGTCAAGTTGGAGTACGAACAAAATGTCTTTCAAAGGATTTGATTGGGAGCAGGCCTTTGAGAAAGCTCAATTATATTGCATGGAATATTTACATGGAGGCGGTGCTGCAGGATAATGGGTTGAAGGAGTTCATAGATGTTGATATTCCTAAATTAGGTGTTAGCCAACCTATAATATTTTGTTATACCAAAATGTGGTTAAATCTGTTTTGAGCCTTCAAGGAACAATTTTTCATTACTAAAATTTGTTGGCTCTTGAAGACTCCTTGTAGGCCTCATGCCTCTGTCCAAAATCTTCATTACTTTTCCTATTAATTCTGCTGATTTCCTGTAAGAAACTGCTGAAGAAACCATCATTTTTTCCCTTTCTCCCACTCATAACTAACCTTCATTTTCTCCCCCTTTTCTCCGTATTATTTCCCTACTTTTCATAAGTTTCTCCCTCCATTCGTGAAAATCCTCCTGACATGGTTTAAAACTTCTGGTTGAGCTGTGCCGAACCCCCAGAATCCCCTTTAAAATCTTTCCCCTAACCTCTGTTGGTCATTTTCCTCCCTTACCCCTCTATCGTTCCTTTCCTCGGCCTTCAAATTCCATTTAAAAGGGGCCAAAACCCACTTTCCGACCTTAATATAGGCATAAGCCCCCTCCCACTAGCCCCTTTCAAACCACTTCCCCGCACATGCCCCGGCGCTGGGACCAAGCGCTTAAGTCCCAAGCGCTAATCGCAATCGGAAGTCGGGCGGGTGCACAAATCCTTTGTAAATAGTCAAAACTCCGATGCGATTTATTTATAACAATAAGTCTGGCTATGCGTTCCGCACCGTTGATCTTCCACGGAGATCTGATGGTGGAGCGCTAATCGCAGCCCCCCGCCCGATCGCAATCGCAATGCTTCAAATATGCCCTCCGATCAATCGTAGTCCATACCTCCGATCTTCCGATCCTGCTCTCCCTCCGATTTATTCTTGACCGTTGATCTAATCCTTGATCCAACGGTCCGCGCAAAAACGCATCGCAATGTTTCACCCCCTTGCGATTACCTCCGATTCATTCCCCGCCATCGATCTGGTCCTCAGATCAACGGCCAGCGCTTAATCGCACTAGAAGTTCAATCGCATCCCCTTTTGTGCCACCCCCGATTGAGACCCTCCGATTAGATCTGGACTGTCCACGTGTCTAGATCGGACGGTCCAAAACTGCTCCTCCTTATTCTTCTCCCGCTATCCTTTTTTGCCTTTCTATGCAGATCTCCACCGTTGGTTGCCCTCATCCGACGGCTACGCTCCTCCCCTGCCATCCGAAGCAGTTTAAACCTATTTCCGCAGGATTTCTTAACTGTTGTTGTGTTTTGCAGGCGTTTTAATGGTTTTCCATTATAGAATGAAGGAAAACCGAGGGATGGGAAAGAAGTTTCCTGTGCCTTCGGGCTATCTTAAGGAGGCCATTCACGGGGTTCTATTCCATGTCTCATCAGTGCTCTATGAGTATTGATGCCGTAAAGCCTAGTGCGGGTCTGCACATCGACAAGACACTGTTTTAAATCAAACACAGTTAAAGAGTATCAGTTTTGAGAATAAAGCACAGCAGATGAAGATTGAAGACAATTTTTATGGGGATTACGGCTAAGACAGTTATCAAAAGCCTAATCCCCAATCTAAAACACAGTTTAAAGGAAAAACCTAAAGTGTTTTATCAGACATAAAGCCTCCACCGCCACATTTGAGGCAAATTGATTCCTCAGCTACCACCGAGCCACCTGTTGCCTCAAACCATTCAGAACAGAGGCCGAAGTTATTGCTCGAAGAAATATCTGCCTCCAGCATTTCCAAGAGGTTATTTATGCAAGGAAACCAATGAATAAATATCTGCAGAGTTATTCCAAAGCATACATAGAGCCTCAAAGTCAAACAAAGCTTCCACCGAGCTTTGATATTTATTGTGAAAAAGTTAATGTAGTGATCCACCTGTAAATTTTTCCCTCGAGCCTCTCAAAGGGCCGAGAAGTCTTCACTCTGAATTAACTGTCCTTGATATATTTTGTTAAAATCTCACCTCCTCATCTTCCTATAAGTACTTCTACAGAAGATGAGAAATTGTTGGTTGCAGAACTTTGAAATACACTTGAGCTTGAGACTTCTTTTTGTACATAGTATTCACTGGCCCTTGAAGCTCTGTTTGTGCCAGAGTAGTTAGGTTGAATAATGAAGATGATTGCTGAACTGAAACATTGGACTTGAAGTTTGTAGCTGGTTTGACATCAATATAAAAGCTGTTTCATGGGATCCTGATCTATATTGACGGTGATGTTATTCTCATTTGTAACTTGTTGTTTTATTTCTGTTTTCATGTTGTTTCATTCTCCACTGTAAAGAACAGTTTAAACAGGGTTAGGACCTGCTGTATATCAATAACCTTCTCTGGCCGAGAAATCTTTATTTGAATGTTTTCTTCCAATCTGTGTTATTCAGGAATGACTTAATTCAGTTTAGGCATGAGAATGCTGGCGTTCCCTCATTTTATCGTCCTAGCTGAATATTATTTCTGAACGTTACTTTCAGTATATGTTATGTGATGATGAACCGAAGGAAGATATGGTTAGCCCTGGTCCCAGACTTGTCTGCATAACTAACAGATTGTTTCCCTTGGAATGTGTTAAAAGCTGGCTAGTTTAGAAGCACTTGCTAGATCTTAGACCATTTTGTGTTATCGTTGTGTTTCCCCTTGTTTTGTATGTTTTCTATTGGAAGTGTGTCAAAGGATGGTTGGTTTAAAAGTACTTACCAGATCCTAGTCTGCTTTCGTGTCCTTCTTAAAGTGTTTGTCAAAGGCTGACTGGTTTAAAAGTACTTATCAGATCCTAGGCTGCTCTTCGTTCTGCATCTGTTTAATTCCCCTTCTTGATGTATCACTCCATTCCATAAATCAAAATTTAAAGAGATCCTTAGACATAGATGACTATCCCCTTGGATCACACTTGATTTTATTGCTCAATTAAAGCCCAGATATGACTCCATAGCCCAATGGACTAAAAACCAGCGTTATATCTATCTATCCGCCAAAACTGTTCTATTTGCTTGCAACTTCTCACTTTTGAAACTTTGCACTTAGGACTTTCCCCTCAAGTAACATTTCATGCTCAACCATCCAAAACAAAACAAAACCATTGGCCTTCATAACTAGCCTAATATCATTACCTTAAGCTTTTCAAAGAAAATATCCATCTTTGCACATATTGGAGAGATCCCTCTCCGGATTCAGGAGGGCTAGATCCTAGAATCCCAAAGTTTGGTTGAAATGATGTTAACTCTGTGATTGGACTCTCCCAATCTTGCTAATAAATTACAGAGACCTAACATTTCTGGCGACTCCGCTGGGGACCCTTACCCAGAATCTTCATAACATTTTGAGAGTCAAAAGCAGCCTTTTCAAGCACTACCAAGAAATGGTAATTAAGATGAAACTCAATTGAATCAGTGACAAACTAGGTCAGTCCTAGAATTCTTTCGAGTTTTTATCTAACCTTGGAAAATCAGCTAGCTTAGCCATAAGGATACACTGTCTTTGTTTCATAACCGTAGCTAAGTTTTGAGGCAAAGTTAGGATATTCTTCCGAACCACAAATAAAAGCAATTTAGAAAATACCAAAAACATTTCAGATTGGAATTAAATAAACATGGTGGTGGACACAAGACCCACTTCCAAAGGAGCTAAAAATTTCCACCTGGCGACTCCACAATCCTGAACAAACCTTAAGACTCCACTGGGAAGAACCCTTATCATTATAAAATCATTCAAAATCAGTTAGAGGACTCTGGGATTTGAAATCGTAAAACAGATTGGTGAACCTCTCTAAGATTGTCATATCTGGTTGAACTTCTCTTGTTTTAGGTCTAAACAACATAGCATAGTGGCTTCTAAAAAGATTCACACTAGAGCCCATCCAGACCCTAACCCACCCGAGATAGTTGATAATCCAGAAAGTATCCTTTGGAAGTCTCCTAAGGTTAAATTATTAACTGTTTTCAGATCACCCTTGAGAGCTAATTCAGTCCCCGAAAATCTTTCAGCTCTGCAACAATCACAAACTGACTTAGTGAACCCATTTAGGACTAGGTCATTTGATGATATAATCCAGTTAGACTCTGAATCTTCACTTTCATCTCCCGAAACAAGTGAACATCCTGGTAACAGGGAAACAACACCTCCTGATTTACATTTCCTTCATAATTTAGGTGTCTCTCATCCAAGATCATCTCAACAGTCTACTCCTGGTCCATCCACTTCTACTCACCCTACATCCACTGTTCAAACCACTTCACCTCAGCCCACTTCCCCTTCTGTAAATCCACCTCCACCTCCTGCCATGGAAACATGGTATGCTCCCTTAGTCCTTCCTGTACCATTAGTCAATCTTCCACAGGACTATCAGTCCAAAATTCCATTATATGATGCTAGTAATACCATAACAACGTCTCAACATGTGGACAAGATGAATGACTACTTTGACAGAAATGAAATTGATAATGACTCTGTCAAGTTGAGACTATTTTCTCAAAGTTTGGGGGGGGAAGTAAGAAAATGGTTTAAAGGTTTAACCCCCCATAGTATTAACGATCTCCAAGCCTTCCATCAAGCATTCTTAAACAAATGGGAAGTGAGGAAGAATCCTCTCCAAGTCCTTGCTGACTATAAAAATCTCCATAGGAACCCTGGGGAAAGTGTACAATCTTATTGTACCAGATTTAACAGCGTCTATAATGCACTTTCCCCTGAACTAAAACCTCCTCAGGGCTCAGCTTTAAACAAATTTCCTGAAGGGTTTGATCTAGACATGACATATTCACTTAGAGAAAGAGTCTTTGCAACTCTTGAAGACATGCAAAGGGGTGCTCTTTCTGTGGAAGTAAACTTGATGGAGAAAAGAGCAAGAATGAAGAGCGAGAAGAGAGTATCTTTTAGAGAGGAATCCACCCCTTCCACTTCAAGCTCAAAGATGGAGAAAATGATGGAAGAAATGATGAAAGAGATGAGCATAATTAAGAGAGCACAAGCAAATCAAAATCAAACTGCTCCTCAAAATAGAAACCAGAATCAGAATGTTAGAAGGAGCCAACCTCCAAACAGACCCAGGGAAGATGATCAACAGATCACTCCTCCCTTTCATCAAAACTATGTAAGTGAGGTTGAACAAATAGAAGACATAGCAGAGGAAGAGGATATCAACATGTTTGGGGAAGAGGATGATGACTTTGAGGTTCATTATGATAATAAACAAGGTCTTTACACACCTTACGATGACAAAAGAAATGATAATGAAAATTATTATCGGGACATGGAAAATGTCGTCATAGAACCTCAAAGAGAATATGACCTTAGAAGCAAGACCAGTCAACAAGCCCCCAACACCAAAACCTTTGACAAATCCTCTCAAAGCAGCACCGCAGCAAAACCCAAAACAGCCAAACAAAAAGACAAAACAGTGGCTGTTAATTCTGATAAGGATAAGGAGAAAAACACTCAAAATTCTGAAAAACAGAGTGAAGACATCAACAGTACTAACGCTTCAGCTAGTACTCCTTCTACAACAGTTGTGTCAAGTAAAACAAATCAGCAAGCTGTAATTGTTGATAGAGTGACAGCTAATAAGGTTGAAACAAGTGCTTCAAAGAATCAAACCCCTCTCAGCCTTGAACAGGAAATCTTAAAGATCAAAATCTCTGTTCCATTAACTGAGTTAGCTGCCCAACATGTATATAGGAACCAAATTTTGAAGGCTTTAAATATAGAGGAGAATGGAGATACAGTTAATCTTAGTGATGACCTACCAGAGTTGATTTTTGGCCCTAATATTGAAGGAAAGTTTCAAGAAGGACCAGTTCCTCCCTTTTATGTGAGTTTGAACATTCATGACAAAATTCTACACAACGCTATGCATGATTCCGGGGCTTCTCATAATTTAATGCCTAAAGCCGTGATGGAGAGCCTTGGTTTAGAAATTACCAGACCCTACAAAGACCTATACTCCTTTGACTCAAATAGAGTAAAATGTCTAGGATTGATCAAAGACCTCTGTGTTAACCTAGCCCAGATTCCAGCCAAATGTTTACTCATGGACATTGTTGTGGCTGATTTCCCCCCAAAGTATGGAATGCTATTATCAAGATCCTGGGGAGCTAAGTTACAGGGGACTATGCAGATGGACATGACATATGCGACCATCCCGGTTTTCAATCAGACCAGAAGACTTTACAGGGAGTCTCATATGCAATACACGGTTACAAGTCAAGACAGACCATGAAACTCTCTTATATATTCTGTCAATACAGGCCTTGATTATTTTATCATGTTTAACAATGAAACTCCTAGTGAACAAGTCACTTTAACAGAATTAAAGGCTGACAGGGAAGAAGAGTATAATAACGCAGAAGTGTCCAAACAGTTTGCCACATGTGAAAACATTAGTAAAAAAAGCATAGGTCTTGATTTGCCGGTTATGAGCCCATTGTTGTTAGGACTTAACAACCCAGAAAATACCCCTAACATTTCCGGCAACATCCCTCAATCTATTGAAGAATTTGAGGAGTCAAAACAAATTCAATTGGGTGCTGCTAATCATGAACAGTCAAAAGGCACCATAGTTAAAAAGGACAATCGCCAAACAGACGAAACCGAAGACAGTCCTTTATGGAGTATGTATTTTGATGGGTCATGCACTAGAAATAATGCTGGTGCAGGGGTTTGGATCACTAACACTAAAAACAACCACACAGAATGCATCTCATGCAAATTAAACTTTCAGTGTTCCAACAACATAGCAGAATATGAATCCCTTCTCTTAGGCTTGCATCTCTTGAAGAAATTAGGAGCCAGAAGAATTAATGTGTACGGGGATTCTGAGTTAATCATTAGGCAATTCAATGGGGAGTATAATGCGAATCATCCCAGACTTAGAGCCTATCGGAATGATGTCATGGATCTGTTGACAACATTTGAGGAGTCAAACCTGAGTTTCATCCTAAGGAAAAAGAACATTATGGCCCACAATTTAGCTTTTGCGGCCAGGACATGTCTAACGCCATATGAGACTGGAGACAACACAACTCCGATAAAATTTAGATCGGCAGTGCCTGATAACGAAAAATATTGGCAAGTGTTTGACAATGACAAACAAATAGAAGACTTCATGCAATTCAAAAATGAGTTCGAACTGCACAGTTCAGATTCAGATTATGATACAGACTGCAGTGAAGAAAAATTTCTTGGTGAAGAAGAATCGTCTCCTCAACCTGCCAATATTAACCTATTGTCTAGCAAACTTAGGAACAAAACAGAATTAAGTGCAGAGTTAGAAACGGAAGAATTACAAACTCTGCATTCTAAATATGAAAATTTGCCGAGTGGTCTAACGCCTTTAGAGGAGTTGTTCGATTTTAACGATGTGGCCAATAAACCAAAACTGGAACCTGTAGAGACTGAAGTAGAGGAGTGCAATATAGGCAGTGAGGAAAAATCGAAAATGATCAAACTGTCCAAAACTTTGCCAGCTCACATTAAACTCAAATACATAGAGCTGTTCCAAGAATTTTCTGATGTTTTTGCTTGGAGTTACGAAGATCTCAAATCCTATGACATTGAAATAATACAGCATAAAATCCCTCTTAAAGAAAACCAAAAACCATTTAAACAGAAACTGCGCAGAATAAACCCTGTCCAGTTGCCATTGGTTCAGAAGGAGATCATGAAAATGTATGATGCTGGCATTATTGTCCCTATTAGATATTATGAGTGGGTATCTAATCTGGTGTCCGTTAGGAAGAAGACTGGAGAAATCAGGCTTTGTATAGACTTTAGAGACTTAAACAAAGCTTCGTTAAAAGACAACTACCCTTTACCAAAAATGGATCACATTTTACAAAGGGTGGTGGGGTCTAACAGGATTTCGTTGCTTGATGGCTATTCAGGGTATAATCAGATTTTAGTTCACCCTGCTGATCAATTAAAGACAACTTTCACTACTCCATGGGGCACTTTCATGTATGTGAAGATGCCTTTTGGTCTAATGAACGTTGGAGCAACCTTTCAGAGAGCCATGGACATAGCATTCTCGGAAGAATTGGGCTTCTTCATCATTATCTATCTAGATGATGTCATTTTGTTTTCAAAAACAGATGAAGAACATTTAGAACATTTGAGAAAAGTTTTCGAGAAGTGCAAAAGGTTTGGAATATCTTTAAACCCTAAGAAGACACTATTTGGTCTCCAAGAAGGTAAGCTTCTTGGACACATTATTTCAGAAGAGGGTATAAAGATAGATTCAAAGAGGATTGAGGCTATATTGCAAATCTCTCATCCTCGAAATATCAAAGAGTTGCAGTCTTTCATTGGAAAGATTAACTTTTTGAGAAGGTTCATCCCTAACTTGGCAGAGCTCCTTAGAAATATCACAAACATGTTGAAGAAGGAGCAAGGGATAAAATGGACCTTGGAAGCAAAGACATCCTTTGAGTTGGTGAAACAAGCATTAACCAAAACACCGGTTCTCATAAGCCCTGATTTTTCAAAAGATTTTTATATCTTCTCATTTGCATCAGAACATACTATTGCTGCTGTCCTTTTACAGAAAAATCCACAAGGACAAGAGCAGCCTATTGCATTCTTTAGCAAGGCATTGAAGGATGCCCCTTTGAAGTATAATATTATGGAAAAGCGAGCTTTTGCTTTGGTTAAAGCATTGAAAGACTTCAGAGTATACATCCTTCACTCACACATCATTGCCTTTGTCCCTAATTCGGTTGTTAAAGACATTCTAACACAAGACCCAGATGGTAAGAGAGGTAAGTGGATTGCTGTTATTCTCGAATATGATTTAGAGATAAAACCCACTAAACTCATCAAAGGCCAAGGTCTAGCTAGATTAATGGCTGAATCCAATTTTGAAGTTCTTGATATTAATGTGATTAATGCTTTCGACAACCAAGAAGAATTCTCAACTCCCATTATTGAAAACCATTTTCTGAATTCTCCTTGGTATGCTGATATCGTTTATGTTTTGCTTAATTTAAACACGCCTCCTGGTTTATCGAAAACGAAGGCAAGGTTCTTAAAACTGAAAGTAGTAAACTATTGCATTATAGATAGGTGTCTTTATTGGAAAAATGCTAGTGGTATATTGCTTAAATGTTTGCCTGAGTTTGATGCAGAGAAGATTAAGCATGAATTTCATGAAGGAGAGTGTGGAGGCCATTTGTACTGGAAGTCAACAGCCAACAAAATTTTGAGGGCTGGTTTCTTTTGGCCCACCCTTTTTCCTGATGTTCACAAAATGACAACTACTTGCCATAAATGCCAATTGTTTGAGGGCAAGAGAAAATTATTACCCCTTCCTCTGCATCCAATCACTATTGAAGCTCCTTTTCAACAATGGGGACTTGACTTCATAGGTGAAATCCATCCCTCATCTTCTGCCCAGCATAGATGGATCCTTACTGCCACAGACTATTTCACTAAGTGGATAGAAGCCATTCCTTGTAGGCAAGCCAATGATTCAGTTATTATAAAGTTCATAGAAACCAATATCCTTTCCAGATTTGGCTGCCCTACCAAGATCATCACGGATAATGCAGCAGCATTCAGAAGCAAGAAAATGGTTGACTTCTGTCATAAATACCAGATAACACTAGGGCACTCCACAGCCTATTACCCTCAAGGTAACGGACTTGCAGAGTCCTCCAACAAAAGCTTAGTGAACATAATGAAGAAACTGCTGGAAGACAATAAGAAGTCTTGGCACACAAAGCTGATCCATGCACTGTGGGCTGACAGATTAACATTGAAAAAATCCATTGGTATGTCACCCTTCCAGCTTGTATATGGTACAGATGCAATTTTTCCTAACAGCCTTGGTGTACCAGTTATGAATTTAATTCAAGAGTTGCAGACTGAAGATAATGACATGATCAGAAGAATAAATCAGACCATTCATCTTCAGCAAATCAGAGAGGAAGTGTACAACAAAACATTGCAGAAACAAGACAACATTAAGAAGCTTTTTGACAGAAGAACAAAGGCCAGCAATTTCAAGATTGGGGACAAAGTTTTAAAGTGGGATTCAAAGAGAGAAGATAAGGGAAAGCATGGTAAATTTGACAATCTATGGCTTGGCCCTTACTCTATTCATTAAGTTGCTGGAAACAATGCATTCTTCTTACAAGAGCTGGATGGAACAGATTTGTTTGGGGGTCCAGTCAATGGCAGGATACTCAAGCATTACTTATCTTGATTCATGATATGTTTTTAAGCCTTATTTTTTCTTTTTTCCATTGTAAACATTTCATCCATCATTGCATTCAAAGTTATGAAAAATAAAAAAATAAAAAAACAAAGAAAAATAGAAAGAGGGCAGAAATGAAAACAAGAAAGGCAAAGCCCCATGCCAAAAAAGAGAAATAAATTCTGAAAGTGTGCAAGCTCAAATGCCACTCCTCAGAAACACACTTCTAGTTAGTCAAACTGTTTAAACTTGACTAATTAGCTTTAAATTTTCTACTGATAGGTTAGTGAATTTGATTTTCCAAACTGTTTAATCTTGGCTCATCAGTAGATAGATTAGGATAGAAATTAAGGTTCAAACATGTTCAAAATCTGAACCAAAGTTTCCAAAGAGAGATGACTCAAAACTGTTTTATTTTCTGAGTCAAAGACCGTGTAAATCTGGTTCTAAATCACTCAAAATCTGAACCAGAAGAAAAGAAAAGACAGCTCAAACAAAGTAAAAAAAAAAAAAAAAAACAGAGCTATGAAGAAAGGGAAGGCAGTACTTAAACTTTCAGATCTTAAGCCTTCTATTTTTATTTTTATTTTCTGCAAATAATAATCTATGTGCAGCTTGTTTTTATGCCATAGATCACAGCAAGTCAAACTGCTTAATCTTGACTTGGCTGTTTTTAAATTTTTGCTTTAGAATTTAGAGAATGAAAGTTTGTTGCACTGTTTAACCCCAACAGACAGTGGATTAGGTAGAGAAATATCTTAGCTCAACTGTTTAATCTGAGTTCAGGGAGAAATAAGGAGTAGAATTAGATTAGTTTTTATGCTTTCAAAAGAATAAAATGTTGTAAGAGAGTTTGCCAATCCAAGTGCACTCTAAGAAGAAAAAATGTTAGATCAGTAGGATTGGGTAGGTAGAAAGCTTGTAGATGAAAATCCATTATTTTCATGGCTGCTGAATATGTTTTCGGAACCAGATCATCCAGCAAAGGAAGGAAATCCCAATGGATCAAGCACAAGTCAGCGTCCCAGAGAAATCAAGTCTGAATTCTTGATGCCTTCAAGAAGGCACCATCCCCAAGTGGAGCCACTGTTAGCCACCTATGATATTTTGTTATACCAAAAGGTGGCTAAATCTGTTTTGAGCCTTCAAGGAACAATTTTTCATTACTAAAATTTGTTGGCTCTTGAAGACTCCTTGTAGGCCTCATGCCTCTGTCCAAAATCTTCATTACTTTTCCTATTAATTCTGCTGATTTCCTGTAAGAAAATGCTGAAGAAACCATCATTTTTCCCCTTTTTCCCACTCATAACTAACCTTCATTTACTCCCCCTTTTCTCCATATTATTTCCCTACTTTTCATAAGTTTCTCCCTCCATTCGTGAAAATCCTCCTGACATGGTTTAAAACTTCTTTTTGAGCTGTGCCAAACCCCCAAAATCCCCTTTAAATCCTTCCCCTAACCTTTGTTGGCCATTTTCCTCCCTTACCCCTCTATCGTTCCCTTCCTTGGCCTTCAAATTCCATTCAAATAGGCCAAAACCCACCTTCCGACCTTAATATAGGCGTAAGCCCCCTCCCGCTAGCCCCTTTCAAACCACTTCCCCGCACATGCCCCGGCGCTGGGACCAAGCGCTTAAGTCCCAAGCGCTAATCGCAATCAGAAGTCGGGCGGGTGCACAAATCCTTTGTAATAGTCGAAACTCCGATGCGATGTATTTATAACGATAAGTCTGGCGATGCGTTCCGCACCGTTGATCTTCCGCGGAGATCTGACGGTGGAGCGCTAATCGCAGCCCCCCGCCCGATCGCAATCGCAATGCTTCAAGTGTGCCCTCCGATCAATCGCAGCCCATACCTCCGATCTTCCGATCCTACTCTCCCTCCGATTTATTCTTGACCGTTGTCTATACCTCTGATCTTCCGATCCTGCTCTCCCTCCGATTTATTCTTGACCGTTGATCTAATCCTTGATCCAACAGCCCGCGCAAAATCGCATCGCAATGTTTCCCCCCCTTGCGATTACCCCCGATTCATTCCCCATCGTCGATCTGGTCCTCAGATCAAGGGCCAGTGCTCAATCGCAAAGGGCTCAATCGCAAAATTTCAATCGCATCCCCTTATCTGCCACCCCCGATCGAGACCCTCCGATTAAATCTGGACCGTCCACGTGTCCAGATCGGACGGTCCAAAACTGCTCCTCCTTATTCTTCTCCCGCTATCCTTTTTTCCTTTCTATGCAGATCTCCACCGTTGGTTGCCCTCATCCGACGGCTACGCTCCTCCCCCGCCATCCGAAGCAGTTTAAACCTATTTCCGCAGGATTTCTTAACTGTTGTTGTGTTTTGCAGGCGTTTTAATGGTTTTCCATTATAGAATGAAGGAAAACCGAGGGATGGGAAAGAATTTTCCTGTGCCTTCGGGCTATCTTAAGGAGGCCATTCACGGGGTTCTATTCCATGTCTCGTCAGTACTCTATGAGTATTGATGTCGTAAAGCCCAGTGCGGGTCTGCACATCGACAAGACACTGTTTTAAATCAAACACAGTTAAAGAGTATCAGTTTTGAGAATAAAGCACAGCAGATAAAGATTGAAGACGGTTTTTTGGGGATTACGGCTAAGACCATTATCAAAAGCCTAATCCCCAATCTAAAACACATTTTAAAAAGAAAAACATAAATGTTTTGATGACATAAAGGTTTCCATCGCTTCAACTGAGGCAAATTGATTCCTCAGCTACTACAAAGAGCCACCTGTTGCCTCAAACCTTTCAAACAGAGGCCGAAGTTATTGCTTAAAGAAATATCTACCTTTAGTGCAGCCAGGGAGTTAATTCCGCCACAGGAAACTTATGCAACAACTATCTGCGGAGTTATTTCACACAGCATATGAGCCTCAAAGTCAAATAAAACTCACTTCGAGTTTTAAATCATAAATGTAAAAGTTAATGCAGCACTTCCACCTGTAATTTCTCCAATCGATGCCTCTCAAAGGGCCAAGAAGTCTTCACTCTGCATTAACTGTCCTTGAGATATTTTGTTAAAATCTCACCTCCTCATCTTCCTATAAGTACTTCTACATAAGATGAGGAGTTGTTGGTTGCAGAACTTTGAAATACACTTGAGCTTGAGACTTATTTTTGTACATAGTATTCACTGGCCCTTGAAGCTCTGTTTGTGCTAGAGTAGTTAGGTTGAATAGTGAAGATGATTGCTGAACTGAAACATTGGACTTGAAGTTTGTAGCTGGTTTGACATCAATATAAAAGCTGTTTCATGGGATCCTGATCTATATTGACGGTGATGTTATTCTTATTTGTAACTTGTTGTTTTATTTCTGTTTTCATGTTGTTTCATTCTCCACTGTAAAGAACAGTTTAAACAGGGTTAGGACCTGCTGTATATCAGTAACCTTCTCTGGCTGAGAAATATTTATTTGAATGTTTTCTTCCAATCTGTGTTATTTAGGAATGACTTAATTCAGTTTTAGGCATGAGAATGCTGGTGTTCCCTCATTTTATCGTCCTAGCTGAATATTATTTCTGAATGTTACTTTCAGTATGTGTTATGTGATGATGAAATGAAGGAAGATATGGTTAGCCCTGGTCCCAGACTTGTCTGCATAACTAACAGATTGTTTCCCTTGGAATGTGTTAAAAGCTGGCTAGTTTAGAAGCACTTGCTAGATCTTAGACCATTCTGTGTTATCGTTGTGTTTCCCCTTGTTTTGTATGTTTTCTATTGGAAGTGTGTCAAAGGTTGGTTGGTTTAAAAGTACTTACCAGATCCTAGTCTGCTTTCGTGTCCTTCTTAAAGTGTTTGTCAAAGGCTGACTGGTTTAAAATTACTTATCAGATCCTAGGCTGCTCGTCGTTCTGCATCTGTTTAATTCCCCTTCTTGATGTATCACTCCATTCCATAAATCAAAATTTAAAGAGATCCTTAGACATAGATGACTAGCCCCTTGGATCACACTTGATGTTGTTGTTCAATTAAAGCCTAGATATGACTCCATAGCCCAATGGACTAAAAACCAGTGTTATATCTATCTATCTGCCAAAACTGT
This sequence comes from Pinus albicaulis, assembly GCA_034641835.2. Lineage (NCBI taxonomy): Eukaryota > Viridiplantae > Streptophyta > Pinopsida > Pinales > Pinaceae > Pinus > Pinus albicaulis. The sequence goes on from JAXQQM020073445.1 coordinate 38,092, forward strand.
TCTATTTGCTTGCAACTTCTCACTTTTGAAACTTTGCACTTAGGACTTTCCCCTCAAGTAACATTTCATGCTCAACCATCCAAAACAAAACAAAACCCTTGGCCTTCATAACTAGCCTAATATCATTACCTTAAGCTTTTCAAAGACAGTGTCCATCTTTGTATATATTGGAGAGATCCCTCTCCGGATTCAGGAGGGCTAGATCCTAGAATCCCAAAGTTTGGTTGAAATGATTTTAACTCTGTGATTGGACTCTCCCAATCTTGCTAATAAATTACAGAGACCTAACAAGAACCACCCATAAATCTCCCTTCCTCTAACACACAGAAAATAAAAATTTCTTTGACAGGAGACAGAGTTTCAATACTTTGAAAACAAACTTCTATTCCCTTCAATAACTCAAAAAAAAACTATTACACTACTTCCTCACTGAGAGGGATTACAAAATTATGACTGCTACAAAACGCAGGGCATAAAACCAACTCACTGTCTGTTCAAAACAAACATACTCTGTCTCTAAGACACTCTGCTGTGTTTTTCCCTTTCGCACTGCTGTGCATACACACTTAAAAAGTTACACTCAGTTTTTCACTTTTTACACACTGCTATGTAATAAAAATTTACGTACTGTCTATAAAAAAAACTACCAAGCTTTTTCGACCTTTTTATTTTTATATGCCGGAACATATAAAACATATTATAATAAACCCTCTTTTAAATAAAATAAAATTAAAACTAAATTCTATGGCCCACCTTTCATTTCGCATATGATATATATATAACATATGTATATATTAAACTATCAAAACATTAAAGAACCCTTTCCGTCGGACTTCAAAAGTCTAAATAGATTGAATTTCAAACCAAATTCTCGTTCCAAAATGGGATGCTGACGTCTGCCTAATTTTAACTCGAATTCTCAATCCAATGTGCCCTATAAAAAATTCGGGTCCGGTTTTCAGGTTTTCAGATTCCCTTCAATTTCATGCGATCCAATATTAATGCTCCACTTGTCCTCCTTTTGAATTTACAAAACTGTCGGGTAAATTTCTGTTTGTTTAATTTCTGGTTGGTGAATTGCGTTAATGCTGGCTGTTGTGTTTAAATACACCCACAAAGCAGGTTTGTAATGCTCAAGCAAAAAACTTGCGTAAGAATTTAACGCTGAATTAATTTCTCTGCTGGCATGCAAGAAACTTCCAAAATGTTGTTAAGGTATCCGTTCTTCACAAGCAGCTTGAAGTTAAAATTCAAATAAAACACAGCGGTTTACAAGTGAGGTGTAAAGGTACCTTTTTGCTTATGGTAACGATTATTTCATCATCTATTCATTTTTGTGGTCTGGAGAAGTTTGGTTTTAGTTGAAGGCTGGTTTGAGTTCATGATAAGTTTTGTGGCGAAAAATTATTACTGCATTAAAAAATTTTGGTTCTTTTGTCAAAATTTATGAGCTTGTTAGGAAATACAAAACTGACAATGGTTGTATCTTAAATTTGTAGAAAATAATTTGAAATGAAACCTTTTTGTTTAGGTTGTTGCAGCAGGTGCAAACCCCATTCAAATTACTAGGGGCATTGACAAGACAATAAAGGCCCTTGTTTCGAACTCAAAATTTTGTCAAAGGAGGTAAACGCTTGCCTTTTGAGTAGGCTGGTTTTCCTTTTTGCTGATGGTTTGGTGTATCTAATTGAATTAGTTGCCTAAGGTATTTTTGGTTGCAAACTCCTTTTTCATTTTTCATACAGTATTGGCCTTGTGGAATACATTTGATTGTGTGGTCTTGTTAGATCTACAACATTTGTAGTTGTTTAGTCTTATGGCCGAGGTGCACTTTTATTATGGAAATAGTTGATGCAATATTGTCATTTAATCCTTACTGCAGGGTAGCATGTTGAGAAGTTTCTTGTGAAACATTTGGTATTCAAAATGACACTTGATCCTACACAGCATCATGCACTTGACTTCAAAATTCATATTCAAAGTGTGCCAGACAATTCTTGCAAAATTTCAAATATTTATGTTGTTTTAAACCATTATCTTTTTCATGTATTTGATGCTGAAAATGTGAAAAAGACTTTGGTATGAAACCAACTGGTGAATAATTTCCAGCACAACAACCACTTCCAAGACATGATTTAGAAGTAGAACAAATGTGCTTATGAAGCATAGAAAGATATCCTTGATGCATTGTCAATGATTGGCTAGGGTTATTTTTGGAGAAAATAACTCCTTATTCCTAGAATAGTGATCTTCAATACAAGTAAATGCCAGAGAAGAGAGATCATCGTGTGACGCAACAAAACTGAAATTGGACCCCTAAGGAGAGCTGGTGTGTCTACAATCGCTCTGTCAACATTTTCCCTTGGTTTATCTTGTTCTTTTCCTCCAGCCTGAGTCTTAATTGACTTCTTCTTTCTTCGGGTTTATTTATCAAATTCGTAGAAATTCGTACAATTTGATAAATAAATACTATCCATAATGGTTGGACTTTAATTTATATTCCCGACTTTATATTATCTCCAAGCCTTATAACTAATGTTTAACTTTCAACACTTTGTATTTATACTCCACGTTTCTTTTTAAATAAATAACTTGTAATGAACTTTCGGCTCTATATTTCACCACCCGGCCTTACAACAATCATGCTCCAGACTTATGCTAATTATCCGCCAATCGTTTAATTAAACAATTTCATTATACTCCGGCCCCACCTATATATATCAATAACCAATCAAACACTCCTATCGTACCTGGCTATCCTCCGCACACCTTAGTTAACCTCCGGGCAAGTTCAACGTGCGACCACCGTCCGATGGCCCTTCTCCAAATCAACGACTCTTGGCAATTTCGCTCGGCTTCCAACGTCGGGCTTTAACGTGCGATGGCGTGGGTTAAACAGTTGTTTTCCGGGGTCACTACTACGTGTCGATTCTTGAATCGCCTAATAGGAAATACCATTTTACCCGCAGAAAGCTGCAAGACATGGCACCGCTAGATCTCCGCTGGTTTTGTAGTAGAGGGTCGACGAATGTGTATTGTCCATCTTGCTATCCTTTGGTTTGTTAACTCATGTCCAATCCTCGGGTCAGGTTCCGAAAGCACAACAATTTTGTCTCTTTATTGCTATGGATTTTAATATGTGTATTATCAAAGAAACCAACAATAAATTTATAAGAAAATCGTTTCTAAGTTTGTGCCCGCTTTACTAAACGGTGATAAACTATATTCAAAACTTAAATTGCTAAGCTCAAAACAGCTCAATACCACGCCACTTGGTTCTTAGACGCGCGTAATTTATCAAATTCGGCCAATGACGCTGCATTGTCCGATTTTACCTAGTTGAAGTACTAAACAAAGATCCGCTCCAATCAATTTCTGCCACGTGTCCTCAATAAAAACTTGCCCTGCTCCCGGCTGCGGGTGCATTCGATGGCGTTTAAGGTGATGGGACATGGATATGGTGATTTCATATCAATCGCATTAACATTAAACGTTGTTCAATTAAGTTTTCACATCAAATCTACATTAATTAATTTTTAACACTGTTCAAGATCGGACCTCCACTCCTCTGAGCGATTCCACACGCTCCAATTTGATCCGGCCTTCGGCTCTCGTTATTAATGATCAAAGATTCATTATGACGGGCGTCCTTTGATTGCATTACAGACGGGTCGACATAAAAAATGGCGTTTATCCATGGTTTTTCAGACAAGCCGGTTGCTGGATTACACAGCCTGGTAACTGTGACGATAAGGAGAAGTGGCCAACGGAACTTATGCCTAGAATTTGCTGCATATTTCCATTTCTTTCGGTTCTGTCTCTATCTGTCTTCCTCTGTTAATTGGAATTCTGCTTCTTCGTCTCTTATGCCCATTGCGCCTGAGATTGCACCCATGCCTCACGTGCGTCATAGGATGCGTTGCCGCAGGGGGAGCACTAGAGGTCAATCCCGACGCGCTCCCTCCAGTACCTCAACAGAGATGACTTTCCTGCTGCATCTTTGGGTTGATTATTACTTAGGTCGATATCCAACACTAGAGTGGGCGAAGTATTGTAGCATCTGGCCACCGTATGATTCCCCGCTTCCTGCTTCTCACCATGAGTCTAATTTTCTCCTACTACGACGCGCACCGCACAATTTTCCTTGACAACAACTCTGAATCACAAAATTTAGGCCATCATGGTGTCCGCGAGGAGGCCCACTGAGAAGACACCCGTCCATGGTCGAGTTGTGTGCCGCACAAAGATCTGCTTGTGAGGGAGCCGTGGCATGCATGTGGAGGTAGCACCTAGCGATCCTGGACCTTCCGAAGGATGGTGCCAAATCGTGGAGGAACCAACGGAGGATTAGTTTGGTTAATTTGTTTTTCTTGCTTAGCAGGCCCAGTTAATTGGGCTGCTTTTAGTTTATTTTACTGTGCTGGACCTTTAAGTAATACTTTTGAATTCTGTAAATTAAACGTTCAAGACTGTTTTCCCCGTATGAGGGCAGTCTTCTTGATTTTTTGATTTTTTGATGACAAATTTTCCATGAGTATGGCCAGGCAATGTTTTTGACTTCGGTGTAATTTTATTCGCAATGTTAATAGATTAACTTTACTTTGAATTCTCACATGATTAGCGTTTTTCTTGATTTGTTCAAGGATTTTGGGTACTTTAATTTGTATTTGGAACAATGGATGTCGGTACTCTATCTGTTGCTTTACTGTTCTACATACTACTATTTCACTTTCTTATAGATGCCTTGGGCATATTTGAATGCTTTCTCAGATTGTCGATAATCTCCATGTGGACCGTTACTGGATTTTATATCATGTCCCTGTATGTGACATGGGGTATTTTTCTATCATTGTCTGGGGTGGGACTTCCACTTTTCTGGATGGATATTTGGGTTCCAATCTTCAGATGTGAAAATGTAATGACTTCATGGACTGTTTTACTTTATATAATATATTCAAAACAACATTTTTTCTCTTGTGAAAAAAAAATGATTAATGTTTATCACTCTGCCTTCAAAACTAGCGATGCTGGTCTATGTTGCTGGTTTATTGATATGGTCTGATGGTCTTTTTATATTTTGGACATATCACACTCCTCACATGATTAGCGTTTTTCTCTGTTCAAGGATTTTGGGTACTTTAATTTGTATTTGGAACAATGGACGTCGGTACTCTATTTGTTGTTTTACTATTCTACATGCTGCTATTTCACTTTCTTATAGATGCGTTGGGCATATTTGGATGCTTTCTCAGATTTGTCGGTAATCTCCATGTGGACTGTTACTGGGTTTTATATCAAGTCCCTGTATGTGACATGGGGTATTTTTCTATCACTGTCTGGGGTGGGACTTCCAATTTTCTGGATGGATATTTGGGTTCCAATATTCAGATGTGAAAATGTAATGACTTCATGGACTGTTTTACTTCATATAATATATTCAAAACAACGTTTTTTCTCTTGTGAAAAAAAATGATTAATGTTTATCACTCTGCCTTCAAAACTAGCGATGCTGGTCTATGTTGCTGGTTTATTGATATGGTCTGATGGTCTTTTTATATTTTGGACATATCACACTCCTCACATGATTAGTGTTTTTCTCTGTTCAAGGATTTTGGGTATTTTAATTTGTATTTGGAACAATGGACGTCGGTACTCTATCTGTTGCTTTACTATTCTACATACTGCTATTTCACTTTCTTATAGATGCCTCGGGCATATTTGGATGCTTTCTCAGATTGTCGATAATCTCCATGTGGACCGTTACTGGGTTTTATATCAAGTCCTTGTATGTGACATGGGGCATTTTTCTATCACTGTCTGGGGTGGGACTTCCACTTTTCTGGATGGATATTTGGGTTCCAATCTTCAGATGTGAAAATGTAATGACTTCATGGACTGTTTTACTTCATATAATATATTCAAAACAACGTTTTTTCTCTTGTGAGAAAAAAATGATTAATGTTTATCACTTTGCCTTCAAAACTAGCGATGCTGGTCTATGTTGCTGGTTTATTGATATGGTCTGATGGTCTTTTTATATTTTGGACATATCACACTCTCACATGATTAGCGTTTTTCTCTGTTCAAGGATTTTGGGTACTTTAATTTGTATTTTTCTATTTAAACAATGGACGCCTGCATTTCATTCATATTTTTACTATTCTGCTAATACGGCTATTTCACTTCATGGACTGCTTTACTTCAATTGCTGTAGTGGTTTGGGTACTTTAATTTGTATTTGGAACAATGGACATCGGTACTCTATCCTGCTGTTTACTATTCTACATACTTCTATTTCAATTTCAACAGGACTGCTTTACTTCACCTGTTGTAGGGTTTGGGTACTTTAATTTGTATTTGGAATAATGGACGCTTCTGCATTTCATCTCTGCTGCTTTACTATTCTACATAACGCTATTTACTGATCAAGTTATCATCATTAAATGTTTTAATTTGTATTTGAACAATGGACGCTTGTGACGCATTCTGCTTTTACTATTCTACATAATCGCCATTTCACTTTCATGGACTCGCTTTACTTCACGAACAGAGGTTTTGGGTACTTTAATTTGTATTTGGAACAATGGACGTCAGTACTCTATCTGTTTCTTTACTATTCTACATACTGCTATTTCACTTTCATGGACTGTTTTACTTCATATAATATATTCAAAACAGCGTTTCTCGTCTTTTAACATTTTAATTTTTTTTTTTTAAATTGAACCCTCCGTCGGTCTACCGACGCCTTGTAGACGTCGCAACTGCGACAATCCAGAAACGTCGGAAGAGAGACAGTATGAAAACATCGGAAGAGCGACGTTCCAAACGTCGGACCACATATCGTCGGAATTACGACATCTTCTAGACGTCGTAAGAGTGACGTCCAAAACGTCGGACCACGTCTAGTCGGAATTGCAACAGTTTACATAGTCGGAATTGCAACAGTTTACAAGCGTCGGAAGAGTGACGCCAAAACGTCGGACCACGTTTAGTCGGAACTGTGACGATTTACAAGCGTCGGAAGACCGACGTCCAAAACGTCGGACCACGTTGGGTCGGAATTGCGACGGTTTATAATCGTCGGAAGAGCGACGTTCCAAACGTCGAACCACATTTCACCAGAAGTGCGACAGTTTACAAACGTCGGAGGCGCGACGGTTTGTGAGACGTCGGAAGAGTGACGCTTGTTCGGAACGACGGAAGAAGTGTCGATAGTGAGACACTTTTTACGTGCGTCGGAACGACGACGGCATGACAAACCACGGTTTGTCCGCCCCCGAACTGTCGCTCTTGCGACGACTATGTGTCGGAATAGCGACGAATTGGCCGTCGGAATTTCCGCCAAATTCTCTAGTGTTAGGATCATAACACAAGAGATGGAAAAAATGGCCAGAGTAATACCTGGATTTGGTTGTGTGCGGCAGAGTAAAGATCCCAACATAAAGGAATCTTTGGAGCATTTGAGCAGAAAAGGTAAGAAAATCCAATAGCCGACCTGTAATGAAACAGGGATGAGGGTAATTGAACATAAATGTTGCGAGAGTAAAGAAGGAGGGTTTATGAATACTAACAACAGATATAGTTGTATAAATAAATCCACCTGTGATGAGGATCTTCCAAAAATAAACCATGTTAGCGAGGGGATAAACATAGAAATTGAAACTCAACTCATAACATCTATAGATTATGAAGCTAAATTAGAGAAATGTAAGAAAGAGAACAAAGATGAACGAGTAAAAAGAACCCATGATATAATGGGTGTTGATTTTGGGTAGCATCGGATGTGCTCTAAGTCTCAAACTTTGTGGAGAAGCTAAGACACATGCATTACAGATAACCCAAGAATTATTTTGGGAATTTCCACCCAAAAAAAAAATTATTTGATAAATTAATTATTTTTAATGAAGACCCTAAGTCTAACTTAGGAAATTAAATTAATTAAAGAGTATTAATTTAAAGTGCGGGTGAAACTTCTAGAAAAAGCAGATCAAGTCTAAATGTAATCTTAACCGCTGATTAGAGATATAATCTTGGTCGTTGAAGTATCAATGACAAGACTATAAAGGAAGGCTTGAGGGTCATTTGTAAAATACACCGAGAGGATCAAGTGATTGAATTATTTAGTGAGCAGTGCTCAGGAAGAAATTTCGATCTAAGTGATTCTTCAACGCAGTTGAGAGACAAAGATAATTTTGGTAGGAGGATCTTCTCCGGGGCCAAGGATTATCAAAAGAGAGGAAGAGAAAGACAAAGAGGAAGCAACGCAAAGCCCAGAGAGGGTGATGTATCACCTAGAAGGGGTGACATAGGCCATACGCAAAGGCAACACAGTTTCTCATCAGAAGTCTAAGTTTCAGCTGGGAAATCAATATTTTTGAGCCGAGAGGGGTGGGATCAAGTTTTCTGAGGGTTGAAAGTTCACGTAGAGGAGGTAACGTAATTCTAGAGTTGTCCCCATGAAGGCCTACATAGTTACTGTGCAGAGGCAACACACATGGTGCTGGGGTTTCATAGTTCAACTACCGGATCAATTGGGACTTGCAGAGTGAGGTAAACTCACCATTTTTTCTCTGTCAGTATTCTCTATAACTGATTTGCCATGTGAGACAATCAGAGATGTACTTAATAATAAAACCCTCATATATGTTGCATCGGTTTTCCCACATTTGGTTTTTCCGGGGACATTTTTCCAAAAATAACGATGTCCTTTGTGTGTTATTTTCCTTAATCAGTTTACTTTTTTCAAATATAATTTAATTAAGTGAAGGATGCTTCAGTAACTGCTTCAATGTTTTCATAAGTAAATTGCAAAATAACTTGTTAAATGTAATTTACAAGTAGGAGAAGTAGTTCAGTTTGTTGCAGTAGGATTCCAGATCTAGGAGTTGGAATTTCCACATGGTATCAAAGTGTTGATTATGAAACAAGAAGAGAAGATCCAACATTGATACAGAGGCTTAAGAGCTACATAAAACAACAATTTGAATCCCCAGAGGGATTGCATAGTCCAAGCTAGGAGGGCTGAAATTTCTGGGAAAGTATATGTCTGAGTGGGTCGACAGAGAGGTAAGACTTTCATATCAAAATTTTGTCGAGCCAGAGGGAGCAACATAGAGTTGGTGGGAAGCAATTTTTGCAGGCATATTTTATTTTCTCGGGTGGATAGTTGTCAGAAGAGGAAGAAGAAACAAACTGAGGGAATTTTCTTCCTCAAGAAGTTCCTAGCTGGTGAATTTCTTTTTTCCAAGATTTGAGCAGCAGATCGGGGTAGCAGATCTACAAACTACATAAGGAGTGTGTAAGCCCGTCGAGTGTTGTGCAAATGGGGAAGAAGAGGAGTGGATTAGAAATTCTTGACAAACATGGCATCTCACGGGATTAGAGATCAAGACCAGTTGGAGGGAGCCTCCAACTACGTGATATGGAAGGAAAGAATCTATTGTCTTCTGGATGAGTATGATCTCAAGATTTTATTGGATAACACGGTAGTGGTCCCTACATTTAAAGATCCATTGAAGAAGTACAAGGTTGATATGGCGAAGGAAAAAAGGCTGCTCGTGGATGGAGTCAAATATCACAGTGTCCCATATAGCCGTCAAAGATACTGTTAGGCAGATGTGGGAAGCCTTGGCCATGCTATATGAAGGATATTCTGAGCAACAAAATATGTACTTAGAGCAGCAACTTAAGATGGTGAAGATGTGGAAATCGGAGCACATTATTCCATTCCTAACTAGACTCTAGGAGATCCATGATCAACTAGTAGCTGTGGGGTCTACCCCCTCTACAACGATGGTGAGACTGACTCTTAACGTAATCACTGAAGATTGGGAGGTGTTCGTCCATAGTATCCTAGGAAGAGAAACCTTACTAGGCTGGGAAGATATGTGGACCTCTCTTCAATAAGACAAGCTAAGGAGAGACTTGGTCAAGTGCAAAATCGATGGTAGCAGTGGATCGAAAGTGAAGCAGGAGGAGGAAGAAAATGCAACACTTGCATCCAAAGGGCGATAGGAACAACGGAGATGTAAGAAAGACGTCTTGAAGATCAATTTCTCCAAGTGTGGTGAACTTGGTCACTATGCTGCCCAGTTTACTTTGAGGAAAAAGGACAAGGACGAGAAGCACGATCTGAAGGTTGTGACCGTAAATATTGATGAGGATGAGTACACCATGAGTTCCCATGCATCTCCAAGAGGGATATGGGGTGACATTGAACTGTAATTTAGCAAGAACTTCAGTTGGGTTGGATCCTTAAGGATTCCACCTCTTGGATCATGACCTTGATATGGGTACCCATGATCAGCAGTAGCAAGTTGGAGGAGTTTTCAATTGGTGAAAATGAGTTTAGAAATTACAGTTGGAGTGGTTAGCAATGCTAAAAATCTAAGCAACACAAAGAAGAGTTTCATCAGCACAGAGGGACATAGTGAAAAGCAACAACAATGTGATACTTAAGAGGGACAACATGGGACTAGCAACAGTTAGGGTTTCAGCATCGAGATGCATCATGAACACTTGTTCAAAATTTTGGATGTTTTTCAATTGCTTCTCTTAGCAGCTGAGTTGCAGTGCAGAGTTAACAATAGTTGTACTAGCAACAGATGCAACATTTGAGAGGTATTTGTAGTACAAATGCAATGTTGATCATGGAAGGGTCAACAACAGTACATTGCAGCAACAGAGCAGTGGTTGGTGGAAAACATGTCAGACATCAGCATTGCAGAGGGAGATGCTTAAGAGTCAGAGTAGTGTGTAGCAGGGAATAACTTTTAGAGCACATTCCTCGCTAAGAGAGAGTGTTTATTTTGGGTAGCATTGGATCATGTGCTCTAAGTCTCAAACTTTGTGGAGAGGCTTAGACACATGCATTACAGATAACCCATAAATTGTTTTGGGAAATTCCACCCAGAAACAATTTTATTTGATAAATTAATTATTTTTAATGAGGATCCTAAGTCTAACTTAGGAAATTAAAATAATTAATGGCTATTAATTTAAACTGTGGGTGAAACTTCTAGAAAAAAATAGATCAAGTCTAAATGTAATCTTATTCATTGAAGTCTCAACAATAAGACTATAAAGGAAGGCTTGAGGGTCATTTGTAATATACACCAAGATGGTCAAGTGATTAAATTCTTTAGTGAGCAGTGCTTAGGAAGAAATTTTGATCTAAGTGATTCTTTAGCGCAGTTGAGGGGCAGAGACAGTTTTGGCAGGAGGATCTTCTCCGGGGCCAAGGATCAATAACATAGAGGCAGAGAAAGACGAAGAGGAATCAATGCAGATCCCAGAGAAGGTGACACAACACCCAGAAGGGGTGACATAGGGCCACACAGGCCACACATATAGGCAACACAGTTTCTTAATAGAATTATGAGTTTCAACTGGGAAATCGATATTCTGAGTCAGTAGGGCAGGGATCGACTTTCCTGAGGGAATAAATATCATGCAGAGGAGGTGATGCAATTCTAGAGTTGTCCCCACGAAGCCCTACACAACTATTGCGTAGAGGCAACATAGAGGGTGTTGGGGTTTCATCTATTTAGCTCTCGGATCAGTCCAGACTTGTAAAGTGAGGTAAACTCAATATTTTTTGTCTATCAGTATTCTATGTAATTGGTTTGTCTGGTGAGACAATCAGAGAGGTATCTAGATTAACTGTTGCTTAATAATAAAACCCTTAGAGTTGTTGCACCAGTTTTCCTGCATTGGGTTTTTCTGGGGACATTGTCCAAAAATAACGGTGTCTTGTGTGTAGTATTTCTCTTGCTTAGTTTACTGTTTTCACATATAATTTAATTAAGTGAAAGCTGCTTCAGAAATTGCTTCAACATTTTCAGAAGCAATCTACGAAATAACTTGTTAAATGAAATGTACAAGTAAGAGAAATAGTTCATTTTGTTGATTCTAAATCTAAAAATTAAAATTTTCACAATGAACACACTTTAATAAACCATTGTGCTCAATCTCAATCCCAAAAAATATATTAGCAATATTAAAGAAATCTAACATTTCTAACCCATATCCTAAATCTATCATTTTTTAATATAAGCCTTCATATTCATTTCTTTAAAAAAAATCTACTTATATATAATTTCCAACCATACAATTGAAGAATATAATATTGTAAATAAGAAAATGGTCAATGATCCTATTTTTTAAGTATAATAATAGATTATATTAATGAAAATTTTTCACATGCTCAGTGGAATATCTATTTACACTATGTTTTTAGTCACACAACTATTCGCACATGGTGAATGCTCCAATTTTCTTAACTGGATTCCTTGATACGGTACGAGACAAAACTTCACCATATGTCCTCATAAGGACTAGTAGCTTCCACAATGAAATTTAGATTTTTAAGTTTTAATAGGATAACATTTCTATATGTGGGGGAACCATTTATGTATGTGGCAAAAGAAGTGCTTTGATAAGTTAAAGGGTTGGATTACCTCAATCTCCATAATGAATTTGTCTTTCAAAGTGGGTAGGAACAGGCTACGGCTGCACCCCACTTCTACTTTTTAAAAAGGAAATTGTAGCCCCGTTTGTCATGTCCGCAAAAGTTTCACGTGAATTGAAAATGTGCACATTTTTATATTCTACAACTCGCTAGTCCTTGGATTATAACTCCTTCAAAATATTATCTTTTATAAGTTTTGGGAATATGATATTTTCTCATTTATCGATTCATTTTATTCACATATATATAAGTTTGGCGATTACATCTTTAACATGTTCAATATATCACTTTGATAGGGGCAGGGAATTGAACCGGTGACTTCACATCAAGGGAGTGCCTTAACAGAACACCCTATCACCATTTATCCAAGACCCCAATATATATTTATTGCACAATACTTCAAATATTAAACATTGTTATTTTAAAATTAATGGCAAATATTTTATTTAATACTTATTTCAATAAAAAAAGTATATTTATGTTACCAAATTCATTCAAAGATGAAAATAATTTTAATTTGAAAATAAAATAAAATAAATTAATAATATTAAATTAATAAAAAGGTAACGTATTCTACTTTTCAATGTATATTTTATGATAATGGTTCTTTCATGCTTCTAGAGTTATATGGAATGAGAAAAAGTAGATTGCTCATTTGTTCTGAATGAAGTTGATACTTCAAGTTGAGAACACAAGATTAACTTTCTTTTAACTTGTTCACAATGTAACGAAATTTTTTCGTATCTTTCAAATTATATAGAATCCATTATAGGGTATCTATTAAAAATGGTATACAAATTACTATGCTATATCAAGTCCTTGATTTTTAAATGAGAATGTTTTGTAGATTCCCATGCAGTATCTAGTTCCTCTCTCTTTAAATGAAAATCAATCTAATGTTCCTCCCTATTTAAGAATATTACTTCGTAATTTGTGTTTATCTTTGGGATTCTTACCATGGAAGGTAGATAATTTAACTTTTCTTGTAGGGATTTGCAAACTAGAATGAAGCATCACATATGTGAACTGTGAGAGGGTATAGTTTTAGGATGAAAAACAATCCAATTCGTTGAATCTATTTCAACCATTTCCATACAACAAAATTTTGTTTCTCAAAAGACAAAGGGTGATTTCTTAATACATTGGCATAGAACATAATGTAAGGAAATTTTTAAAGAGATGCAAAAGAATGAACTCCCAAAGATAAGAATGCATTGTTGATCATGTTCTTCGAGCATTGACAAAATATGTACTACAAACACCATGCCAATTGTAAAATCAACATATTGTTGATATTCTAGAACTTCTAAGACATGAATATGATAAGTAAAACAATGTTAAGTGCCATAGAATAACCCACCCAAGGAAAACAATATACACGGTTATTTTTTGGCATGGGGAGGTTATGAGGGTAAACAATGATTCCCCCTCTCACACATCCCTATGGAAAATATATGCCATAGAAATTTGCAAATTCTATTTGGCATCACATACATCAAGATACAATGAGATGTTTTTGATTCAAGCTTATCACAAAGTTATTGTTGGCCTTTCTACCACATATGTCTAGTGAGTGACATGCTCAATATTTTTTCTTAAGAGAGATGTATGATCATAGCTTTTATAAGAGACACCAAAGGAGAAAGCATAGGGGTACATTAGGGAAAAGAACAAAAATACATTGATAAGTGATGATTTTTTTTCCACCAATGTGCCTCCAAACAAAGCCTACATGATGCTCATTATACCTTTGATGCATCCACAAATATGGGCATAGATTCATGGAGGTGGTATATCCACATGCCGCAAGTCGATTCCAAAAAAATATGGGGAAGGATAAGCTCGAGGGAAATACAATGATCCTTGATATTTTCTAGAAGTTAGAGCATATTGTTTTAAATTGGATCCAATACTTCCACCACTAATACTAGGGACATTGACATGAGCATGCTTGCAAATTAGTATAAGGTAGTTAAAAACTATATGCTAATGATTCCTAAGAAGTATAAGAATGTAATTAGTAATATCAAATCCATTTTGGAGAATATATGACATTATCAAGAAGTCTCTATAAGAATTGTTGGGTCTACTCTTCTTACCCAAACACCTTACACTGTAGACATCATTCCTATTGGAAACTTCAAGGTGGAAACTTATTAAATCAATTTTCCTTAACCTTAAAATTTGTTTGTCAACTTTTTTATTCTTCTTATGTTCTTTATTTATATATTTCCATCAATCAAATATTAAGAAAAAAATATTAGCAATAGAGAACACATAAAGCAGGCTCAGCCAGGGCAAAACCCATCCAAGTGGAAAACCCAGAAAACTCTTCTCTTCTTATAGAATCTGCATCTAATGAGACCAATTCCTCCTCCAAGTACCAAGTCATCCCTTCCAAAAAGTACTTTATTTATCTAGAACCAACTAGCTTCAAACCGCAACTTCGACCTGCCAGATTCAATATTTCTTCTTCGACTACAACTTTGGCCCTATAGTAGCTGCAAAAACCCTAATCTATCTTCCTCTTGAGACCTTCCTTGAGCAAGACAACTCCTCCAATGTCAACAAGGTCAAGAAAGAGTATTCTTCACTCCAAAAACAAGAGAATACATTTCGTCCTACTGCAACTTGAATATGCGATTTCTTCCTCCTTGTAGCTATATAACCATAGGATTTCAAACATGTGAGAGAGAGATAGCCTAAAAAAAAAGTCTTCTTCTTTTTCTAGACCTTCGCTCTTATTATCTTCTTGCTTCCCAGCTATAGATCAAACTTTTTCATTTAGATCGGACTTCTTGGTGAGTGAGTGACAAATGAGATCAAACTACTCCTTTATATAGCCTTTCCAAGGGGTCGAATTCCCTCCTTTAGGCCAACTTGAAGCTGTCAGGGCCGACTTGCACTTTTGGATTTTCCGGGACTTTCTAGACTAAAAAATAATTCATTTTCCAGTTAAATTTTTCCCTGAAGGGTCTTATAAACATGATGTTGACTCCTTTGACTCATGTCAATAAATCCTATGACCTAACAAACCCTAGAATCTGAAGAACGTGATTTTACCTAGAAGACAATCAATAAGAAGCATGACACCCATGCTTTAATAATAATATTTTTTTTTTCTTTCTTTTGTTTGTTACATAGGATACATATTGAAATTAGTACAACAACAATTATAAAGACCGATACTAGTTACATTTTCAACAATCCCTCTTACCCAGAGAGGTATTCATAATTGTACAACCATTACAACATCATTCTCAAATTGAAGAGTTCTCATAAGAAGAGTCAGATTGATAAGCCGAGTTGCAAGCATCATTATTATAACTAGCACTGTTACTAAGGCCTAACTTGACAAGCTTAACTTCATTCAAGAGCATTATGTTGGGAGGTTTTACATGTGATATTGCACTACCTCTACAAGGTACATGCCCCATATGGATGTTCAAAAGGTATGTCCTTTTAGGACTATTCTTGTCTTGGATCTCCAATTTTGAGCCCTTAAATATTGTCAGTCCTCTTCAACCACTCTTCTCTTAGATACCTGTCCTATCCTCAAATGGTGTTGATACCTTTCCTTTATTGGATTCTATATCCTCAAGTAATTCACATATGCTTATCGAATCCTCCACCATTCTCTCTTCATGACCTGAATAAGATAATTCATATGTGATGTCCAACATCACTCCCTCTCAACCAGAGAGGATATGCATATTCCATCTTTCCTAGGGAATTGATCCTTGCCTTTACTTAAGGAGACTCCCTTGCTTTCTCTCAAATCCATAGAATATTTTAGACTTCCTTTATATTTTTGGAAGTCAACACCACAAGTATTATACCTTTTCTTCATAAGAGTTTCAACTACTAGTCCTTCAGAACTGCTTAGCTCCATATTCCCTTTGCATGTCATTATATCGAGTTTTCTTCGTTTCAAGGTATCATGGAGCCATCTTCACTCTTCAATCTGTGATAGGATCCAAGTCATTTTTATTTCTCATTACTTTCATCTTCGACATCATAGATGAAGGAATTGCATTCAACCTTTCCAAAATTAAGGATGATCATAGCTTCCCCATGAAAGTGATCTCCTTTGACCTTCATGTCATCTTCTCGTGTTGCTAACTTTTAATCCCAAGATGGACACATCTTGACTTCATAGTTTCCAGGCACCATATATTGAGATTTTCTCAACATTCTACATACATTTTCATTCATACATTTGAACTTGCCTCAATTTTCATCATGTATTCCTGCAACATTCTTCTAGGTAGAAAAATAATATGTTACCCGGATAACCAACGATAATTAAAAATAGTATTACCTCCTCATGATGACCTTCTTGTCTAGATATCAACATCCTTATGTTACATCTCCACTTGAATATCCCTTCATGCATCAAAGTGCCCAAGGATGGAACTTGATTACCACGTTACATTTTTTTCTTCCAGAGATTATACTCGATGTTAATCATTATTTTACATATTACAGAGAAAGTATTAATCTCTTATGCATTTTTGAGTAATTCAAATTATTCCTTTTAAACATCATACAATCATACTAAGGATGTTACAAAATTCTACACATGAATCTTAACCAAGAGTCGCTTCCAATGTGTATCCTTATGCCTCTTATTCCATGATCTAGCTATATGTCTCATAATGAGCCTGCATCATGACCCTTTGCATTCCTTCATCCCTTTACCAATATTTTTTACACATTACATCGAATGTATACTAACCTTGTCATATTGCTTCTCCCAAGAACTTCCAAAATGATGGTTCTTATAGGATCATGATGATACACCATAGAAATATGACTACCGCTAACATAATCTTAGATAATTCCTATATGAACAAAATGAAAAATGGTATATCTATTTACTTTTAAAGACTAGATGATCAAAGCAACTTAACCAAGTAGACTTTACATATGCTATTATCACATGCTTTCTCTTTATGACGTTATGAAAAATCAAGATTCCTTTTAACGTAAACACCAATGCATGATATCCTAAACGAAATATTAATCCTTATAAAGAACCTAACAAACAATACGCCTTCTTCAATAGTAAATATCTTTCACATATTATTTATTCGACTTATTCCCAGGTTCTCCCATTTCCTCAGTTATGTGGGCCTCACTTATTTCCTTTCTCTTGTTGTTCTTTTGGCTTGAACAATCCCTCTTAAAGTGTCCATATTCATTGCACTTAAAGAATTGAATCTTGGACATATCTTTCTTCTTGGAATTCCCAAAATTTCCCTTCTTCAGCTTCTTGAATCGAGCTAGAAAGGATTGAGACTGTTCATCTGATCCAATGTAATATTTTACCTTGATCCTAGATTATTCAAAAATGCATTGCACCCACAACTCATCAAATGGAGTTTAATATTTCTTAGATTATATTATTGTTGCAAAGATTCTCCATTCTGGTGGCAATGCATTTAATACACAGATGGTCATTTTTGAATCATAAATTCTCTCTCAGAGACCCTGTACGTGATCTCTTAATTGAGATATATTCATTAGAATGGATTCAAAGTCCTCATCCTTTTATTTCTTAATCTTGTATAGTTTATTCCACAAAGACATATTTTGTTTTGATGTGCTTATAGAGTACAAGTTCACTAGCTTGTCATACATAGCCTTGGAATTTTTCAAATTTGCAACAAATGGAACAAGAGGATATTTTGTGCCCTTAATCCCCCTTTATTGTAATTTTCTAGTTCTCGAGTCATATATTTTCTAGGTTCAGTAATTTCCCCAGTTACATATTCCATTACCTCATGTTCTATAAGTGTCAGGTCAATCCTTTTCTTCCATGTAATGTAATTTGATGTTCCAACGAGCTTATTACTCTCCTTGCAGAAAGAACCCATATGACCTGTAGATTCATACATATAGTAATAATATGATACTTAATTGATAATCAAGATTATCCTCTTCCTTGATGATGTGTCCAACCTTTCTTGATGCCCTAAAGACCTTTGAAGAAACTTCAATAATGTCCATGAAAGATGTTTCGTGGGATTCCTCCAATAACAACTTTCAGTAGTGATGAATAATACGAATATCGTTTTGCTAGTTCCTTCAAATATGCCTTTCAATAGATCTACTTCAAAAGATAACCTTTATTGTAGCCTTATTCTCAAGCTTTCCTTTGATAAGAGCTTAATGTAGTCTTGATCTTCTTCAATGTAGAAACCCTCCTTCCAGATCAATAGGTCTTCTACTTTTTTTCCTCCACAAATGATTCCCCTTGAAAACCAAACCCTTCTTTGTATCCACAAGATGATCCTTCCAACTTCCTTCATGTTCACCTTAACTCTGATACCATGTTGGAAACTTCAAGGCGGTAGCTTATTAAATCAATTTTCCTTAACCTTAATATTCTCTTGTGAAATTTATTATTCTTCTCATTTTCTTTATTTAAATATTTTCATCAAACAAATATTAAGAACAAAAATAGTAGCAATAAAGGACAAAAAAATAAGGCTCTCATCCAAGGAAAAACCGTTCCAAGGGGAAAACTTGGAAAACTCTTTTCTTATAGAATCAACTTCCAATGAGACAATAAAGACCCTCTCATCCAAGGAAAAACCCCTCCAAGGGGAAAACCTGGAAAACTCTTTTCTTATAGAATCTACTTCCAATGAGATAATAAAGACCCAAACCCCAAACCAATTCATCCTCCATGTACCAAGTCATCCCTTCCAACAATTCCTTCTGTGATCTAGCACTAACTAGCTTCAAACTGCAACTTCGACATGCCAACTTCAATACTACTTCTTCATCACTTCAAGTGTTAAAAAACATATTCTCTTATTTGTTAAGTTTGTTTATTTATTGAGTTGAAATGGGAGAGGTAGATGAGGGCCATTTATCAACTACACTTATTGAGTTATTGAATGTTGATAATGGAATGCTTGGCATAGATTTCATTGGAATGCATCCATAGATATAGAATTGTTTACAAGTATTGGAATTCCATGATTTCATCCAATCACTTCATCACTCATACATAGGGTGGTAGACTCTTCTTTGTTTCTATTTTTGTATTGATCATTTTCATGTGTTAAAAATCATATTCTCTTATTTGTTAAATTTTTTTCTTTATTGAGTTGAAATGGGAGAGGTAGATGAGGGCCATTTCTCAACTACACTTATTGAGTTATTGAATGTTGATAATGGAATGCTTGGCATAGATGTCAGTGGAATGCATCCATAGATATAGCATTGTCTACAAGTATTGGAATTCCATGCTTTGATCCAATCACTTCATCACTGATACATGAGGTGGGAGACTCTTCTTTGTTTTTATTTTTGTATTGATCCTTTTCATGTGTTAAAAATCACATTCTCTTATTTGCTAAATTTGTTTCTTTATTGAGTTGAAATGGGAAAGGTAGATGAGGGCCATTTCTCAACTACACTTATTAAGTTATTGAATGCTGATAATGGAATGCTTCGCATAGATGTTGAATGGAATGAATCCATATATATATATATAACATTGTCTACAAGTATTGGAATTCCATACTTTCATCTAATCACTTCATCACTCATACACGGGGTGGGGCACCTATCAACAAGGGACCAATGCTTACATTAAAGTAGAAAACCCATAAACCAAATTGATATTTGTATCATTTTCTACTTATGCACACTCTTATAGGCTTGCTTCTCCCTCTCTTTCATGATATAGTCTCCATGTTTATCATAAGAAATGCATGGAGATGTCTTTTGCATGGGTTCAACAATTAGCCTTTTACTGATATATTTCCCTATCAATATCCTCAATGCTAATGATGGTTGATACATTTTTGCTGAATGTGTGAAATCCTTATACATGAATTTCAATTAAATTTCCTAACATGTCAAGGATAACCACCCATAGAAATAGATGCATCATTATGGGAGATGATGATGAAATTAATACTAGAATTTAGTGCTCAAGATATTCTAAAGTGGTGGAATTGGGGTAGGATTATGGGGGAAGAGGTACAAAGTGTGAGGAAAAATATGATTCCAAATGAACAGGATGGAGGACAATGGGATTACTTCTAGGTTATATAATGGCAACTACAAGAAGTCAACAAAACTACTAAGTGCCCTATGTTATAGAGCAACAATTAAAAAAAATGGAAATATAGATAAAATGATATAGGGACAAATGGCGTGCTCGCATTAGACATAAATAGACAATGAAACTTAGTAGAAAGACTATCCCTTAAAATAATTCCTTTGAAAAGATACAATAATCATAATATACATAATTATAATTTAAACCCCAAACTATGACATTACACCTATTTAAAATTTTGCAAACCTTTTTTTAGCAAACATAACTTTGCAAATCAAATTCCAAGTTATGACATTATACCATCTAAATTACGAATAATATAAATAACAACCTCTTAATTATGAAAGGAAAGGAGAGGCTAAAGTGTATTTACCCAATTTAATAATTGTATTTTTATCATTACTCTTCCAAGTTCATTGTATGATACTACACATATGGAATACGTATTGACATTAAAAAATTTGTATGTATATAGGATATTGAAAGGATTAATTACGACTAATGGTGTTTTTCTCTGTGGGATTCTGGTGTACAAACATTGTTCACTCCCACGATCCAAGGAGCTTAATTTTCTTACTCCTTGCATCTATATAAGTTTGACACATGGTTGTTTTTCATTGCTCTTTTTCTATTCGTGGACTTTATATTTTATGGCAATAGGTGATGTTATGCGATGTCAACTTCTCTATTCAATCTTCCAACCCACTCATTCACATTGGCAGGTATTCAAGAATGGTGATGGCTCCAGAGGTCAATGCCAATGCTAACCCTATTTAAATAATGGCTCAAGTTCCTCAGAAGAATGGGAAGGGGGATGCTAAGAAGGATGAAAGATGTTGGAATCTTAATTATTTCGATGCATTGGCTTGTCCAGATTTGACACATTCCATCCAGATGATTTCACTGTCTTGTGATTCTTCAGAACACATGTGGTTGGAGATAAAAAATCCCATCCCATCCCACATATCAAATTGGAGATAACAAATCCCAACTTGTTTCCCAATCAATCTTGAAATCCTTTTAGCTAAAAATTTGCATGCCCTGGTTCCTTCTTATTGTCCGAAGATTAAAGCGGGGGATTTTTCAATTTTGGAGTGCGTTGTACGAGCTGAGCATGTTGAGAACAAAAAAAAAATGTGATAGAAAAACAATACAACTATCATCGGATGCCCTATCTCTAATGCTTTTCCTCGAGTGCCAATTGTGATGAGAATTGGAATTTGGTTGGGAGTCTAGAATATATGTTTTGAGACGGTATTGAAGATTAATGATATCATCATCATTCAAAGGCTTCATGTTTTTTTTTCTCTTTCATGTTGATAATATTTTTCATACACATCATTCTCATAATTAAACTAATTTTGATAACCAAAAGAATGTTGAGGGTTTCAGATTCTTCATTCTAAGATTTTTATACCCTAAGCGTACTTTGGTAACTTGGACTTCCATAGAAATTCTTGTTATGCATCTTCTACATCATCATAGTTATCATCTTCACAATCAACAACACTAGAGACACAGAACCACAAGGGGGAAAACCCTTTCAAAATTCTTCTTCTATTAGATTTTCATTAAATTTTTAGCAAAGAGATACAATGTTTAAGTTCATCAACAATGAGTCAAAGGTGAACAACTTTGACTATCCAAACCAACCAATCAAAATTGAGTCAAAGATGAGCCAACAAGTCAAATTTGATCCAAAGTCAAATTCTACAAATTTTGTCAAAGTCAACAACATTAGCAATAGTCAAAGTATGCAAATCTGGTCAAAGTCAATAGCAGTAACAACAAACCTAATTGGTCAACAGTTAATGGTCAATAGTCCTCCAAACATGTCAATCAAAGCAACAACAAATTAATCCTTTTAAGATCAGTCAAACCAAGTCAAAACAATCAATAAAACTCCCACAGAAATCAGTCAAAGTCAACTCATTGACTTGCAAAAACCCTAGGTACATAACTGTAGTCAAGATGGGTCAAAGTTCCCAAAACATTTCAGTCAAAATATCCTTGAACTTGGCCTCCCAAAACAGGTCGAAAAATAGGTCAAACAAAGTCAAATTCTCCAATGTCAATTCAATTCAAATCATCCCAAAACAAAAGTCAACGTTGGTCAACAAAATTCACTCTCTCTCCTTCACACATGTGAACTTGGACCCTCCAATTTTAGACTTGTACGAACCAATCAGATCAAGAAAGAGAAGATGATGTGATGTGTGATGATGCTGCAAAGTGGTGTGACATCTGGTTTATTTATATGTAGTGGAGGAGATCCAATTTTTCCTTTCGATCGACTTGTACTTTGGTGCATATGTGGGTTTCACATCAAAAATAATATTTTTCCTTGAACAAATTAAACTCTTCCAAGGGCTAGTAGGGGCTTCTATGGATGAGGAAGGCTTCCCAATGGAAGGAATTTATCCCTGAGCTGCAAAATTTTAACATAAGGTCAATAAATATAATGAGAAGAACTCATGAAAATGTATGCGGAGCACATTAGGGGAATTTTGAGGTCTAAAATGGGTCTTCTAAGAAAAATGTACAATAAAAATTCACTTTATGAGAACCAATCACATTTCAGGGGATGACATCGTCCCTAATGGTTGAGGTGGCATTGGTTGAGTTAAAGTTACTTACTTGTCACATTCTCAATGATGGATAAAAATTCATGGTTAACCATAGTAGTGCTCTAAGTACTTTTAAAGTCATAAAGAAAAGTACTCATAATAAATGTCATTTCACACTTTTTGAATAAAATATTATTATTGTCATTTAATTCTTGAAAGAAAATTGCATATCCCTACACAATCTTCATGCCTTTACACATTTTTCAATAAATATTATATTTTTATATTTTTATATATTTATTTTTAAATTATATATTCATCTCATTTTATTTAATATTACAATTTCAAATTATTTATAAGTTAATATCTATACATATACATTATACATATGAAACCAAAATAAATAAAATTGTAACCTTGTAATTTTAGAATAAATCAAATCTATAATTAATATTATTATAATATTAATAACAATACAAAAATATTAATATTAAAGAAAAAAAAAACATTTTAGTTTTGTATGATGAAAAAAGGTATATTAGTTTTGTATGTTGAAAAAAAGTTTTATTAAGTTCAACATAGTTTGGGGCAAAAAAAAGAAATATAAATTTCAATGTATATAAATCTTATATTATACTTATAAATATAAATGAAATCTATTGTAATATTTTTTTCTTTAATTTTAAATACAACTCAATTAATTTTGTTATGATTATATTAATACATATAATATTATATATAATATTGTGAAAATAATCTAAATGTTATAGAATATATATTCTTTTTTATATTATATATTATTTTATCTTATGTTATAATGAAATCAATTTAATATTTAATATAAAATTCATACATAAAATAATATATCACATTTATTATATTATATTATATTATTTTTATATAGCATATTAATTACATGTTATTATACAATTTAAATAATATAAATTTTAATTAATAGCATATAATATATCTAAGATTTTATGAATTTAGATTTAGATTTTATTTTAAGTTATTTATGTACAAAGGACAAATGCATTAGTTGTTCAATAATAATGATTTTTTCTTGAAAAAATCATTCTTATTTATAGTCACATCAATACATTTTTATTAATTTTATTTTGGTACAAATTTTGAACTGAATTTAACTATGGTTAAATGGATTGTGGTGCAAAAAGATAATTGAAAATTCATAAATATTATTTTATTGGTTTAGTTATTATTTTATTATTTCCTTAGGAGGCCCATTTTAGACCTCAAAATTCCCCTAATGATTACATAAGCCAAATAGGAGAAATAAATAAGTGTATGTCCCCTAGGGGAATGTGAATTTCATCTTTTCTTGGTCTTTAGGGGCAACCTGAATATGGTTATAACCATTGAATCCAATAAAAGAGAAAAAAATTCTCAGCTAGGGTATCAAGTACTTGATCAATGAATGCTAAATGGAAATAGTCCTTTAGTGTAGCCTTGTTTAACTCTTGATATTCTATACACACTCGCCACATACCATTGTTTTCAGTAACAATAAATAAAGGTGAAACCGACTGACTATCAAAAATAAGATAGATGAAGCCCACATTGAGTAACGTTTGAACTTCTTCATTAACCACATCTTTAAGGGCATGGTTCACCCTCCTTTGGGGTTGTCAGAAAGGCCGAACATCTTCCTTCATGTAGATATGATGGGTACATAAGTTCAAATGAGCTCCCTTCATATCACTGTAGTCCCATGTGAAAGAATCACTATTTTTCTGTGACATTTCAATACTATTTTTGTTGTGAAAGTTATAATCCACTATTAATATTTAAATTTCTTCCTAGGTAAATTTCAACAAGATGAGAATGTTATTAAAAAACAATAGCTACTTGTGCCATATTATCCCTATGCTGAATTAATTTAGTAGGTGAACAATTTTCTTGAGAGTGCTCTTCAAATTAGAGGTGTGTAAGAGGTAAAGAAATAGGCATATGAGGTTGGGTTATATCAGATCATCTTCAATCTTCCTCTTCGAAACTATGGCTTTTCCAAGTGTAAGGATGGGTTTAAGCTCCCCTTCATCAATATATTCAAGTAAGAGGGGAATTTTGGTATTGGTAAGGGGGTAAAGAGTTAATCTCCAAGTAGATTACCATGATAAATGGTCATATACCCATATCTACAATTGTTATATGCATCAGATATAGCCAACCAGGGTATTCCTAAAATCAAAGGATATCCTACAAGATTAGTCTTAGGTTTCAAAATCATAAATTTAGCAAGGTATTTCTATGAATCTATAGAAATAAATATATCTTCCACGATACCTTCTTTCTTTACAGTAGATCAATCAACCAATTGAAGTATTGTTGGGTTGGTCAAAGTGTTGATAGTTGGGGATTTTCCATGCTTTCCTTAGTCATAACATTAATAGCTTCCCCAAAATCTATTAAAGTATTAGGGATGGGGATGTTATTAATGCTAACACGCACAACTGGACTTCCAGGGTCCATATATTTGGCTACAAAAAATTTCCCCACATTAGGTCACCTAACTTTTTGATTGCTTGAACAATTTTAGTATCCTTCTTTTTATTCCCTAGCTTCTTGAGATAGAGCTCCCTAACAACCATTGCGTAAATTAGAACATCTTTTATGGCTTGGAATATTGGGATTTTGATGCAAACTTGTTTTAGTTCCCCTAAAAATCCAAACTACAGTCGTAAGGAAGGCTTTTTCCAGACATGGCCTTTCTAGATATGGGGGAACCAACTCCTTTCCTAGTGTAGGTTCAGGAGGTGGAGACTCATTATTGGAATCGTATGATATTATGAGACATTCATTATTCTCATGTTCCTGTGATCTGGGTGGATATTGGTGGCCACCCGCTTATTCCACTTGGGGCCCCACCATTGCTTCTTTCAGTTTTTTAGTTTCCTTAATTGTAGCAGAGTTTACTATTTTTAGCAGGTTTTTGGGTCCTGAACTTCTGGAGCCATTTTGAGGCCCTAAATGATGTTTTTTGGAAAAACCGGGAGCAACATTGAAGGAGCTTTGTAATGGGGTATTTTGCACATCAAACAAAGATCACATGCCAAAGTTATGTCCTCAAGAAGATTGATGTACCAATTTACCCAAACGGGGCCCATAGTTTTGGCGCTTCATCTCCTAGGGTTAGGTTTTTGGATGTTTATGGTTTTCCATTGTTTCTCAATAATAAATAGGCCCTTGAGCTTCATTGTAACATAATTCAGATACCTGTAGCCACCACATCTCTTCTCAGAGATAAGCTACCAGTGCCCTAGCTAATTTATTTCCATTCTATCGGTAAACAAATTTCATTTTTTTGATATTAATAAAATGAAGTGTTATTTCTGATGAATATTTTTATTTATGGTTATATGTGTATTATGTTGCGTTCCTGCATAAATCCGAAT
This sequence comes from Pinus albicaulis, assembly GCA_034641835.2. NCBI lineage: Eukaryota > Viridiplantae > Streptophyta > Pinopsida > Pinales > Pinaceae > Pinus > Pinus albicaulis. The sequence continues at coordinate 64,624 of JAXQQM020073445.1, forward strand.
CAATGGTTCTGCTCTTTCTCAATCCTTCTTTGCATGTCCCCAACAAGGTCAGGGTATAATGAGTTAGGGCTCGATCTGGTGGAACCTTTGCAAGATTAGCCTCGTAAACCCCAACAACCGCCCATGGGGGACGAAAAGAAAGATGAGGGAGCATGAGATCCTATCAAAATATTGCTCGAGGAGGCCCTCCAAAAACAAAGGAACACGATGATGTATAACTTCGCCTAGATCCTTCAACAATTTCCCACCAGCGACGCATCTGCATCCAGCAGCCACTCTGGAGGCGCAACTCCTTTTAAGGTACAAGTAAACTTTGAAATTCCCATATTTGATGGAAAAGTAGATGCAGACGTCGTAGATAGATGGTTGAATCTATTAGAAGGATATTTCTCGGTTCATGACTTTTTCGACCGGGAGAAGATTGGTTTTGCTCTTCTCAAAGCTACCTGCCATGTCAAGGACTGGTGGGAAACCTACTGTGAGAAAAAGGACAAGGGGGAACCCTCTTTGTTCTCAGTCATACCCACTTGGAATTATTTCTGAGGCGCCATCAAGGAAAAATATTATCCTGTGGGGAGCTATGAGGACAAGTACATACAATGGACTACGATGCGGTAACAAAGGGATCAAGATGTGCATGAGCCGATGAATCCGTTCCATACCCTACGCATAAAGCTGGGTATCAAAGATTTGGAGAAACATTTGGTGCTAAAGTACCGCAGTTGTCTGCACATAAACATTCAGGAGGAAATGGAGTTCCTTGACATCTCCTCGCTTGGTACGACATACCGGTGTGCTGCTAAGATTGAGCAGAAATTCAAATAAAAGAAGCGAGACTTTGGATCTGTGAATCAAAAGCAAGTGAAAGTTGACCCCAAACCACAGAATAGAGTACAAAGCCAAGGCATGGCAGCCCAATACAACTTGCCAAAGCCACAAGAAAAGAAAAACACCACGAAGCCAAAGAAGGACACGGGAAAGTGGTGTGAGTTCCATAACAGCTCCACTCACAACACAAGTGAGCGTCAAGCCAAGCAGTCACTAGGGGCTGAGATGAGGGCTTTTGAATAAGATGCATGCTTCGACTCTGAATCATAACCCGACAAGGTGAATGAAAAATGGAATTAAATTATTGATGCAGAGCTCAACGTCATTGTTGCCACCACAAAGAGCCAGAAGGAGGAACCAGAAGATCTAGAGGAGGAGGAGCACCTCTTCCACTCCCAGATGTGGGTAAAGGGTTCTCCACTACAGTTCATTATTGACAATGGGAGCCAAAAGAACCTCATTTCAGCAGAGGTCATGAAACAGTTGGGCTTGCCGACCACAACACACCCACAAACGCACACCATCGAGTGGCTCCACCAAGGACGAGACCTCCGCGTCAGCCAGAAGTGTCGCCTTCCCTACAGCATCAAGCCCTTCACGGATGAGGTATTATGTGACATTTATCCTGTTGATGTTTGTGATATATTACTAGGCCAACCATACTTATGGAAGCAACATGTTTTATATGAGTCCCGACCTCACGCTGTTGTTTTTAGTTTGGGCAATAAGTTGTACAGGATACCAGAGGTACCACCACCTTCTGCTATCTCTTTGGTTACTGCAAAACAATGCAGTAAGCTCATTTCCAAAACTGGGAATTTTTTTTTCCTGATGATCCTCCCTCAGGGCAAGAAGAATACTTTGGCCATGATCTCCAGGCAAGGCTCCTCCACATGACAACAACAAATGGAAAAAGTCTTGGAGGAGTATGGGGACATATTCACCTCACCCACAGGGATGCCTCTACACTGTGAGGTCAAGCACCCCATCGATATTACCCCAGGGGCGTCGCTGCCCAATGGACCGATCTATCATTGCTTTGTTCTGGAGAACGATGAAATCAAGAGGCAGATACAAGAGCTGTTGTAGAAAGGTCACATCCGGCTGATTTCATCGCCCTGTGGGAGCCCGATCGTGTTAATGCAGAAGAAGGATGGGACTTGGAGACTTTGTATTGACTATCGGATGTTGAACAAGATCACTGTCCAGAATAGGTACCCGATACCACATATTGATGACCTTTTGGACCAACTCAAAGGGGAAAAATATTTCAGCAAGATCAACTTGAAGTTCGGGTATCACCAGGTACTAATCGAACCCTCTGATGTGTGGAATACTGCCTTCAAATCCAAGGAGGGCCTTTTTGAATGGTTGGTCATGCCTTTCGGGTTGACAAATTCTCACGCAACCTTCTTGAGGCTGATGGACGACATCTTGCGGCCATTCACCAACTCATTTTTAGTAGTGTACTTGGATGACATCTTGATCTTCAGTTAGACTTGGGAAGAGCACCTCCACCACATCCAACACGTCCTCAAAACACTGTGACAACACAAGTTGTGTGCCAATTTGGAGAAGTTCACTTTTGGCATGACCCAGGTTCAATATCTGGGATACATTATTGATCAACGGGGGGGTGCATGTGGATCCAACCAAGATCCAAGTAATTCTGGATTGGCCAGCCCTAACCACTCTAACAGAGCTTCGTAGCTTTCTTGGTCTTGCTAATTTCTATTGCAGGTTCATGTTGGGATTATCTCATATCACTTGGCCCTTGAGTCAAGTCACCAAGGGAGGAGCGAAAGAAAAAATCTTTTGGTTGGAATTTCAACAGATTGCATTTGTAGAATTAAAAATCGCCTCTGCTCTGCCCCAATTCTCACATTACCAGACTTGCAACAACGATTTGAGATCAAGAAAGATGCCTCTAACTATGTTATTGGGGAAATTATTACTCAACAGGGGCATCCAGTGGCATATCACATTGAGACACTGTCTGACACAATCCACAAGTATCCCACTTATGAAAATGAAATGTATTCCATTGTTCAGGCTTGCTGAAAATGGAAGCATTACATTTTGGGGAAGGAAACAGTCATCCACACACACCACCAACCCTTGCAGTTCATACAAACACAAGGGAAGTTGCAGAACGATCGCCAACAGAAGTGGTCCACATTTCTACAAAAAATTCATTTGAACAGCAAGTACAAGAAGTGCAACACCAATAATGTTGTAGACTGCCTCAGCTGACCACCGATCGTGGCGCTAACCAGCGTTCTCAACTCTTCTAGGCATGAGACTTTGGATTAGACGCTTCTTTACAAGAGAGATCCAGAATTCAACCACACATAAAAGACAATGTTGGAGGGTACGCAAGTTCCAATTTTTCACGTCCAGGATGCACTGCTATGTCACCTAGGACACCTTTGTGTTTCTTCAAGTAAGCGTGCCAATATGATTTGGGAATCACACTACAGTTGAGTCGCTGGGAATTTTGGGGTCGAGAAAATAGTGGTAGTACTTCAGAAGTACTTCTATTGGTTGAACCTTTGACAGGATGTCGGTAAGTACATCAGATCCTGCATTGCTTGCGTCATTGCCAAATCGACCATCGAAAAGCAAGGCCTCTATACTCTGCTACCTACCCCTATTCAACCTTGGGAATCCATCTCTATGGATTACATGTCGGGCCTTCCTTCTACTAAGCATGGAAACAACTGTGTTTTCGTGGTCGTCGACAAATTCTCGAAGATGGCCATTATGGTGGTCTGTAAGAAGAATATCACATCAGAAGCCATTATTAAATTCTTCTTTGAGCGAGTGTGGGTGCACTTTTGGATCCCATATTCTATCATCTCATATCGGGAAAACATGTTCCTCGGCACATTTTTGTCTAGCCTCTAGTCAATGTTGGACACCAAGCTCACCAAGTCCACAACTTTCCATCCCCAAACTGATGGCTAGGCAGATGTCGTCAACATGATGATTGTACACATTCTACACATGTATAATTCAAAGCATCCCCACACATGGGATGAGAGCCTTCCCTATGTACAACACAGTTATAACTGGGCTCTCCATAGCTCAACTGGCCACAACCCATTTCAGGTGGGCTTGGGATTCCAGCCACTATGTCCCATTGACGTAACCATGCCATTTGCAACTACTGAGGCTGATTCAGCTCATGTCCAGTCTAAAGCTGACAAGGTGAAAAAATTTATTGAGTGTATTCAACACATCCACCAATAGGTCCATGACATATTGTACAAAGCCAATTCTAAGTACAAGAAACAACATGATCAACATCGGGTGCCACAAAACTTCCAAGTGGGAGACAAAGTGTGGCTACATTTGCAGAAGGAGCGCCTCGCTGGACCACACCGCACGCTTCGCCTGCTCTGATATGGGTTGTACACCATCACCAAGTCTATAGGGGTCAATGCCTTTGAGCTCAGTATTCTACCATTCCTTGGTCTGTACCCAGTGTTCAATGTGGACTATCTTCGGCCCTACTTCCCACCTCTACTAGACACCTCCAACATTGCAGAACAACTCACACCAACATAGTTAAACCCAGACTGCATGGAACATGCCACCATAGATTGTATCATGGACATGAAAATCAAGAACACTCACCAATATAATATCCAACTATATAGGGTTGTCAAAGTTGGCTAACTCCTGCACCAAGGAAAATGGTTCACTAGGGACCAAGTTCAATAGAAGTTTTCTCATCTCATGGAGGAACTCAACGCAATGGGGACTGTTGCTTCCTAAGGGGGGAGGAATGATCCAGGTGGATATTGGTGGCTACCCGCCTATTCCACTTGGGGCCCCACCATTAATTCTTTCATTTTTCCAGTTAACTTAATTGTAGCACAATTTACTATTTTTAGTAGTTTCCGGAGCAGTTTTTAGGCCCCAAACGTCATTTTTTTTGGAGAAAATGGGAGAAACATAGAAGTTCCTTTGTTGCTTCTCACATAAAAAGTTGTAGTCCTCAGATAGATATTTCTAACGAGGTATTGTACGCGTCAAACAGAGATCACATGCCAAAGTTACGTCCCCGGGAAGATTAATGTACCAATTTACCCAAACGGGGCCCATAGTTTTGGCGCTTCATCTCCTAGGGTTAGGTTGTTGGATGTTTAGGGTTTTCAATTGTTTCAAAATAATAAATAGGCCCCGAGCCTCATTGGAACACAGTTCAAAGGCTTGTAGCCACCACATCTCTTCTCAGAGATAAGCTACCAGCGCCCTAGCTAGTTTATTTCCATTATGGCTGTAAACAAATTTCAGTTATTTGATATTAATGAAATGAAGTGTTATTTTCACTGCATATTTTTATTTATGGTTATATGTGTATTGTGTTGTGTTCCTGCATAAATCTGGAGCATCCTGAATCATAAATGTATTTGAATCATTGATTTTTTTCTATGATGATAAGTGGATGTATTGACAATCAATGAAAGTAATGGCATATGTAGGAAAATTGGGTAGTTCAACATTATAGGTGGGCTACACTACCTTATTGTTTGGTTCAGGTATGGATTGGGAAGATACTAATGTATCTAAGGAGTTTGAGAAGGTTTTTTAGATGGTAGTTGAAGTTGTTGTGGATGTGCTTGAGGAGGAGAGTATTGTGGAATCTGTGGTGGCATGTTCCCAAAGGGGGAAGGTTCGTTCCACTATGGTCATGGAATTGGATGGTACCATCCATGTGCCAATGAAAAATATTGAGAAGAAGCAAGTGTTGAATCAAATGATCAAGGGGGGCATGGTTTCTTTTGAGCCACAAAAAAAATTTGTTTGGTTTCGTTATTAGCTTCCTGAAAATTTTCCTTAAGCCCGGGTAAGGAATGAAAATCCCGAGTGGCATGTTTTTGTTCACAAATTATACATGTATCAATATCATTGAAGGAAATTATGGAAGAGGTTGTTTCTTCCAACATTTGGAATAGAATATAGCCAAGGCCAACTCATTTTCTTCCTTCTTCTTTTTGACTCGTAGGGTGTCTAATTGGGAGCTATGTTTACTAAGGATATCATTTTTGAAATTGTCCAATAAGTTTCGTATCTCAGCTTTGGTCACCCATGTCCCACTTGACCTACTAATTCTAGATATTATATCTCAATATTTCTTCCCATATTTAGATCTCCCTATAGAATATCGCCTACACAAATCACAAATCACCTCATATGTTAATAGGGAAATGTCTCCTTCTCCCACGAGGTTTAATGTATCGATATAGTCCTCTCATATCCTTTAAGAAAGAAGATGTGTAGTGTTTCCTTATTTAGGGTGTTTTGTTTTGTCCTTTATAAATTATATTGAAACCTCTCTACATAATCCTCTAGACTTTCATCATCTACTTGGGACATTTTGAATATTTCTTCTTTGATATCCCAAACTTTACAATAGTCATGATATTTCTTCAGGAATGGATTCTACATTTCATCCCAAGTTCTTATGGAGTTTCCCCCATGTCCCATGAACCATCGGAGAGCTGCATCTTTCAATGTAGTGGGAAATAATTTCAATTTGTATGCATCTATGGAATATTCATAGCTATGAAAAATGAGATCAAAATCGGAAAAAAATGTATCTAGATCCTCCTTTTCAAGGCCCTAAAGTTTGGAAGGGTAGAGAGGGGGATATTCTTTATTTGAACCAGACCATCATGATCTTGAACATGGAATCAAAGGTAATAGGTTCATTTTTCTTAGGCTTTTTTACTTCAAGTTCATCCCCCATATTTTCTTCACTTAAATGTTTAGGGTTCTATATCCTATTAGAATCTTAACAACTTTCTAGTTCCTTGTCTAGTGCAGTCTCTTATTTTTCTTTATGGTGGTTCTTCTTTAGGTTGATTACCTACTACACTATTTTTAACTTTGGTGACCTTCTAAGGGTTTTACTTTCCTTTCACTTACCAGAATGTTGCTTTGGGTGGCTCCTACGCACCATGTGAGGTTTTAGTAGAATTTTTTTTTCTACCTATGGTTTTTCAATGCATCTACCATGTACTAATGCAAAATGGTAATAGGGACATAGGCTATTGAAAGGGGTAATTAACAAACCATTTGGTTTCTTCTAGCCCTAATATTTTTTATCCTAATTACGTGAGGAATCTTGAATCTTTTGAGTGCCTTCCCGACAACGACGCCAAAAATGATGATGTAGTTATATGTTTCTTATTTTTTTTACAGTTTAGGCTACGCAATTAATCTAATTCATCAAATTGAGATTGGTAGACTTGTGAGGAACTCCATGCAATATATATAAGAGGCAAGTCCCCCCCATTGTTTTGATGACCTAAGTAAAGAAACTCATGGAGATCCAAACCGAGATAAAAGGATTTGCTTAAGGACAATTCATTACTCGACTACATGGTGCCTCAAGCACCCAATTGTCTTCTAAGGGTGACTAGCTTTATGTCACCAGATGGACTTGAACCCAAGAAATTATGCATTATCCAATTTTGTAACATCTACTTATAAAATAGGCTACCATATCCCTTAAACCACTAATCTATAAAATTTTAAAAAGACATAAAATCATAAAATCCCTTTGATACAAAACTGAATAGAAATCAATTGAGCATAAAGTATGTTTAATTCTTGATAAAAAAAAGAAAAAAATCAATTTACTTACAAATCAAACATGAAAGAAATTGACACAAAATCGCACCTTGAGAGGGCCCCTGCTCAAGGTCATCTTGTGCCTCAATGCTTCTAAGCGATCATCACATGCTTTGAATTAAACTCGCAAATTCATCCACAACAAAGCTGCATTAAAATGTAATCACAAATATCTATAAAACTTACACTCACAATTTATAGTCTCGATTATATATCAAACCAAAGCATTCATTACAAAGTTGATACAATAGTCTCTATATGCGCTACAAGAGCACTCCTATATATATATATATATATATATATCTATATATATATATATATATATATATATATATATATATATATATATATATATATATATATATATATATATATCTCAGTGGACCATACATAGATAAAAATATAGTGTGCTAATATTAAAAACGAACAACAATATATTCTAGTGACATCATCAATATGAATTCTATCTATTGTTTCGTAGTCTGTGCGTTGAGCCAATGTGGACATTTTGATTCATGTTATTGAAAATGTAGGTATAACTGCTCCCGAGATGCAAGGGGCTAGTCAAAGTTGAGAAAATACCACATGCACAAAGGAGAAACTAACTAACGGTTTTAAGATCAACCGCATTACTAAAATGAACATGGGTTCGTGAAATTTGGCACATTGGTCCTTTATCCTTGGTGCTAGAGAAAAAAATTTATCCCATAGTTATTTATCCACTAATGGATCCACATATTTATCCCACTGACATCCCCATTACTCCTTCCTATGCTCGCATTCACTATAAATGCAAGAACACCACCATCCTTTTTTTACATGGCCTCTAAGGAGGATCGTAAAAGGCCCTCTGCTTACCAAATAGACTCCACATATAGGATAAGATTCATGTGGGGCCACAAATTTGTTAATTCTATTCACTACATCCTAGTTATCTAAGTTTTTCATAGATATAAAGAGTTTGGGGCCCAAACCCTCCCTCCCCCCCTCACCCTAGATACCTTGAAATCAATAGACCCATAAGAAACAAAAACTTCTTCTTCTAAGAATATGTCTTCAAAGAAATCAACCAATTGGAGCTTAGATGATAAAGGTTGATATGCAAAGAAACCCTAACACTCCAACTCAAAACTTTTGCTATTGTACACCCACATGCTTGTAGAATTTTATCATTCTAATCTTCACTTTCTGCTCCAATGCCATGTATTTTCAGAAAAATTCCCTCTTTCCACATCAAGCATAATCCCAGCATGCTCGTGACTTTTATTTAAAACTAGGGCATGGATTTCTAAATTTTAAATGTTCAATACTCAATTATTTGGAAAATATCACTTCTCTTTCTAGGACATGTTCTATTTCACTTAGAATGACATGTTTTTCTTCAACTATTTCATTTCTAGTGAGAATGAAAAAAATTCTAATTAAATTCAACAGATTTTTCTAAGAAAATTTTACATATTTGTGCCTTTTAATGGCATCCTCTACTTGTTTTATACTTATGTTTGGAATTTCTTACAATACGAGAGGCTCCTCACACTCCTTGAGAAAATGAACTAATGATTCATGCTGCAAAATCACGGGATCTCAAAGCATGGTTGCTTGGGATGCATAAGTTCTTTAGGTAATTGCATGATTACTCAATGAACATGAAGGCCAAACTAGCTACATTCAGTATTATAGGTAAATTAGATATTTGTTGGGAAGATGTGAAGAATGTCAAAGGTATTCATGAAGAGGAGTTGACTTGGAGTGAGTTCGAGAGACTATTTAGGAAGAAATATCTATCAGAGAGACACTATGATGATGAAGCAAAAGAATTCTATGAGTTGAAGATGGGATCTATGACTGATGAGGAGTACACTAGAAAATTATTGGATTTATTAAGGTATGTTACTTACCTCAAGGAGGAGAAGGCTAAGATTCAATGATTTATCAATGGGTTGCCAATAACATTTAAGGATATGATTGAGTTTGATGAGCCTAGATCATTGGAGGAGGCCATTCATAAGTTAAAGCATTGTTATGAGAAATCAAAGCACAGATATGAGACTAAGTCAGACTGGAAGGTTAATTTAAAGAATAAGGGAAAATGGGACAAGAAGCATGCAATACCTCAAGATAGAGGTAACAAAGTGAATGTTACAACGCCTAAGAAGTTCAATGCATTCGACAAAGGACAGGGACTTCGGTCTGAGGAGATAAACAAGGGTGAAGGTTGGAAGCCTTTGCAGTGTTGGACTTGTGGAGGAGAGCATCGCAGGAGATATTTTCCACAACATCAGGGTGGTAGACCACAGATTTATAATGCTCAGGAGGAACAAACACTGGGGGATGTTGGATAGTGTATTCCTAGGATCTATGCAGTGCTGGATAATAGGAAGACATATCACCAAGCGTCTATTGCCGAGATGGAAGGTAATCTTTGTGATCAAATTGTTTATATTTTGATTGACACTGGATCTAATTATAGTTATGTTAATCCTGACCTAGTGGATAAGTGTGGCTTAAATAAAGAAGTACATGTAGATTATTTGTTAGTGCAGTTGCCTACAAGTAGAAACAAGACAGTTCATCATTGGGTAAGAGCTTGTGCATTCGAGTTGAATGGTATGCCTACCTCAACACATATGAATGCATTATCGTTGGGATCATACATTATGATTTTGGGTATGGACTGGTTGTATATTCATAAGAGCAAGATGGATTGTTATGAGAAGGCTATTTAGTGCCTAGATGACAATGGGGAACAAATATTCTTGCAGGATAAGAAGAAAGCAACATTAGTTAGAATGTTGACAATTATGCAAGAAAAGTGTGGTCCCAGGAAAGGGTGTGTCTTGTTTGCAGTGAACATTTCTAGTGACAAAGGTAAGGAAGTTAAGGATGTGGATGTTTTGAGCAAGTACCCAGTTCTATAGCAGTTTCGAGATGTATTTCCCACAAATATTTTAGAGTTGTCACCTCACAGGGAAGTATATTTTATATTGAGTTGGTACTAAGGTCAGCACCAGCGTCAAAGGAACCGTACAGGATGAGCACACCATAGTTCATGAAATTTAAGCTGCAATTGAAGGAAATTATTGAAAATGGGTACATTAGGCCAATTGTATCACCTTGGACTGCACCATTGTTGTTTGTGAAGAAGAAGAATGGTACTCTCAGGTCGTGCATCAATTACGGACAATTGAACAAAGTGACTATCAAGAACAACTATCCATTGCTAATGATTGATGACTTGTTCGATCAGTTGAAGGAAGCAACAATGTTCTCGAAGATTGATCTGAGATCCGAATATCATCAGGTACACATTAAAGAAGAATACATCTACAAGACAACTTTCCAGACCAGGTATGGGAATTGTGAGTTTGTTGTAGTTCCTTTCGGTTTGACTAATGCTCAAGCTACTTTTATGTGTTCGATGAATAGTGTGTTGGGTACTTATCTGGACAAGTTTGTCATTGTGTTCATTGATGATATATTGGTTGTTTTCTAAAAATGAAGAGAGCATGCCAAACATTTAGCAACTATGTTGAAATTTCTAAGAGAGCATCGATTGTATGCTAAGCTTAGCAAATGCAGTTACTTTCAGACATATGTACATTACTTGGGACGCATTGTCTTTAAGGAAGGCATAGCAGTAGATCTAAAAAATATAAGGGATATCATGGAGTGGGAATCTCCTAAGAATGTGTATGAGGTAAGATCATTTATGGGGTTAGCAGGTTATTATAGGAGGTTCATCAGGAACTTCTCACAGATTTCTTATCCTATCACATCATTGAAAAGGAAACGTAAGAATTTTGAATGGACAGAGGAATGTGCAGCCAGTTTTAAGCCGTTAAAGTAGCTGTTGACACATGCTCCAGTGTTAAATATTGAAAATCTGGACAAATATTTTGTGGTACGTAAAGAAGCTTTCAAGAGAGGGCTTGGTGGAGTCCTTATGTAGGAAGAAAAAGTGGTATGCCATGAGTCATGGAAACTAAATGAGCACGAGCAGAACTATTCGACACATGATCTTGAGTTGGCAGTGATCATTCATGCATTGAAGATGTGGAGACATTATCTTCTGAGGATAAAAATTTTATTGATGAGTGATCACAGTGGATTGTGGTATCTATTCACTACTACATTTGGCGGAAATTCCGACACTTGGTTCCGACGCTTTTGGCCAAATGTCGGAAATTTCCCCAAATTTTTTCCATCCCGCCCGAAACTGTCGCTATACCGACCTTTATAGAAAAGTGTCGCAATACCGACACTTAGAAAAGTGTCACAATTGCGACGTTTGGAGGAAGACGTCGCAATTGCGACACTATGGCCCAAAGCGTCGCTATTGCAACGACTGCCTCCAAACGTCGCAAGTGCGACACAATGTCTAAGTGTCACAATTGTGACGTTTGGAGGCACCCGTCGCAATAGCGACGCTTTTTCCGCCGTCGGTATAACGACACTTATATGCGCGCTACATAAAAATACGAAACTTATATGCATGCTACATAAAAATGATTTTATTGTTTCGTATCCGTCACAATAGCTACATTAACGTCTAATATCACGCGCACATTTGCCCTCCGCTCTTGCAGAACAGCATTCGCCCTCAGCTCTTGCAGAACAACATTTTCCCTCAGCATTCGCCCTCAGTGTTCACCCTCAGCTCTTGCAGAACAGCATTCGCCCTCAGCTCTTGCAAAATGGTAAGTTCTTACTGCAGGCCCTTCCTCCTATAGTAGGGTTGACTCTATTTGGGTTTTTTAGGTCAATTCCATTGGATTGTGTTAGGCTGTAGGGTTCTCTCTAGATGTCAAGAATCAAGATTCAATACCCTCTATTATCTTCATCACCCAATACAAGATTTAAATTTTTCCCAAAAAAACGCTTATTAATTTGGCAGCCATTATTTCTCCCTGCTTTAAAAACCCTACATTTAAATGAAAACAAGCATTGCATTTCAACTACAAAAATCTATTAGTGTTCAAATGTACATGTGTGCTACATTAACGTCTGATATCACGCGCACATTTGCCCTCCGCTCTTGCAGAACAAAATTCGCCCTCAGATCTTGCAGAACAGCAGTCGCCCTCAGCATTCACCCTAAGCTCTTGCAGAACAGCATTGACCCTCAGCATTTGCCCTGAGCTCTTGCAGAACAACATTCACCTTGCATTCGCCCTTAGCTCTTGCAGAACATCATTCGCCCTCAGCTCTTGCAAAATGGTAAGTTCTTACTGTAGGCCCTTCCTCCTATAGTAGAGTTGACTCTATTTGGGTTTTTTTGGTCAATTCCATTGGACTGTGTTAGGTTGTAGGGTTCTCTCTAGATGTCGAGAATCAAGATTCAATACCCTCTATTATCTTCATCACCCAATACAAGATTTAAATTTTTCCCAAATAAATGCTTATTAATTTGGCAGCCATTATTTCTCCCTGCTTTAAAAACCCTACATTTAAATGAAAACAAGCATTGCATTTCAACTACAAAAATCTATTAGTGTTCAAATGTACATGTGTGCATCACTTGTGTAGGGTATTCCTTTTCCACTTTCACATTATCCAAGAATGTGTGCTATATAGTTCATATTTTTTGTGATTTAGATTATCTTGAAAAAGGAAAGGTAAATTATTTCCCATGGAAAAAGAAGGTTTTCCCTTTTTACTACTGGAAATGGTACAACAAAGTTCCATTTCTACCTAAAACTCCTATGAAACAGGAACCAAATAAATGCCATGTCCTCAATGGACATCATTTGGCTTTGAAAATGGCCATTGCACTGTGTTGTTTCTTACATTACATCACGATAGTTTCTTAGGTCATTTCTTGTTTCTTGAGATGAAAAACAACCAAAGAAATTGTGAAGATCCTTTCAAGAAATAAATGACCATTTCTCAATCATATCTCAACTATTTTTTATTTTATTCAGTGGTTGCTTACTTTGAGATAAAGTTGACACTTTTATAAGGAATATAACATAAAAACACAAAATAGAAAGGAATTGATGAGGTAGATGACCTTTAGTTGTTGTCAATTAAGAATTGATAATACACGATGCATGTTCTGTACTACAAACTAGATTCCTTCCTGGAGTTAGGACACAGAGTATTGAATCAAATTTGTAGTTTCTAACTTCTTGTATTGGTTCATCAATCTTGAAATTCGGACATTGCATGTCTTCATTGCTTCATGTTTGAATAATTTGCATCATATCATACAATAGGAAATTAGGAATTATTATTATTATTACTTTATGGATCTGTTAAGTTACTTTTAAGTTTGCATGGTTTAGTGTGAAATTATTCTAGTGTGCCCCTAGGCCCGGGTGAAGGAATGCCAAGGACTGAGAACCCTAGTTTTTAAATGGTATTGTTTCTTATACCCAAAAACCCCTCAACATCACTTCTTATTAGTTATTAACAATAGTGTTGTAAACAATTTGAGAATTGATATAGCAAAATCTCGCACTTCTCAAGATAAAGTCCTAAAGCTAAAGTGTGATACCATGTGTAATTCGATAGCCCCATTGTCACCTCACCAACCTCTTTTCACTTCGGGCTAGCTCTCCTCCAACTCAAGGGGGGTTCTCCCTAGTAGATGTTAGGGATCTAATGGCCCAACCAAACCAAGTCAAGAGCCCCCTAACTCTCTACGTTTACTACTATCAATCAAAATATTGAACAATAGGGTCAGACATGCATCTTGAAGATAAAATTGCCAGGGTATTTTTGAGTAATTTCAAAGGGAAAGTCCCCAAACACATATAATCAAGGAATTATAACGTGATTTCAAACGTTAAATATCAACAAAATCGTTTAAAGGATATTGAAAGGAAAAAGGTGATGGAAGATAGAAAGTGCCTTACTTAAATGCTCTAAGGATTTTTCAATAGTTGCTCCAAAAGCTTCACTTCAAGGCCCTTCAAGATCATCTCCAACAATGCTATACCATCAGCTTCAACAATGTTGCTCCAAAAATATCCTCAAGGTATTCACAACAAGTTTACTAGAAGTTTCTCCAACAATATATTCAATAAGGTCTTCATTATCAACTCGTCTCTTGTTTGGGTGCCTTAATGTGCAATGACATGTTTCAAGGACTGAACTCAATGCAAGGCATATTCGAAACTCTAACTCTGTCTTCCGGTGTCTTATTAGAAATTATTTCATTTTTCATTTTGTGTTTTCAAGTTAGATATTGTTTTCAAGTTTTTACATTTATAATTTTATTGCAATGTGGCAGACTGATCAGAGCAGTGCAGGAACAACCCCGAGATGGGATGATCGCGGAAAGAGGCCGGCGGAAGAACATGTAAAGTGCCAGCATTGCTCTATCTTCAGGTATTTTAGTTATTTACATAATTGAAATAATATTAATTTTGTTCAAATATGCAGACACCTAGCCATGGTATGCCTGATGATTCCCTCTTTGGGGAAGAGCTTTCTTCATCCCTATCTCCAGTGTTCTTGTTGCGAAAAAAGGCACGAGATGCAAGGTCGGAATTTAATACTCTGATAGACGCGCCTCAAACACCTGAAACAGAAGAGAGGATAAAACATCTTATGAGCCAGCTAGAAAGATATCAGGTAATAATAAAAAGTCAATTTTTTTTTTTTTTTTTTGTTCTACATGAGATGAATTGTGATAGTTTGATTTTTAATTTTTACATTGACTAAACTAACAAAAAGTTCTTTTGTATGTAGCGTTTTCTGGCACTTTCTGAACTCGGTGTTGGTGGTAGTGGGACACAAGGGCAAGAGATTGCCCAAAAACTCTCTTGTACACCTTCTACTCCTTTAGGTGCCAGCCAAGAAACACACCCTGCCCAAGCAGACACCTAGCCAACCGCTAAATGTGTTGGCAATGATGAGGCTGATATGGCCAACTACATTATTGTGTTTCCTAGAGCTACACGTGTCAGCTCCACAGGGACCATTAATGGCACGTTTTTGGTGAACGATGAAGGTGTCCCTATAAAGCACGTACAACTCCCAGGTAAATTTTAATATTTTAACTATTTCATGTACTTTATTTAAAACATATTTATCATGATTTTTATTTTTAAATTAATGATAATATCTTTTTTTTTTTTTGGTTTTATTCTGTGTAGGAAACAATGAGTTCTGCAGGATTCTGGAGAGCCATGTGTTGGTAATTTTTGGCCCAACCATACGTATAGGGTGGAATTCCCAGAATTCCAACCTGAAAAAAGAACTTCTAGATTATCTAGAAGCCCTTTTTGGGGTCGGCACATTTGACAGAAAAGCGGTGGCTCAGGTAGCCGGAAAATATTTGAAATATACCGGGGACACCTATAGGACGCAATTGCAATTTAACCCTAGATATGAGCGTCCTCTCGCAGTTTCAGAGAGTGAGTGGAGAGCACTCATCCATGACGGAAAAGAGAAAAGGGAAAAGAAAGAAGGAAAAATGCCAACTGGACCCACAAGGTAAATTACAACTTTAATTCAATAGCTTTAATTTTCTCTATGTCTAAAATAAAAGTGTGCTACGTCATATCTGACTTCAATATTTTGATGCTAGGTTGCCTGACACCTCAAAGGCCACCAAAGCTAGGATTGAAAAAAAGGGCCATCACAAGGTAGGCCAGGGCGTCTACTTGAAATTAGCTGCAAGAATTGTAATTAAGTAGCTAAACATCTTATAATTAATTGTATCGCCTTCCAAAGTTTTTGTAATCCTATCAAATATGATTAAAAATACACAATCATATGTAATGTAGGGTGATGACTTCGGAATAGAAACTACAGAGGAAGATAAAAATATCGCTTTCCATTTCGGCTATCAAGTTGTAGTTGAACGTCGCAGAAGCTTGGGGCAGGTCCCAAGATCCAGAATGCCTGATAAGGTAAAACATTAACCTTTCAATATGTTTGTTTTCGTCCATAAATTTAATGTCTAACAACTTTTTTTAAATCAGGGGAGCAGCACTACCGACGAGGCAAATAACCCAGTTTTAGAGCCGGATGTAGATGATCCTCACGTGCAACCTGATCATTGTAGTGGGGACCAGGCTGACAATGCTACTATCAGTGAGGGCCGTGACGGTAATTAATTTCCACTTATAATTTTTTCTAATTATACCTTGATGGTTGTCCTTATAACTTTTTTGTTTAAAATACAGAGAATGTTTCCCTTGAGGATCTTACCACCAGAGAGGAAGACAGGGCAATAGTCCCAACGGCAACAACTGGTGCACCAGGTAAATAATCTCATTGCAATTTTTTTTATTAATATTACCGAACTAGTTCAATGATATTTAAAAACTGACAATTAAAATTTAATATTATCTGTTTTTGTAGGCAATGCCCCGTCACTGGATGAGATCAGACATCGTGACTACGCAACTAGGTCAGCAGTGTGGGTCGAAAGGCACGAAATAGGAGCAGAGCATGATGATATTGATGATGTAATTAGGAGCTTTAGAAATAGGAAGAAGAAAAAGAAAATTCGATAACGTAAAATGTTGTATTATTATAAGACAAACGTTACCATACTCGGAACGTTTTTTGCGTTATATAAAAAACTCATTTATCATACTATTTTTATGTCAAGCATTAATTACAATGTTTCCTTGCGTACTTTTTGTTGAATTGTTTTTTTTATTAGTTATTGAATATTTTTTTTTTATGCTCATGAAAGTAAAAAGTGAAATATAGATTGGGTATTGGGGAATTGAGAGTGATGTGAGGGAGGGGGGAGGGGCCATAAGAGCTTCCACCTTCACGTGGTTGGCCCTGTTTAGTAGATAATAATTTATTGGAGCGATTTAATCTTGGAGCAAACCTCCCTCGATCCAGCGTAGCAACAAAAAAGTCACTGTTGACTTAGTTGCTACTCTTTTAGATCGTGGGAGGCTTGTTCCAAGTTCATGTGACTCCAATAAATTGTTCTTGAAACGAAGAGGAGCTTATTAAGGTATGTTTTGAAATTTTCAACATATGTTCTAACATTATCATAAGAATGCATCTTAGAGTAAAAAATACTACATCAATTACTTGTATTTATTGTATAGATAATGATGGATTTTTATTGACTTGGCAGTGCAGGTACAAATCCTCTTGCATCATGAGCAATACAACTTGTCAACTAGGGTCATGTCCAGGATATTTTTGCTTGTGCGCTTGACCAAGTTCGTAATGTCACATTTTGTAAGTTCCTTTACAATTCATAATTCAATATTAAGCTTGTTCATGATTATTATCTAGGTTTTTTGTATGTGTTTTTTCATCTATTTGATTGTAAGAAACTATGCATGTTTCCTGTTGTTCACTATGATTTCTCCCATTACCACTCCCGGGATGAATCCGAATTTATTGTTACATAGGTTACTTTATTGTTACTATGATTTCTCCATTTACGATTTCATAGGTTACATCATGTAAAGTTGTCAATCTCGAGTTGGTGATGAGCTTTAGTTCTCCAGATTTGGGGCTTTTCTGATATTTTCTCCCTCATGTCATTCTTGCATCACCTCGTTGTTTGAGCATGCCAATTGTCTACCACTTGTACCAATTGGCACATGTCAATCTTTGAGTGGTGCCACATTTCACCTATTTTCAGTGAGAGTTTAGGGTTTCTCTAACATAGCTTCAAAAATCTGATTCAGTGCCTGATTGAATATCATCACATAATACTCATGGTTTGGATTGATGAGCATTCTCTGAAAGGTTGGTTGATTCATAAGAACCACCCATATAGTCATCTTGAGATATTTTAGAAGTTTTCTCGGGTTTCCTTTCGTTTCTAGTGGGTGGGATTGTGACGGGTGATCGCTCAATAGCTGGTAATATGGAAAACATTTGCAACAAGAAAATGTATGAACATATTACATAGCCCATCAAGTCAATCATGAAATATGACACCTATTGGTATAGGAGTCTAACACTAACTATGTTATCACTCAGATTTTCCTTGAAGTTGTAGAGAAGAGGAAAGGGGTCCGCGGTAACCACAAACCAATCTTTTAGGTACAGAATCTAGCCAATATGTACCCAGAGAGGGCTGTCTCTTTAAAATTTAGCTTTGTTTTGAAAGATATTAGGCTAGTTATAAAGTTCAAGGGTTTTGATTGAATTTAGGTGGTGGAATTCGATAGCCGAGGACAAGATTGAAGTAATTCAAGCCATTGGGCTATGGAGTCAAAAAGATGGCTTCACTGGATTAAGTTTCTAAACAAAAGATGGTTTTACAAGGCAAGATAATCAAACAGAGAACAATTTTAGATCTTTAAAGCGAATGAGATGGAATTAAAATGGATGAAAGGAAATTAAGAATCTTTCAACACATTCAAAGAGGGAAGTTGAGTGATTATCAATAAAGAGCATTCAAGTATTCTTTACTAAATAATCAAAATGCTTAAACTAGTAAAAGAGGAGTAATTAAGGGAGTATTTATACAGAAAATTATCAAAATATCTCATAACAAATTGAGATATTATCTAGGGTGACTTCATGAATAAGTTACAATAAAAATAGAGACAAATGGTCTCGTAGATAAGATAAAAAGTAACGGATATTGTGCTGTTTCCTTCTTTTGAGAATGTGCTGGAGGCAGGCCCTATGGTTTGGCTCGTTGCTGTCATCTTCAGTAATTTTGTTCTAACTGCCTTGCTTTATAGATACTCTTTATTTTTACTGATACACTTTGACCTCTGTTTATCCTTTTATCATGACTTATTTGTTGTAAATAATCAAAATTTCATGTAAGGATAATTTTTTACAAAAGTTCTAACATTTCATCCCACCATTTATCTTCTGGTATTCTGGTCCATTGAAGTTTTCTCAGTGTTTCATCAGCCTCAGTATATCTAAAGAAATTAGGCTGATTTGGAAACAAATGCTTTACTTCATGCTCAAGATAAAATAAATTTTCCAATCTGTCATGAAGATTTTTACCCGTAGGCAATGCTGCTTCTGATGAACTAGTTGAGGAACTGGATTGACTGTCAGCATACTTATCCAATTTCTGAACATACCTTTCTAGGTCCATTACTTTATCTTCAGAAACTATAGGACTGGGCAATCCTTTATTCAACAAAATATCAAATCTTTCTCTGAAGGCAATGATTTCTTCTTGCATTTCTGAGCACCTTCGTTCTAGATTCTGCATAAGAGTTCTTTTAGTAAAAACTCTTTTTATTTCCAAAATTGTTTTGGTCCTATCCTGAATGCCAAGTTCTGCAAGTTGGTGTCTGGTTTGGGTGTTTAGAAATTGTATGAGTTGATTGGCTTCCTCAGGCCTATTTCCCAATTCTTCTCTTGCACTTTGAACTTCTTCTATAGCCAATTTGACTAAATCATTTTGTTCATACATTATTTGAATTAAAGACCAGACGTCATTTATTGATTGGATAATGTTGTCCCAAATAATTTGATTTATTTCCTTTAAAGGTTTCTCCTATGTGAGATCATTTTCCAATGATTTAACCAAATTTTCTAATCTTTTGACCTCTCTTGTTTTATCAGCAACACTCATTTTTGAGAGATCATATTTCTGTTCTAAATTAGTTAGCTGTAACTTTGTTTGCTGGAGTTCTATTACTTGAAGTTTCAATTCATTCATTGACTTTATTAATTCTTCAGAATTCAAATTGGAAATATTTACTTGTGATAGCTCTGTTGGCTGACCTGTTGTGGATGTACCTGTACCTGCAATTGCTTCTGCTGTTGATGCTGGAATATTAAGTTGTTTTTCCTTCAATTCCTGTTCAAGCTCTTTTTCTGTTTCATTTAGTTGCTCATTCAGTTTCAAGAGAAAGTCCATCATTTCCTCTTTAGAATTTTTCTTTATAATCTCTGCAGTCTGTGGATGTCTTGAGGCTGGCAATTTCAATTGTTTTCTCAAAGCTGCGATATCATCGTCTTTCTTCTTTATCAATGCTTCTATTCCCTTGAAATCTTTGGGATTATGACCCAAACTAATTATTATTTCCTCCAAAGTTTTTATCCTGTTGTCTTTAGCCTGGGAAGAGGCTTTTTCAAGATGTAATTGTGCATTTGTATTTTCCAAAGAATCCTACAATTTCTGAGTCATCATTGATTTATCCGTCAGAGTAGAATAAATCATCTCTCTTGTTTTCTTATGTAGCTCAATCTAGTCCAAAGGATGGATATCCTTTGCTAGGACTTCAAAATTAGTTCTGATATAATCTACAGCTGTTTGAGGCTGCTGCACCTTGGGTTTGAAGTGATTCATTATCATTTTGCCTTGCTGAATGTCATAAGCTGACATCAATCTTTCTTGATTCTTAGGAGCCATTTTCAAATATTGATTGTAAACTTGAAGCCTTAGTGGATCATTTCTAGCCTTTATATTTATTAGTGTCTTCTTAGTGTCCCAGGCATCTTTCACTGGTGGTTTGAAAGAAGATATTTCTGCACTTTGCTGTTTTTGTAGTCCCTTTCCTTGTGAAGTAGCAGATGTTCCACTGACTGAACATGTTTGTTGAATATCTTCTCTCCTCTGGCTATCAAGGATTTCTTGAACAAATTCAACTTCTGGAAGAGGATTTAATTTTTGTCTTTTAACATCATGCTGTTCTAAAGATTCACCAACAGGGGTAGCAGCTTCAGCATCTCTTTTCTTTCTCTTTTCTACATTAAGAGGAGTTTGTAAAATTGAAATTTCTGGCTCATTGATCTGAGCAGGAGGAATCTGTACTTGACTCTGTTCTTTAGAAGTCTCAGGTTACTCTGTCATTGTGAATTTTTCAAATATTTGTATATCAGGCTCCTTTCCTTTTCCTTTAGATTCTACTGTGGCCAATGCACTGATCTCCTGAAAATTTTGTTGAGAAGTCCCTGCAGAAGAAGGACCAATACCTGGAATCTGCACCTATCCAAAAGAGTCTAGGTCAAGTATTTTCTCAAGGTCCTTCATTAAATTTTCAACATTGACCTGCTCAATATCCTGTTCTATCAATGTCCCTTCCATCCATTCATCCATATTGGCATATTGTTCAATTTGTGGGATTCTTTGATGAATGTATGGTGATAGTTTATTTTTCATTCTTCTATCACAAATAAAGCTATTTGGGTCATAAGGAACCCAGTAAAAACTTTTTTGTAATCTGAGATATTCTTCTAAGATTCTTTCTGCTTCCTTTCCAGCATCTCTAGAGTTACAAACAAAGGGACCTAATTGACTCTTGATCCTGAGTTGAGCCTTTTTCTTTGCATTGCAGAAATGAACTATATCTGAATTGATCATCTGCCTAAAATATTCTAATGCAAAGAGCCTCATTGGGACATATTTGGGCAACTTAAATGGGCACAATTCACATCGATATATTCTAATTTCAGTGTGATTCTGGTATAAGTACCAGTAACCTACCCTATATTGCTTTGAGAGCTGGAGAATTTTCTTAATTTCATTATTGAGCCTAGGAGGAGAGACTCCTGTCAACATGGTGGTTGCAGGGTGTAAAAATAGGTCAATAAATTCATTGTAGGAATAAGGGGAATCAGAGGAATTATGAGTGATGGCAGACCAAAAGATAACAGACCTAGGATTTCCTTTGGCATCAAGTTTCTGGACATGGAAAGGGAAATTTTCTGATTGGTAGTAAAGCATGAGATGATAAATAACAGAAGAATACTTGAACACTTTTTCATTCTCAAATCTCATGAACTGATCATGGATTTTATCAACAATGTAGGAGGAAAAATCATACTTGACAGCAGGAGACTGTCCAGGGGTAAAAATAGATAACAATACTAGGGTTAATTGGTCAACATATTCACTAGTATTGAAACCCATGATAGATGATATCATATTCAAAATTAGCCTACCCACATCATTGAAAAATGTATAACCATAAGGGGGAGGGCCTTTGGGCTGATGTTATGGCAACATGAAGGTTTGGCATAGGCATTTTAACTCTTCGTGGGATAAATTTGCAGATTTCTCAAGTAATTCTCCCATGGACAGGGGAGTGAGGGCTTGACTAGGTTGAAACTGTAACATTTCATTTATAGACTGAGAAGTTATTGGGAAAAGGATGTTTTGACTCGGGGACAAAACTGCTCTTTGATTGGGGTCATAGTTTGCATGGCAGTAATAGATTAACTCAGGACAAATATGGACTGAGGGGAGAAGATATATGGGAAGATTGGATTCCCATAATCCAATAATGTCAGAACCGTTTATGAAGTTAGCTCTGCAGCGGCAAAAGGTTCGAAGAGGATTATCACTAAGAACGAGGTCTTTAATTTGAAAATATCTATCTGCTAGGGACAGATAGTCTAAATCTCTGTGAGGGGAATTCAAAGGTGCGACGTTCAGAGCCATTGGAACCTCCATTTCTGGTTCTTGTGGATTCAGAAATGAATTTCGGGTTTTTTTGAAGAAAAAACACAATTACAAGTTTTGGGAATGCAATTTACAATTTTGGGAATTGAACAAGACCAAATTGAACTCTGTTTCTGTCTTTCGTTCGGAATTTAAAACAAAATCTAGGACTTCACAGAGTTTTAACGGGAATTGGGGTAAATACCTATCTTTTGGGAGATGAACAATGATTAAACAGGTACAGGCTATGGCATACGAACTCTGGATCACTGGTATGCAATATATTGTCTTCAACAAAATACAGTTGATGGCGCTTGACAGTTTGTTTTTGAAATTCTCTGCATGAGACTTTGGTAGTTCACAGAATAATGAAAATGACGCGGGAAAATTTTTTTTATACACGCTTTAAAGTCCAAGGTGACGGGGTTTTTTTATTTAATGGATGGCGTCGAGCGGTACGGGAGGATGAGTCACGGGAGGCAAGCGGTAAGCGGTTTCCATCGCACCGCTTTTGGGGAAAAGTGGTTTTGGGCAGAGGGTGAGCAATTCCATATTATGATTGACACGTGGCATGGCACTGTTTGAAAACCACCGGGCCATCGCGCGTTATTGTTCGGATGCGGATGGCTAGCGATATCATTAATAACCGTTGATCTCATATTGGTTAATTGAATGGCGATGGGGACGTGGAAGTGACGGGGATTTAATATGGATGACCCGACATAATTAAACGTTAATTAATCTCATCGGGGGGAATCTGATTGGCGGAGTTAATTAATCTTGAGGATTAATCAATTTTTTTATAAAAATGCAAGAAAGTGATCGAGAAATGATTTAACCAAGGTTAGCGGTTAAGGGAGGTATTGTGGATTTTACAAAGGGTTTATATTTTTAACCTTGGGAAAGGGAGTCGGGGGATTAAAATACAGAGGGGAAGAATTATTTTTGTATTAAAACACGTAATAAAACATGTTTTAATTATTTTTTCAATATACTTTTATTATATGATAATTAAATCAGATTAATCTAATCACCATAGGGGGCGGAATTTAATATTACGATATATTTAGCCAAAGGGGGCATAAAGTGGGTTTTTTATTTAACCATGTGGGAATAAATAACTTTGGCTAAAATTTATTAATGGGTTTTTGGGGATATTATATAAAAATGAGTTGTATATAATAGGAGAAGGTTATTTTTGTAAGGATTTAATACATAAAATCAATGTTAATATGACAAGGGGACAATGTAAACTCAAAATACATTAATATAACTAAGAAAGTGAAGATTTAAAAGCAAATTGCATTATAATCACTTCATCACTTAGACTTGGAATAAAATGTGATTTGGAGGGTTTTTTATGAAATAATGCATAATTTTCCTAAGTTAAATGGGATTTTACTTAGGAAAAGATGTTTAGAAATGAGTGAATGTTATGAAGAATGACTTCGAGTACCTAGGCTTTTCCAATTATTGGGTCGAGGGTCCGGTCCCTCCAAAAGTCAAGGAAATGCCTTGAGCCCCTCTAATTTTCAAATACCTTAGTACTTAGGGTAAATTAGTGAAATATTTAGGGGAAGATGAAAAGGGAAGTTAATAACTTTGACTTTGCTTTGCTTTGAATTTTTTCCAGTATAGTGTCTGCCTTTGCACTTTGTGATGAAAGTAAATATTAACACATTTAGAGTCATTGTCCATCACATGCAATTCTGCAACATCATCTACATACCCTACCTACTTTACTCTACCATTTTCTTTTCTTTATTAGGGTGCACTTAGACTGGCAAACCCTTATCACACTTTCTTTTCTTTTACATGTATAAATCTATCTAAGTCTAACCTTATTACATCCAAGGGCTGAGATTAAGCTATTGAGCTCCTTTTATTTACTATACATATCTACTTATCTGCCAAGATTAAATAGTTTGGTCAGATTTTATTCTCTATCTCTAAGACATGAAATTGAAAGATGAAATAGCCAAGCTTAAACTGTTTGACTATTCATAAATTGTGGCATAGGATACAAGTTGCACACAATTTTATTTGTTACATAAGAGAAAAAAGTAATGGCATTTACACTTGCACACTTTCCTTCGGCTTTCTTTTGGTGGGGTTCATTTTCTTTTACATTTTTGGCCATTTTTATTCATTTTACACTTTGATTTTTCTTTTAGGGTATACCCTCTTTACATTTTTTAATTTTTTTTTATTTTTTGATAATATGGAAAAACTTTGCAACAAGAAAAGGTATGAACATATTACGTAGCCCATCAAGTCAATCATGAAATACGACACCTATTGGTATAGGAGTCTAACACTGGCTCCACTTGGGGATGGATTTTCCTGGTGAAAATTCAAGAACAATGTTGAGTCCCAAACTTGCATCTTTCCTATACACCTTTCTAGAATTTTTCCATTTACCTGGCCCTCCTAAGTCATCAACATCATTCCATATTAATCATAAAAGAGCATTTAAATTGGTTTTTAACTATGTTTTGTGTCTGCTGTTTGAATTAGATTTTTTCTCATTGAGCTGCGGAATCTTGTCACTTTCCGCAGCTGCTTCAACTTTCCGCAGCCATTTTGTTAAAGTCTATATTGCAGGTGTCTTCAGGCAAATCAAGCCACATGGGCAAGTTGGAAATGACATGGATATGGAACGAGTCCTATTGGCTCAGTCGAATTCACCAAAGAAGGCCGTGGTCAAAGGTAGTCAAGCGGTGGTCAACCTAAGAGTCCTACGGTGACAGAACTCCGTTTTTCACCACGTGAAGACTTGCGCCTCCTAATTCATCAACATCATTGCATATTAATCATAAAAGAGCATTTAAAGTGGTTTTTAACTATGTTTTGTGTCTGCTATTTGAATTAGATTTTTGCTCATTGAACTGCGGAATCTTGTCACTTTCCGCAGCTGCTTCAACTTTCCGCAGCCATTTTGTTAAAGTCTATATTGTAGGTGTCTTCAGGCAAATCAAGCCAAATGGGCAAGTTGGAAATAACATGGACATGGACCGAGTCCTACTTGCTCAGTCGAATTCATCAAAGAAGGCAGTGGTCAAAGGTAGTCAAGCGGTGGTCAACCTAAGAGTCCTACGGTGACAAAACTCTATTTTTCACCACGTGAAGACTTGCGTGGCCGTTCCTAAATCTCGTGGGACATATCACCCGTGAACTACTCCATGTTGAACTCAACAGCCACCCTCCATAGATTTAATCTTCACGGCAGCCATAATGCTAGATTTCTGGACGTGGTTGTTCACATGTCTTTTATCAGTGTAGATTGTAGGAAATTAGTTATTTCATCCTCTGTTATAAATACTGCGTTCTGCTAATGACAAGAGGCCAGCTTCGTAATGTAATCTTTTATGCCGGGAAGAAAACTCACCTGCATCGTGACATTATTTCCTTATTATGACTGCTTTTTGAATATATGAGAAGACTTTGTTAATAAGCATAATTTGTGGTTGATAGTTGTTCCCCAAGGATTGTGCAGAGGGCCCCTGCACACGCCGAGGTTTTTGTTTATTGCTGTATAGTTTCATGTTTTATTTCCTTACGTTCATTATACATAGTTATTCACGTGTATATATTATACTTATGGTATTAACGTTTATCATTCATAATTTTTCAAGTGCTTTATACGTTAATTGATCAATGTTCTGTTCCGTATTACGTATATGTACCGGCATTTGCACATAGTTTTACAATGACTAATGACATGGAACTGGCCATTCTTCTCGCTGATTTATGAGCACATGCTTTTAATTCCAACACTCGTTTTTATTTATTTCATTGTACATTTGTTTATTAAAGGATTAGATAAATTATCATGTCATTATCAGCATTCTCCGAAAACCCACAGACTAATGGTGAGGGATTGAAGTATGAGTGTGTAGTTTGATATTAGTTTATTTTTCTGCAAGTTAGATATTAAATTGCTCATGTCATTATCAGTTACCTCCGAAAGCCATAGCGAGACTAATGGTGAGGGATTGAAGTATGAGTGTGTAATTTGATATTAGTTTATTTATTTTTATTTTTTCTATTTTTTTTTTCTGCAAATTAGATATCAGATTGCTCAAGTTATTTATCATTACCACCGAAAGCCATAGCGAGACTAATGGTGAGGGGTCAGAATATGAGTTGATGTAATTTGATTTTAGCTTTACTTTGCTTGCAATTCTTGGGTTTCTTTGAGCACAGTTTCTTTTTTATTTAGACAGCAGCAAGGGTAATGGGTTTCATGATCAATAGTTCATTGTTTGTTTGACTAGTATAGTGGCACATTTTCATTTTCTTTTAGAAATTAATTTTTTCATTGCATGTTTTAAAACCCTTTTGAAGTTTGAAGTTTGAGAAATCATTATAAAGGACATCATTGCCTTGAAAATTTATATCCATACTTGTATTTTAGAATTTCCATCTCACATTAGGAAACCAACCAAGATAAAAACCCCCAAGATAAATAAAAAAACCCAAAAACGACAAAAAGTAAGAAATAGGTTATCTTGCACATATAGTGCGCCACACTTCGTCAGCTTACGAATCTCGGATTGACAAATTAATGTAGCAATTTAGGACACACTAAATTGACCAAACATTTTGGCGCCGTTGCCGGGGAAGTGTAACTAGGTAGCCAATTTCTTTATAAAAAAAAACAATAAAAAGAAGGGAAAAATTGATAACTTCTTGAAGTATGCTCTCCTCTTGCACCTAGTGTGATCCGGAGGATCAGAAAAGAGAGTTATTGGTTCAATAATTTCTTAAGTATGCTCTCTTCTTGCACCTAGTGTGACCTGGAAGATCAGAAAGAGAATTATTAGCCCAACTTAAAAAAAAATGACATGCATAGAGCAAGAGATTCTAGGGGAAGGTTTATAGCTAGAGCCAAGAGTTCGATTTTCACAACTCCATCTTCTTCAAGGCATAGACAAGATTCACCACCATCTACCCTTAGCCTTAAGATTCCTGGAATTCAAGGAGCAGCTGAATTAGAGGATTCTCCTACACCATCTACCAAATCTCATTTAGAAGAAGACCCTTTCTTTACTTCTACAGGAGAGTATATTGTAATTAAAGAAGTAGAATCACCTGAAGAAGAAAAGGAAGAAACTCCCTCTCATCCTCCCTTGATAGAAGAACCAGAGGACTCTGAGGACTCTGAAGAAACTATCATGACAGAGGAAGTAGTAGATGGATTCGGAGGTAGAGGAGGAGGAAATAATGGAGGCAACAATGGTGGAGGTGGAGGTAATAATGGAAGAAATATGGAAGGAGACAACTCGTTTGGATTCTCTATAGTTGACGAGGAAACTCATACAACGATGAAAAACATCTCACCATCTGTCCTCCCCAACTTTTATGGATTGCGAAGTGAGGATCCTGAAACATTTCTGTTTGAGTTTGAAGTCGTGTGCCGAACCTATGACTATATGGAAGACTCTCAAAAACTCAAATTGTTTCCTTCAACATTAAAGGGAGCCGCTTTGAAATGGTTCATGGGATTAGTCACCCAATATATTAGGACTTGGAATGATATGAAACAAACATTTTTGGATAGATACCTGGACTATTCCATGCCCACCAATCACAAGGATGAGGTATTCAAAATGGTGCAAAAAGAAGATGAAAATTTGGAGGATTTACTTGAAATATTTCAATACAACTTAAAAAGAGCAAAGATGAGCAACTTAGATGAGGAAAATTTGAAAGCCCTTCTATTAAAAGCCATCAGAGATGAATGGATAGATATTTTAAACACGATCGGGAAAGGAGACATTTCTCAACTTCCACTTCGTGAAATAACAGAACTATGTGTCCATCTCTCAAGGGGAAAATCTAAAACGGGAAAAGGGCCTAGAGATCCTTCTCTTATCAGGGAAAACAAATCTGCAATTGGATCAGTAAGTAGGGCAGAGATTGGAAATATGCTTGATGAATTCAAAACTGATATCTTAGGGAGCCTTAGTGAACAACTAGACACCCTTAAAATTCAAAACAAGCAGAAAGCAGAAACTGATGCTCTAGCCATCTTTTGTCCGAAATGTAGGAAGAAACATGCTTTAAGGGAATGTCCCTTGGATGCAAAAGTTGTAGAAACATGTATGATTTGCTCAGAGAATCATGAGACCAAGGATTGTCCTTCAATTCCTGGACTCAAAGCTGTCTTTCAAGAAGATCCAAATTCAGTAGAATCTCTCTGTTTTGTTGCAAGAAGACCTTGGCAAGGGCAACAAACTCAAGGGTTTAACAACCCTATGAATTTTCAACCCCCACCAAATTGGAATCCTTGGCAACAACCTTGGCCCCAACCTCAAAATTCATATCAATCATGGGTACAAGGTATGCAAAATCCTTATGGGAGATTTGCTCAATTTTATCAATGTCCTCCATCTTTTCAAAATCAACAAGCTCCACAACTTCCAAACCCAAATCTACAACTTTCATTGCCATTTCCACAACAACAACCTTCTCAACAAAATCCAAATCCTCAACTCATGCTTCCATTCCAACAAAAGACAAATCAACTTCCAACTCAGCCATTGCCAAATCCTAACAATAAAAATCCTCAGAATACTTACATGATAGAAGGACAACAATTTCCTACCTATATGATTGTTCCTCTCAATGATGTACAACTCAGGTCTGGTAGAGTTTTAGAAAAACCTTCTATAGATGTCCAAGAGCAAGATACCTCTAAGGAGGAATCTCTTAAAGTCAATAAGGGTTTTGAGGAAGCATCTCTTCAAAAATTAAACATTCAAAAAGAGAAAGAAAAGTTAACCCCCACAACTCCTATAGTTGAGCAACCTGCATCTTCATCCACACCTCCTTTCCCTGAAAGATTACAAATTGATAAAGGGGTGGAAAAACAAATCTTGTTGCCTAACTATGATTTTCTAGATGAATTAAAGAATGTTTGTATCAAGATTCTCTTGCTACAAGCCATTAGAGAGATTCCTATTCTAGCAAAAACAATAAAGGAGTTGAGTCTCAAAAGACCAGGAAGGAAACTAAGAGATACAAGAAGAATCCACCTGGTAGGAAAAATTGCAGATATCATGATGGGAAAAATTACCATGCAGAAGTATGTAGATCCAGGAAGTCCAATTGTCAAGACACATATAAATGGGATAGAAATTCCAAACACATCGATTGACTTAGGGGCTGCTATCAACATTATGAGTAGACAGACTATGGAACAGTTAAAACTTCCTAACCTTCTTTTTACACCTACTTTACTGCAACTTGCAGATCGATCAGTTATTAAACCAGATGGTGTATTAGAAGATATTTAAGTCTCCTTAGATTCTTGGGAATATCCAGTAGATTTTATGATTTTGACTCCCAAGAGTAATCTAGGAGGGCACCCACTTATCTTAGGAAGACCTTGGCTAGCCACAGCTGATGCTTTCATTAGTTGTAGATCTGCGGATATGTACATTTCTAATGGTAATTCCACAAAGAAATTCAATTTGTATCCTCCAGCAAAAGAAATCACAGAAGTAGGAGACAATTGATCCAGGTGGATATTGGTGGCCACCCGCCTATTCCACTTGGGCCCCCACCATTGTCTCTTTCAGTTTTTTAGTTTCGGCATAACTTACTATTTTTAGCAGTTTTTCGGGTCCTGAACTTCCGGAGCCGTTTTGAGGCCCTAAACGATGTTTTTTGGGTATCATTTTACCAGCAAATTAGATCATCCAATTCGTCCCGACAGTTGTAGTCCTAGGATAGAGCTTTATAATGATGTATCATGTGCATCAAACGGAGATAGTATGCCAAAGTTACGTCCCTGGGAAGTTGAAACACCAATTTACCCAAACGGGGCCCATAGTTTTGGCGCTTCATCTCCTAGGGTTAGGTTTTTGGGATGTTTAGGGTTCTCTATTGTTTCTCAATAATAAATAGGCCCTCGAGCCTCATTGTAACTCAGTTCAGAGGCCTGTAGCCGCCACATCTCTTTTCAGAGATAGCTACCAGTGCCCTAGCTAGTTTTATTTCCATTATGTCTGTAAGCAAATTTCAGTTCTTTGATATTAATGAAATGAAGTGCTAATTCCGCTGCATCTCTGTATTTATGGTTATATGTTTATTCTGTTGCGTTCCTACATAAATTCGGATCAGTGGTATCAGAGCGGTCTTCTTTTTCTCGATCCTTCTTTGCATGTCCCCAACGAGGTCAGGTTATAAGGAGCTAGGGCTTGATCTGGTGGAACCCTTGCAAGATCAGCCTCGCAAACCTCGATGGACGCCCATGGGGGATGAAAAGAAAGATGAGGGAGCAGGAGATCCTATCAAAATATTGCTCGAGGAGGCCCTCGAAAAACAAAGGAACGTGATGATGGATAAATTTGCTCAGATCCTTCAACGGCTGCCCACCGGCGGCGCATCTGCATCCAGTAGCCACTCTGGAGTGGCGACTCCTTTTAAGGTACAAGTAAATTTTGACATTACCATATTTGAGGGTCAAATAGACGCAGATGCCGTAGATAGATGGTTGAATCTATTAGAAGGATATTTCTCTGTTCATGACTTTTCAGACCGGGAGAAGATTATTTTTGCACTCCTCAAAGCTACCCCCATGTTAAGGACTGGTGGGAAACCTACTGTGAGAACAAGGACCAGACAGAACCCGCTCTGTTCTCGGCCGTACCAACTTGGAATTCTTTCCGAGACGCCGTCAAGGAACAGTACTATCCCGTGGGGAGCTATGAGGACAAGTACATACAATGGACCACACTGCGACAACAAAGGGATCAAGATGTGCATGAGCCGACGAATCTGTTCCATACCCTGCGCACAAAGTTGGGTATCAAAGATTCAGAGAAACATTTGGTGCTAAAGTATCGCAGCTGTCTGCACAGATACATTCAGGAGGAAATGGAGTTCCTCGACATCTCCTCGCTTGGTACGGCATACCGGTATGCTGCCAAGATTGAGCAGAAATTCAAACAGAAGAAGCGAGGCTTTGGATCTGCGAATCAAAAGCAAGGGAAAGGTGCTTCCAAACCGCAGAACAAAGGACAGAGCCAAGGCATGGTGGCTAAAGACAACCCGTCAAAGCCACAGGAAAAGAACAACACCGCAAAGCCAAAGAAGGACACGGGAAAGTGGTGTGAGTTCCATAAGAGCTCCACTCACAACACAAGTGAGTGTCGGGCCAAGCAGTCGCTAGTGGCCGAGATGAGGGCTTCTGAGTCAGATGCATGCTCTGACTCCGAATCAGAACCTGAAACGGGGAATGAAAAAGGGAAACAGATTATTGATGCGGAGCCCAACGCCACCGTTGCCACTACAAAGGTCCAGAAGGAGGAACCGGAAGATCCAGAGGAGGAGGAACGTCTCTTCCACTCCCAGATGTGGGTAAAGGGCTCCCCTGTACAGTTCATTGTCGATAATGGGAGCCAAAAGAACCTCATTTCAGCAGACGCCGTGAAGCGGTTGGGCTTGCCGACCACAGCTCACCCACATCCATACACCATCGGGTGGCTTCACC
This sequence comes from Pinus albicaulis, assembly GCA_034641835.2. Lineage (NCBI taxonomy): Eukaryota > Viridiplantae > Streptophyta > Pinopsida > Pinales > Pinaceae > Pinus > Pinus albicaulis. The sequence continues at coordinate 96,903 of JAXQQM020073445.1, forward strand.
AAGGACGAGATCTCCGCGCCAGCCAGCAGTGTCGCCTTCCCTATAGCATCAAGCCCTTCACGGATGAGGTATTATGTGATGTTGCTCCTATTGATGTTTCTGATGTATTATTAGGACAACCATACTTGTGGAAGCGTCATGCTGTGTATGAGTCTCGACCTTGTGCCGTTATTATTACTTTGGGAAATAAGTTGTACAGGATACCAGAGGTACCACCTCCTACGACTATCTCTTTGGTTACTGCAAAACAATGCAGTAAGCTCATTTCCCAAACCAGGAAATTCGTTTTCCCGATGATCCGCCCCCAGGGCAAGAAGAAGACTGTGGCCACGACCTCCAGACAGGGCTCCTCTGCACAACAACAACAAATGGATAAGGTTGTGGAGGAGTACGGAGACATATTCACCTCACCCACAGGGGTTCCTCTGCACTGTCAGGTCAAGCACCCGATTGATCTGACCCCAGGTGCGCCGCTACCCAATGGACCGATCTATCGGCGCTCTGTTATGGAAAATGATGAAATCAAGAGGCAGATTCAGGAGCTGTTGCAAAAAGGTCACATCAGACCAAGTTCATCACCCTGTGGGAGTCCGATCGTGTTGGTATAGAAGAAGGATGGGACGTGGAGACTCTGTATTGACTATCGGGCGCTGAACAAGATCACTGTCCGGAATAGGTACCCAATCCCACAGATTGATGACCTTCTGGACCAACTCCAAGGTGCAAAATATTTCAGTAAGATCGACCTGAAGTCTGGGTATCACCAGGTACTAATTGAACCCTCTGATGTGTGGAAGACTGCCTTCAAAGCTAAGGAAGGCCTTTTTGAATGGTTGGTCATGCCTTTCGGGTTGACGAATGCTCCCGCAACCTTCATGAGGATGATGGACGACATCTTGCGGCCATTCACCAACTCATTCGTAGTGGTGTACTTGGATGACATTCTGATCTTCAACAAGACTTGGGAAGAGCACCTTCATCACATCCGACAAGTCCTCCAAACACTGCGGCAACACAAGCTGTGTGCCAATCTGGAGAAGTGCACGTTTGGCATGACCCAGGTTCAATATCAGGGATACATTATTGATGAAAGGGGGGTGCATGTGGATCTCGCCAAGATCCAATTAATTCAGGATTGGCCAGACCCGACCACTATAACAGAGCTTCGCAGCTTTATGGGTCTTGCTCATTTCTACTGCAGATTCGTGTTGGGATTCTCTCATATCACTTGGCCCTTGAGTCAAGTCACCAAAGGAGGAGCAAGAGCAAAATTATTTTGGTCGGAACCTCAACAGAAGGCGTTCAAAGAATTGAAAAATCGCCTCTGTTCTGCCCCAGTGCTCACCTTACCAGACTTGCAGCAGCCATTTGAGATCGAGACAGATGCCTCCGACTATGCTATTGGGGCAGTTCTTACTCAACAGGGACATCCAGTGGCATATCACAGTGAGACATTGTCTGAGACAGTTCGCAAGTATCCCACCTATGACAAAGAAATGTATTCCATTGTGCAAGCCCGTCGACAATGGAAGCATTACATTTTGGGGAAGGAAACAATCATCCACACAGACCACCGGCCCCTGCAGTTCATACAGACACAAGGGAAGTTGCAGAATGATCGCCATCAGAAGTGGTCCACATATCCGCAACAGTTTCATTTGAACATCAAGTACAAGAAGGGTAGCACCAATAATGTTGCAGACTGCCTCAGCCGACCACCGATCGTGGCGCTCACCACCGTGCTCAACTCTTGTGGGCACGAGACTTCTGATTGGCCGCTTCTCTATGAGAGTGACCCAGAATTTAGCCACACTTACAAGGCACTCTTGGGGGGCACGCGAGTTCCAAATTTTCACCTCCAAGATGCACTTTTATGTCACCTAGGACACCTTTGTGTTCCTTCAAGCGAGCGTGCCGAGATGATATGGGAAGCACACTACAGTCGAGTCGCTGGGCATTTCGGGGTCGAGAAAACAGTAGCAATACTACAGAAGTATTTCTATTGGCCGAACCTTCGAAAGGATTTTGAGAAGCACATTGCCAAACCGACCATCAAGAAGCAAGGCCTATATACTCCACTACCTACCCCTAGTCGACCTTGGGAATCCATCTCCATGGATTACATGTCGGGCCTGCCCTCTACTAAGAATGGCAATGACTGTGTTTTCGTGGTCGTTGACATATTCTCGAAGATGGCCATTATGGCGGCCTGTAAGAAGAATATCACAGCAGAAGCTACTGCTAAACTCTTCTTTGAACGAGTATGGGTACACTTTGGGATCCCACAGTCTATCATATCAGATCGAGATAGCAGGTTCCTCAGCACATTTTGGTCCAGCCTCTGGTCAATGTTGAACACAAATCTCACCAAGTCCACAGCTTTCCATTCCCAAACAGATGGCCAGACAGAGGTCGTCAACAGAATGATTGTACACATTCTGCGCATGTACAATTCAAAGCATCCCCACACATGGGACGAGAGCCTCCCCTATGTACAACATAGTTATAATCGGGCTCTCCATAGTTCAATCGGCCATAGCGCTTTTCAGGTGGGCTTGGGATTCCAGCCACTATGTCCCATTGACGTAGCCATGCCATTTGCAGCTGCTTAGGCCGATTCAGCGCACATCCAGTCTAAAGTTGACAAAGCAAGTAGCTTCATCGAGCGCATTAAACACATCTGCCAACAGGTTCATGAAATATTGGACAGAGCCAATGCGAAGTACAAGCAGCGCCATGATCAACACCGGGTGCCACACAACTTCCAGGTGGGCGAAAAAGTATGGCTGCATTTGCAGAAGGAGCGCCTCACTGGACCTCACCGCAAGCTTCGCCCACTCCGATACGGGCCGTACAACATCACCAAGGCTATAGGGAACAATGCTTTTGAGCTTAGTATTCCACCATTCCTTGGTCTGCACCCAGTCTTGAATGTGGATCGCCTTCGTCCTTACTTCCCACCTCTACTGGACACTTCGGACATTGCAAAACAACTCACACCAACAGAGTTAAACCCAGACTGCATGGAACAGGCCACCACAGATTGTATCATTGACATGCAAATTAAGAACACTCGCCAACAGAGGATCCAACTGTATCGGGTTGTCAAAGCTGGCCAACTCCTGCACCAAGGAAAGTGGTTCACCAGGGACCAAGTTCAGCAGAAATTTCCTCATCTCATGGAGGAACTTAACGCAATGGGGACCATTGTTTCCTAAGGGGGGAGGAATGATCCAGGTGGATATTGGTGGCCACCCACCTATTCCACTTGGCCCCCCACCATTGTCTCTTTCAGTTTTTCAGTTTCGGCATAACTTACTATTTTTAGCAGTTTTTCGGGTCCTGAACTTCCGGAGCCGTTTTGAGGCCCTAAACGACGTTGTTTGGGTATGAAAGCGCCAGCGAATTTTCTGATAAAATTCGTCCCGACAGCTGTAGTCCTCGGATAGAGCTTTCTAATGATGTATCATATGCGTCAAACGGAGATAGTATGCCAAAGTTACGTCCCTCGGAAGTTGAAACACCAATTTACCCAAACGGGGCCCATAGTTTTGGCGCTTCATCTCCTAGGGTTAGGTTTTTGGGATGTTGAGGGTTCTCCATTATTTCTCAATAATAAATAGGCTCTCGAGCCTCATTGTAACTCAGTTCAGAGGCCTGTAGCCGCCACATCTCTTCTCAGAGATAGCTACCAGTGGCCTAGCTAGTTTTATTTCCATTCTGTCTGTAAGCAAATTTAAGTTCTTTGATATTAATGAAATGAAGTGTTAATTCCCGAAATAAACATCTCCGTATTTATGGTTATATGTTTATTCTCGTTGCGTTCCACACAAATCCGGATCAACAATGAATGGGTCGATGATGAGGACACTATACAACTCCGGTTTCACTATTTTCAAACCGTGAGATAGTCAATTCTCGAACACATTAGAAAATTTTGAGACATCTTCGTACTGGCGTACCCACACACCCCCGTTGGAATCGACATTGAATATTTATCGTCAAGACAAATGTCTCTTTACCTATGGAAGAGTTCGGAAGTTCTACCATTGAGATTTTTCTAGGAAAAAAAACATTGAATATCAACAAAATTTGAAAAAGTCACAACAAAGAAGAGCTGACCAAAATCTCGCAAAAACATTCTACCGTATTTGTATGGGAGCATACCGACATGAAAGGTATTGATCCTAAGACTTGCATCCATCATATCTATATTGAGGAAAACAAGAGACCAACTTTCGACAACCTCGCAGAAGGATGAATCCAAACCTTAGTGGAGATAGTGAAAGAAGAGCTCCAAAAACTACTCAATGTAAACTTCATTTATCCAATTTCGTATAGTCGATGGGTTTCTCCTTTGGTTATAGTACCCAAAAAGAATGGTAAATGGGAGGGTATGTATCGATTATACAGGGAATTGAACAAAGCAACTTCTTTGAAGGATTACTTTCCTTTGCCCTTTATCGACTGCATTAGATATATTTAAAGGTGCAAAAAGTACTTTTCTATTTTTGGATGGTTTTAGTGGCTATAATCAAATTCGTAGCACCCGAAGATCAAGATAAGACCACATTTACTCCGTCCATGGGGTACTTTTGCCTATCAAGTGTTTCCTTGGGGTTATGTAATGCACCCGCAATATTCCAAAGAGCAAGATTAGGAATGTTTTCTCCGATCTAATCCATGATTGTGTAGAGGTTTATATGGATGATTTGCTAGCTTTTATGGTAATCATTCGAAGAGGCATTAGAAAATTTGGAATAAGTCCTTATAAGATGTAAAGAAAAACCTTTCATTAAGCCATGAAAAATTTTCTTTATGATGTTTACCTAAGGTATTGTTTTGAAGCATCACATTTCGTGATGGGATTACGTTGATAGATCAAAAGTTGAAGTCATCTCCAAGTTGCCTATTCCAAATTGTCAAAGAGATGTTAGAAGTTTTCTAGGATTGATCGGATACCATAGAAGATTTATAGAAAACTTCACTAAAAATAGCATCTCCACTCTTCAAACTGCTAAAAAACTGTGAATTCAAATGGGGATCCGATTGTCAATCAACCTTGAAAATTTGAAAACAAGAATATCTAAAGCACCTATTCGTGAGAGGACCAAATTGAAACCCTTTCCATATTTCTTTGTCAGACAGCTCAGACACAAATTTCTTCCAGAGTCAAGTTGGGTCAAAGGATTTAGTCCCTTATGCCATTTACTATACCAGTAAAAATTGACTCCCACCGAGTTAACCATACCGTAACCGAAAAAGAGTTTTTAGTTGTTGTTAAGTAATCAATAAGTTTGTATAATATATAACAAAGCATGAACTTTTATTCATACTTGACCATTCCGCAATTAGATATCTAATGAACAAACCTCGTTACTAATGGCAAGAGTGGACAAGATGGCTCCTACTTCTTTGCAAGAATTCATTATTACTGTTGAGATCAGTGAAAACAAATATTAAAGAGATGATTTCTTTGTCTAGGATTAAGAATACTAAAGAAGATTCTCCCGTAGAGGATAAGTTTCGATGAATACTGCTTCGTAGTAACTACTAAGACCCTTGGTATGCGTATATTGCTAACTATTTGGTTACAGGAAACCGCTCCACATTTATTTCCTGCGAGAAGAAAGATTATTCAGAGAGTTCAAAATATTCATGGATTTCTAACGAATTGTTTTTAAAATTGCATGACCTTGTGATCGAAGATGTGGCCGTGGAGGATGAAATGCCCGATATCCTCAAGGCATGTCACATATCCATGCGGACACTTCTACGACAAATGACAAAATTTTCATAAAAATCCCCTCTTTAGGATATCATGGCCTTCCTCTTCAAAGATGCAAAACAATATGTCAAAAGGGATATCCGTTTAAAGAGTAGGGAAACCTACCCTTTCAAATGAAATGCCATCAACCACAAGTACTTACTTAACCCTTTGAAAAATGGGCTTTAGATTTCATCGGACCTATTAATCCACCATATACAAAAGTATGGTATTGGTTTGTACCGCTATGTTACTAAATGGGTGGAAGCCAAAGCATTAGTAAATCACATCAAAATCGGCATTGTTAATTTTCTTTATGAGGATATTTTTACTCGCTTTGGTGTTCTAAGAGAAATTGTGACAAATCAGGGAAGCTAATTTACATCCAACTCCGGTGGAGAAGCCGATAATAATAAAAATCAAGCACAGCAAGACGATTTCTTACCATCCGTTACAAATGGTCAAGTGGGAGTCTACAAACAAAGTTTCGAAAGTATTACCACCAAAAATGTCCACTCCGCTACGTAAGAGATTGGTCGAAAGGCTTCCGAAGCCCTCAGGGCCTACAGAACTACATGGAGAAATACAATGTGACATTCTCCCTATGAACTTGTTTATGGGAAAGAAGTCCTCGCTCCCCATTGAGTTCCAAGTCAAACCTTCAAGATGGCGGTGCCTCAAATTTGGGATGGAACTATCGAAGCCCAAAAAGCATAGAATGGAGTAGTTGAATGAGCTAGATGAGATCGACAAGAGGAAATTCTAAGAACTCGATCTAGTTCAATATCAAAGAGCTAAACGGCAGAAAAATACATCAAAGAGAAGAAGTTTCAAGAAGGAGATTGGGCATTGCTATTTGATTCCAAGTTTAAAGATTTTAAAGGAAAATTTCATACTCATTGGCTTGGGCCTATATGAGATTGACAAGATCTTTAGCAATGGAGCAAAGAAGAATCAAGACTATCGATGGTTCAAACTCCTCTTATTGTGAATGGGCTGCCAGACAAATATCTATCATAAGCCACTCAAAGAGGAATTTGTCAAAATGTTTCAAGATAATTTGAAATAAGGTCGGTGAAGAAGAATCCTTCTTCTCCACCAAAATCTCAGCCTTGTTCTTTCGCCCAATATATATATATATATATATATATATATATATATATATATATATATATATATATATATATATATATATATATATATATATTGTATATCCCCGAAACCAATCACTCATTATGTTTATATAGAAATTATAGGGTGAAAACTTAGCCGACCTCGACACCCTATATTTTCCAAAAAATAATTCTCTCTCTCTCATTTCACAAGTTTTATGACAACCCACTCCATTTCATTCCACTTCATTCCACTCCACTCATTTCATTTCACTCCATTTCCATTCATTTCATTTCATTTCACCAATAAAATTTTCTTTTCATGACCATTTTCATTCAAATTTCATTATCATCTATCCATCTCCATTCACCCAAATAATTGCCGTGTCAAGCAAGAGCTGACATCAGCTTCCTCTGCTAGAAGAAGTGCGCTCGTAGCCACCACCGTTTTCAAAATTTTACATTCGTATGTTAGTTCAACAATCATGAAATCAAATGCAAGTACGAGGATATATTATGAAGACATGAGGCATTCAAAAGCATCAATCTATGGAGCAACCGATTGAAGACTAATGAAAAATGGCAAGAATTCAAGGTATGAGTAGAAATTTATTTCAAATGGCATTCAAGCACATTTTTACATAGTTATAAACCATAGTTTCATTATATGCAATGATTGCGTTGATAAATCTACAACCGTTCCACGATCTCTATACGATTCCTCCACAATCATCGCATTCATTTTTTAAACGCCTCATAATCAAGGTTCGGTCCTCACTCATGTTCGGCCATACTTCGATACTCCACCTGTACTATGGAACGTGGTTGATTCGACGACGCTTCTCTCACCGCACAAAATCCGTAGCCGTTTCATAAACGTGTTACACACTGTAGCCACCCAATTTTAAATACCGCCGATGCACTTTACTCCCCATCGTTCTATCGACCTCAATGCATCGCACATCCACCCGTGCTCACATAAGCCTTCACCCCATTTTTTTTCTCTCGTCTCCGTTTCATTCCGTGTACCTATTCTTCGATATCCGCTTATAGTCACCGGTCTCCTTCATCAACCCCCGTTCATTTCGCTAATCTGTACCGTTCCCACTGCGGCCCCTGCCGCGTACGAGTTTTAAAGAACAGTATGAAGGATGGGCTTCGTTGTTGAGGACAGAACTAGAGGGACCCAACTTATGGAAGGATACCCGCAAGTCAAAGACATATTGAAAAAGGCAAAATGGCTTCTATTATTCAAAAGTTTAAAGGCTATAATAAGGAGTTAACGAAAGTTTTCTACAGGTTCTTCAACTATTCGAGTAGAAATTGGGGACCCCAATTTATAGTGACCGAGGCATCCATAAAGAATGCTACAAAACTCCTCAAGAAGATGAACGTTGGTTCAAGAACAAGAGAATTGGCGAGAAGCCCCGGAGAGTGATCCTACGTAACCTAGGTATGGATGTCACCATTTTCAAAAAGGGAATTCCGTTCATGCTTTAAAAGAAGAGTGGGCCACGCATCGCCATTATTCAAAAGTTCATCACCTGTGAGGGACGTTTTGGGTCAATGTACAAGGTATCATACCCGACCGTTGATGAATTTCCTGTATAACCGTACCTCCCTCAATCGCCATACTTTTTACTAAACAGCTTTGAAAAAGATGTCCTGTGAATCGTCCAAAAGCATCCGGGGGGACGTAGAACGACATTTGTATCACTCGTGTCTCGTGAAAATCTGATAGAAAAATAATTAAAAGAGAAAAAGGACACCTCGGGAGCAAGGAATTAGAAATTTTCAAGAACCCCAAGAAACCCCCGAAGGCAGTACATCAAAAAGAATTAGAAGAAAGAGAACAGGGGATAAAACTCAAAGCACTCCTACTAACACAATTGAAAGAACTAGTAGAGAAGAAAGATTGTCTAAAAGGAGGAAGGAAAAGACTGAGGGTAAAAAGCCAACAAAATCAAAAGAGAAAAGAAGCATCGAGGTCGTGTATCAAACCCCTTCCTCGAAGAAGACGATCGTTATTGTCTCGAGAGACTAGTTCACCTTCGGAACAACAAATTATGGCCAAAAAGAAAGGAAAAAGAAAAACAGAAGGAAAAAGACAAGAGTCTGCTTAAGACAAGAAGAAGTACTCAAAGCTTAAAGGGAAGCGGGGAGGAAAGCACAAACAAAAGGACCCCATTTTATTGATTTGGGAGAAGAAACACCCGAACAACCTGCTCGTCATAGTCCACCTCATTCTCACTAAACGTTGAAACTAGTCCTCAAGATGTTGAGCAAGAGTCCTTTTCGCGTCGCATTTTGAAGTTAATTCTCCTTCCGTCAGCCGTTTTGGGACAAACTTCCCAAGGAAAACGAAGCACCGAGATAGATCCAAAGCAGCAAGAGGTGTATGATTACATATAATTCTTAGAAATAACAGCCACGGGGTCCCAACACTTCATCCACTCGGCCTCACACAAGACAAGAAGCTCTAGTCCAATCGCTGAAACAAGAAGTCTTTGAGTTGGAGGTTTTAAATAGACATATTAAAAATGAAATGAAGCATTAAAGGAGAAAAACAAACATTGGAAAAGATCATTCATGACAACACTATGCTACATCCGGGACTATGGCAGAAAAAGAACAAGAAATTGAAGAAGAAATGCAAGAACAAGCAGAGCACCGATTAATCTCAAATTCAAATGCTCGATGAAGAAGCCCAGATGTTAGCAGTGACCAAGAAAGAGGAGAAGAGGACTGGATGTACTAGCAAGAGGTATCATGGCATATGAATTGAAGGAGGATGATCAAAATTTTGCTGAAAGAGATATGCAACACCTTCACAAAGTATGTTGAGTCCCAAACTTGCATCTTTCCTATACACCTTTCTAGAGTTTTTCCATTTAACTTAATTCTAAGTCATCAAAATTATTGCATATTAATCATAAAAGAGCATTTAAAGTGGTTTTTAACCATGTTTTGTGTTCACTGCTTGAATTAGATTTTGCTCATTGAGCCGCGGGACTTTGTCACTTTCCGGGCACTGCCTAACTTTCCAACCATTTTGTTAAAGTCTATACGTGTGTGTCTTCAGCAAATCAAGCCACATGGGCAGTTGAAAATGACATGGATATGGACCGAGTCCTTATTGGCTCAAGAGACCATCAAAGAAGGTCGTGGTCAAAGGTAGTCAAGCGGTGGTCAACCCAAGAGTCCTACTAGTGACAACTCCGTTTTTCACCACGTGAAGACTTGCGTGGCCGTCTTAAATCTCAAGGGACATATCAACACCGTGAATCGCTCCATAAGCCGAATCCAATCGCCACCCTCCATAGATTTAATCTCTTTCACGGCAGCCATAATGCTAGATTTATGGATGTGGTTGTTCACGTGTCTTTATCGCGATTGGGGAAAATTAGTTACAGGGAAACAGTCCTTCATATAACATGCGGCTTCCCAGCACGTATAGTAGCTAGCTTCGTAATGTAATTTTGTCGAAAAGAAATCCCAATCGTACAGTTAGACATTATTTCCTTGTTATGACCGCATTTTGAATACATGAGAAGACTCGTTCATAAGCATAATTCGTGGTTGATAGCCGTTGCCCGAGGATTGTGCAGAGGGTCCCCCACACACGCCGAGGTTTTTGTTTATTGTCATGTGATAGTTTCATGTTTTATTTCACGTTTATTATGCCATAGTTATTCACTTGCATATATTACATCCCAGGGTACTAACGTTTATTTTTGTCCATCATTTTTCATGCTTTATACTGCGTACAATCGGACGTTGTCTTCTTGTTCCGTATTGGCGTATACCGGCATTTGCACATAGTTTTTTTACAATGACTAATGACATGGAACTGGCCTTGTCCTTCATCGATTTATTTTTTTCTTAGCTTTTAATTCCGCAAAGATCGTTTATTTATTTCCGCTTTTGTACATTTGCTTTATTAGTTATATTAGATATTAAATTACTCATGTCATTATCATTACCTCCTCAAAAAACCATAGCTTAGGACTAATGGTGAGGGATCAAGTATGAGGTGGAATGGATATTAGTTTATTTTTCTGCAAGTTAGATATTAAATTGCTCATGTCATTACCGCTACTCTCCGAAAGCCATAGCGAGACTAATGGTGAGGGATCAAGTATGAGTGTGTAATTTGATATTAATTTATTATCTTCTCGTAAATTAGATATCGCATTGCTCAAGTTGTTTATGATTACCTCCGAAAGCCATAGCGAGACTAATGGTGAGGGGTCGAATATATGAGTTGATGCACTTGATTTTAGCTTTACTTTGCTTGCAATTTTTGGGTTTCTTTGGATACGCTTTGTATTTAGATGAAGAATAAGGGTAATGGGTTTCATGATCAATAGTTCACCGTTTGTTTGACTAGTATAGTGGCACATTTTTATTTTCTTTTAGAAATTAATTTTGTCATTGCATGTTTTAAACCTTTTTGAAGTTTGAAGTTTGGGAAATCATTATTATAAAGGACATCATTGCCTTTGAACATTTATATCCATACTTGTCTTTTAGAATTTATCTCACATTAGGAAACCAACTAAGATAAAAACCCCCCAAGATAAATAAAAACCCAAAAACGACAAAAAGTAAGAAATAGGTTATCTTTCACATATAGTGCGCCACACTTCACACAAGCCTTACGAATCCCGAATTGGACAAATTAATGTAGCAACTTAGGACACACTAAATTGACCAAACAACAAGAAATGCTTGTCCTCATCCGACTGTGAACTTGTAAATGTCTTCTCGTCTTCTCGCAAACCGAAATCGATCCGAAACTAAAACAACACACAAAAGTTTTCAAACCAACTTAATGAAAAACTAGCCGAAAAATTGAAAACTATGCTCAAAATTCCGAGCTTAGTCACAATTTATCTACCTACTCAATCTACTAAAAAATCTTATTGAATCAAAGTAATACAAAAATGCCAATGAAGCCAATCAAGTAGCCGTAATAAATGGATAACTTGATTGAGCTGGTGATCAAAATTGAAGTATATTATGACTATGTGCCTTTATATTGTAAATGAGCATGATGTAAAGGCCACTTTTGATGCATTTGATTCTTATAGAGAAAACATGTTTGCGCATTTGGGCTAAAAATATTCTCCACATAATCATAGATCAATAAAAGTATGATGTATGTTATTTACTTCTAGGCCTTCAATGACTGGTTGCTCAATTGTATTCCGAATATTAAGCCTTGAAACTATTTCTTCGTCTTGTGTTTGACAAAAGAATAATCATCCCTAATATGTCAAGATAGCACACCCCTCTTGCTTAGAGAAGGAAGATTTTCAAAGAATTCTTTAGGATTTTGGAAATTGTATGACCGAATTTGAGAATGCAAAAGTTTAATTTTTAATTTTCATAATTTTCAGAAATTATCTCAAGAATATATTTTTTTAGTTTGGGAGAATATTTTCTGATTTCAAAAAAAGAAGAAATAAAGCTCTTAAAAAATCCTCATCAAGCCGAAGTTCTAATATCTCATCCCTCAAAATAATAGTGATTTGCTTTGTGAAATTATCATAATTATCATCATACCGACTGATATGTAAGTCTAAAAAATCTTCTAATAACCTTGATTTTCAGAACAGGTCATTTTGTAATAGCTTGCATCTTTTTTGAGGCTCCAACTTTCACTCTTCTTAAAACAATAAGGAACCAAATACTCGAATTCTTATTTCCCCAAAAGCACATTTGGATATTTTTACACAAATGATTGCTCTCAATAATTTATATAACTTTTCCACATGTTTACTAGTGTGAAATTCTATGATTTATTATAAATATGTGTATTATCAAAGAAACCAACACAAATTTTATAAGATGGGATCAAACAAAAATGTTCTTAAGTCGAGGTCACGGACTTCAAAATGGCGATAAACCATAATTCAAACCAAATTTGCGTTCCAAAATAGCTCGCCGACGCGCTAATTTGTACACGAAACCAAATTAATTTCTACTTAATCTTTTCGTCCGAAGTTAGGTCATGACGGAGGGAGAGTTGTGACATGAATTTCTATCAAATTCGCCCTAATATTTTTCGATTCCGTATTTCACCGCGCGAGCGGCCCAAATAAAGATCCGCCTCCAATCAATTTCTGCCACGTGTCTCGTCTATAACTTTCTCGCTCCTGACCGTGGTGTCTGGAGCATATGAAGGTTATGGGACATGGATGTGGTGCAATTTCATATCAATCGCATTAATTTTTAACGTTGTTCAATTAAGTTCCAAGGTTTTCACATCTAATCGCATTAAGTTTTAACATTGTTCAAGATCTGACTAATTTCGTTAGCGATTATGCATGCTCCAATATGATCCCGCCTTCGTCATTAATGATCGCAGATTAATTATGACGAGCATCCTTCGATCGATTGCGCCGGTCGATAAAATGGCATTTCGCTATGGTTTTTCGTACGAGCGTTGTCAAGTCACACCGCCTACTCACCGTGATGAGAAGGAGAAGTGGCCACCGAATCGCCGCGCAGACCTTGGCCGCATATCCGCATTTCTCTCGTCCGGTCCTTGTCCGTCTTCCTTCAAGCTGACTCCCGTTTTCTCCATCTTCTTGTGCCCACCGCAAAGTGAGACCGCACCCATGCCTCGTGCGTCAAAGGATGCGTTGCCGCAGGGGGAGCATCTAGAGGTCAACTCTCGCGCGCTCCTCCGCCCCCTCAACCGAGTAGTTCCTCTCGGCTAGTCCAAAGATTATTACGGTGTCGGCCATCCAACACGGAGGCGGGCTCACAGTGGATTTGGCCACTTTATGATTCCTCGCTCCTCGTTTCTCACCGCTAGTTCTCACCCTCTCACCACACACCATAATTTTTCTTTACTTTTCCTTCAATCGCCCATACCAATTACGTCTTTCCGCAATACTCGTGGTTTTCCGGTGAGGAGGCCCAAACAGAGATAGCGGGACCGGCCCAAATGTGTCCGAGTCGGAAAAGAAGTTGCATTATCCCCAAAAAGAATGTGTAGTTTTCGGGGAGGGGAGCCGTGGCATGAATGTGGAGGTAGCACTCAGCGATCCCGAGACCTTCCGAAGGATGGTGCCGAATCGTCGAAGCGAGCCGAGGAGCAGTTTGCTAATTTGTTTTTCGTCGGCTCACTTAATTAGTCGCTAGATTATTTCATCGTGCCGGACTTTGTAATATTTTTTGACTGTGAAATTAAACGTTCACATCTGCTTCGAGCATGATGTTGTGTGCCTTTCTGTTTTTTGATTTTTACGACAAATTTTCCACGAGTCTCATGATTTTGGACTTTGCACTTTATTCCCACCGACAGTTAGATTAACCATTAGAAAAAAAATGTTGCCCTTGTTATTTTAATCATAAAATATATATGTTTATATGGTCTACGTATTATACTCTTTATTCGTATATCTAGTAGCCAGAACCTTTTTCGTTTATGAATAAGGATACAGCGGCTACTAATGGAAACAAGCAAGTGTTCGTCTCATATCTTGATGCATTGTGATGTATTACCAATTTTGGAATCAAGCGTAATTGTCAGTAGATGGTTATCACAATTCTCACATGATTAGCGTTTTTTCTATTCAAGGATTTTGGGTACTTTAATTTATTTGGAACAATGGACGTCGTATTTTATCCGTTGCTTTACTATTCTACACATCGTTTATTTCACTTCTCTTATAGATGCCCCCACACTGGCTTTCGTATTTATTAATAATCTCCATGTGTGGACTCACACGGAGCGGAGATTATGTCTCCCGTATGTGACATAAATTCTTTTCTATCATTGTCCGGGGGTGGGACTTCCACTTTTTCCGGGATGGATATTTGGGTTCCAATCTTCGATGTAAAAATTTAATGACTTCATGGACCGTTTTACTTCATATAATATATTCAAAACAACGTTTCTCTTGTGAAAAAAAATGATTAATTTTTTATCACTCGCCTTCAAAATCAGCGTATGCCGGGTCAGCATGTTTGGCTGATATGGTTTGATGGTCTTTGAGAGTTTTGGACATATCACACTCCTCACATGATTAGCGTTTTCTTCTCTCGTTCATAGATTTTGGGTACTTTAATTTGTATTTGGAATAATTGACGTCTTGAGACTTCATTCCGTTGTTTTACTATTCTACATAATGTTATTTCATCTTTTCTTATAGATGCTCGGCATATTTGGATGCTTTATCGCATTGTCGATAATCTCCATGGGGACTTACATTATTTAGGAATAAGTCCTTTATATTTGACATGGGGGTATTTTTCTATCACTATCCTGGGTGGGACTTCCACTTTTCCTCGGGATGGATATTTGGGTTCCAATCTTCGCATGTGAAAATGTAATGACTTCATGGACTATTTTATCATATAATATATTCAAAACAACGTTTTTTCTTGTGATGATTAATGCTTATCACCGCCTTCAAACTAGCGATGTTGGTCTATGTCGGTTTATTGATATGGTCCGATGGTCTTTTTATATTTTGGACATACTTCACACTCTCACATGATTAGGCGGTGTTTTCTCTCGTTCAAGGATTTTGGGTACTTTAATTTGTATTTGGAACAATGGACATCGTACCTATCCGTTGCTCTTACTATTCTACATACCGGCTATTTCACTTTCTTGGCGATGCCTTGTCGGACGTTTTCGTATTTATCACACCTATGACCACATCGGGTTTTATATCAAGTCCCCCGTATGACATGTGTATTTTTCATCAGTTCTGGGTGGGACTTCCACTTTTCCGGGATGGATATTTGGGTTCCAATTGATGAAAATGTAATGACTTCATGGACTATTTTACTTCATATAATATATTCAAAACAACGTTTTTTCTCTTGTGAAAAAAAATGATTAATGTTTATCACCGCTCAAAACGCAGGGGCGTTTGCGTCGCTGTCTATGTTGTTGGTTTATTGATACTTCGGCTCGATGGTCTTTTTATATTTTTGACATATCACACTCCCCATGATTAGCGTTTTCTCTGTTTCCGATGATTTTGGGTACTTTAATTTGTATTTGGAACAATGATCGCCACTTATCCTTGCTTTACTATTCTACATATCGCTATTTCACTTTCTTATAGATGCTCCTGCATATTTGGATGCTTTCGATTAAGCGATAATCTCCATGTGGACCGGTTACCGGGTTTTATATCATGTCCTTGTATGTGACATGGGGTATTTTTCTATCATTGTCCTGGGTGGGACTTCCACTTTTCCTGATGGATATTTGGGTTCCAATCTTCGATGTGAAAATTTAATGACTTCATGGATCGTTTTACTTCATATAATATATTCAAAACAACATTTTTTCTCTTGTGAAAAAAAAATGATTAATGTTTATCACTCTGCCTTCAAAACTAGCGATGTTGGGCTATGTTGTTGGTTTATTGATATGGTCTGATGGTCTTTTTATATTTTGGACATATCACACTCCTCACATGATTAGCGTTTTTCTCTGTTCAAGGATTTTGGGTACTTTAATTTGTATTTGGAACAATGGACATCGATACTCTATCTGTTGCTTTACTATTCTACATACTGCTATTTCACTTTCTTATAGATGCCTCGGGCATATTTGGATGCTTTCTCGGATTGTCGATAATCTCCATGTGGACCGTTACTGGGTTTTATATCATGTCCCTGTATGTGACATGGGGTATTTTTCTATCATTTTCTGGGGTG
Organism: Pinus albicaulis; assembly: GCA_034641835.2. Lineage (NCBI taxonomy): Eukaryota > Viridiplantae > Streptophyta > Pinopsida > Pinales > Pinaceae > Pinus > Pinus albicaulis. Next base: position 113,478 of record JAXQQM020073445.1, read on the forward strand.
GGACTTCCACTTTTCTGGATGGATATTTGGGTTCCAATCTTCAGATGTGAAAATGTAATGACTTCATGGACTGTTTTACTTCATATAATATATTCAAAACAGCGTTTTTCCTCTTTTAAAATTTCATTTTTTTTTTAAATTGAACCCACCGTCGGAATACCGACGCCTTGTAAGCGTCGGAATTGCAACAACTTTAAAACGTTGGAAGAGCGATAGTATAAAAATGTCGGAACACATTTCGTCGGAATTGCGATAGATTACAAATGTCGGAAGCGCGACGTTAAAAACGTCGGACCACATTTCGTTGGAATTGCGACAGATTACAAACGTCGGAAGAGCGACGCTAAAAACGTCGGACCACATTGCGTCGGAATTGCGACCGTTTAGAAACGTCGGAAGAGCGACGTTAAAAACGTCGGACCACATTTCGTCGGAAGTGCGACAGCTTACAAACGTCGGAACCACGACGATTTGGGAGACGTTGGAAGGGCGACGCCTGTTCGGAAGCGACAGAAGAAGTGTCGATAGTGCGACACTTTTTAATTGTGTCAGAACTGCGACGGCATGAGAAACCATGTTTTTCCCGCCCTCAAACTGTCGCTCTTGCGATGACTATGTGTGGGAATAGCGACGAATTGGCCGTCGGAATTTCCGCCAAATTTTGTAGTGAAAGATAGCCCAAGAAACAATAGGAAATGAAGAGAAATTGAATTCCTGGAGCAAGTTGAAAAAAAAATTAATTGATGCTTTGGTTTGCAAGAAGTCAAGAAGAAATCACTTCCATGTGGGGAAGGAATTTCCTCTCGTGTCCCTGGTGGCCAAAGGGTGGAGATGGTGATTCTCAACAAATCTCATAGGGATTGGGTGGAGGAATTCTTCCTCGGAAAATTCTAGGAGGATTTTTGGATGGATTCCTTGTAGTACATTGATTTTTTTGTTGTTTTGGAGTCCCAAAGTTGGGTGGAACCACAATGTTTATTTTTTAGGGGTGGAGATAACGATTATCTAGACTCCCTGTGCATTTTATTGCTTGAAACTCACCCGGAGGTGGAGGTGTACTACAAGGAAAATACCTTCTAGCGGAGGTTATAAAGGAGGTTTTTAGTGTTATAAAATTGACCAAAATTGTCAAAAAAACATTTGCTACAACATCCATTTTCGGTAACGGAGGTTTTGGCAGAGCTTCTAACAAAATTTCAACATAATTAAAAAAAAATGGGTGATCGAAGGTTGTTACTGATGTTTTTATCATCGGTGTGCGCATCAGGTGTCAACACACTGGTACATTGTACCGTCAATGCACTGGTACTGTAAAAATACCAAGCACTAGGATGGAAAACAAATTTCGGACGCCTTGGGGTGTTTAGCAACAGCCCAATGCGTGTCAGCCAACAAGTCGCACTAGGTCGATGGAAGGTGCATGCACCAAGCCGTCTAGATGATAAAATGCACCAGGTGGTTAAGTTATAAAAATGCACTGGCGTGTTAAGGAAAACCACACCGGTGCATGCAAATCCTATCAGACTGCCTGGGTGGTAGTTGTCGATAAAACACACCTGTAATATCCCAAAAGGGAGAATGTAGTAATACAAAAACACAATATAAGAACTGCATCAATGTAAACAAATAGTCTAAATACACCATACAAATGCTCAGAATAGCTGAGCCATTTAATTATATAGGAGGTGGATAAACTAGTACAACAATGCTCAAAATATGAGACACTCAAGCCAAAGAAGTGGCCTAGAATGACCCTGAAATGCTCCCAAAAGAGGGATTGCGTAACTGTTGGACTGCTGGAAGGAATACTGCGATGTCCCTGTTGTAAATGTCGGGACTGTAACTGGCGAAAAAATGTAAAAGTGTATATCTAGAAGTTTCAGAGCTCAGATGATGCTGCGATTTCAGATATGGGCTCTATGATGAATACCCAAGATGACCCAGAAATGATTTCCAGATCTGAAAATATTGGAAAATCACCCTCTTAGGCCCTACAACTATGACTATTGGGTATGAAGATCTGAAGCATGAAATGAAGAATATATTGTTGCAATGTTATAAAATCAGCTCAATACTTGAAGGTTTGATCCCTTCACTAGATCCTCAAGCTAGAAGCTCAAGATCTAGCTCCTCCTTCCTCCTCCACTGATTGCAACTGTTGAATACAAAACAACTGAAGAAAATTGTGTTGTCAAGGATGGAGGCTCTATAGGCTGATGCTAGATAATGCAAATCAGCTCTTGAATGATGGAAATAATGTGCCCAAAGTGAGGAGATGGTCCCTCACAAGATTTCCAGCTGAAATACTGGAAACTTCCCTCCTCCAATAGATCTACAGGACTGGACTGCGAAATCCTTTGGGGAATTGTTGTTGCATGGAGGTATGAAACGTTGGCCTAAATTTCGGATATGAATATGCTGCTCCTGGAAGAGTGATCTTGAAGAACAAGGTGAAAGGATGAATCCTCCACCGATTTCCTCGCTGAAATGCTAGAAACAACCTCCACCTCTCAAACCCTCAAGCAGGAATGCGTAATTCCTGAGACTGAATGTGCATATGAGAGTGGCTAAATGTGGCACCAATTCCTAATGATGTATGACAGCTCAAAGAAACCTTCCCAGAGTAGGCACTTGAAGTCCCCCATGGGTAAGGGTGGGATTTCTACTCGGAAACACTTGTGTCCTAAACAACACTGCAGACTTAGCTAAACAGTTGAAGCATGCATAAAAATGTCAAATGACAAATCCATATCTAAACAGATCAAAAATAATAATCTAAAGCCTCATTTTATTGTTGCCTTCATCTCCATTATATGCTTTGTGAGCCTTCCATAGCCCTGGCCCACCTCATAACTGCATTGCACATGTGGCCACTAGCCTCCATGAAGACTGTGTTGTCTCTCCATGTTCTCCACCATCTCTGCATTTAATTCCCACTCTCTCCATAATGTGTGCATTATATGCACCACTTCCTCCACTATTTCATCATTAGTGCTCTATGATCTTACTTTTAATGCACCATGATCTCATTTTACTTCCTCCATGATCTCCATGATCTTATCTTTAATAATGCATCATCTCCACTCCTCCTTCATTAATGAGTTGCTCCACTACTCCATAATGTAGATCTACCTCTAAATTATCCACATACACACACAAAAATTGGATTTTATTCATCTATGGGGTTTATGGGTCCCTCCACCCTCTTATTTTCTTAATTAATTAAGAAAATAAAGAACTCTAATATTCCAATTATCTGATGGAAAATTGAGAATATTGCAACATTGGGCGTTCTAATTGGTATTGGTATTTGTGCGGTGCCCATAGGTTGTAGAAACAAATTGGTGCGCATTATCATTCAAACACACCGGTGCATAATAACTAACATGCACCGGTGTTCATTTTGTATTTTTTAGAAACATCGACTTGTGACAGTGCAATTATTGTGTTTTTAAAAAAATTAATTATTCATCAAAAGTAGACACATATCTTATAATAGTATTCATATCAATTAAATTTTTATTAGTGCATTTGAATGTGATGTTTGGATTAATTTGTTATATCATATCATCATATTTCGCATCTCTTCATTATAATATTTAATCATCCATATATTATATCAGTGGTGTAACATTTCATAACAACAATGGAGAACGCAATAGAATAAATTAAAACATATTTTATTATATATATATGAATAAGACACTCATTTTCATACAAAATGGGATAGTTATTGTATCCCTACGTCTTTCAATTGGGACACTATGTCCATTACATTAAACAAAATGTGTGATTTCACAACAAATATTTTAAAAAATACAATGCCTTGCTTTAATATCCAAACATATTGATCATCATTCTTCACTGGCACAGTTGTCACTGCTCGAGCTACTTCCATGACTTGGGTTATTTTGAGGAATGTTTTTTTCATTGTGTTGATTGTTTTCTTCTTCTTCAAGTTCCATCTACAAACATAAAAATAAACTATAATGAGTGTATATACATTGGTGAGAATAATGAAAATTGAAATACTAAATAATATACATCAATGTAAATAAAAAAAAATGTACCATAGCAAGAATTGACTCATGAAATATACACATTCTTTCAAAACCAAATTCCATGCCATCTTTCAACAATTCTTTTGTTGGCATAGTTCCATACTTTGTTTCCTGCAAGTTTTATACCCTATAACAAATAATATATTTAATATAAAATATTTTTTTGTTCTATTAATTATAGACGGAGTTAAGTAAAACATGATAGATGCTTACAAATTCCACACTTAATTTATGATATTCCAACATATACTGAAAACCTATATTTAACCCAATGTCAATCAATTCTTCCGATGATTCCTCTTTGTATATTAGCACCTTTTTGAAGACATTTAATGATGATTGTTGTAAAATAACTTAAAATATACAAAAATGAAATCTAGTTAAGTTGCTATAAGGAAGTAACAATTACTCACAATAATAGATATCAACCCTTTTCTTCCTTGTCATCCTATTTTATGTGTTGAATGGGTTTCGTTTTCTTTTTCTTTTTTCTGCAAGAAAATTCTTGAAAATTAATATCTAATGCTAAATTGTTTATTTATTGTACCTAATCGAAAAATTCAATGATTACATATTACATTTGAAGCACATTTTTGTTGAGATGGCTCCTCGTGCGATGCAATTATGTATATTTCTTTGATCATCTCCTTGTACACATTTTTGGACATTCCTACTGGCATATTTCTGATATCAGCTCGTTCATCCTTTGAGATTTTCATAATCTTCCTGAAAATGTAACATGACAATAAACAAATTAATTTTTATATTAATATATGAAAATTAAATATAACAAAAGTGATATTTATAAATGATTTCTTTCTAGTAATATATACATATAATTCTAGAAAAAAAATTAAAGGAATATTACTTTTTCATTCCTTTTTTTTGTTGTTGTACGCTTTTTCTATTAAAATTCTGACATGTCTCATTGACCAATTCTCTGCAAACTCATCCTGTAGTTTAAATAAAATTTGGTTCTTGGAATCATTGGATTGATTTTTGTATTTTAAGTGGAAAGAACGTCTATTCATTCATTCCACTAGATCTCTCAAAGTTTTGTAAAAAAATTTCCCCCTTTCGTTAACTTCCAACACCACTCCATATGAGTTAAGGAGAAAATCATTTTCATTTGCATGTTCTATTTCTTTTCTTTTCTTAAAACAACATTCATTTTCTTCGTTGTTGGTCCCTATAGAACATTAAAAATATGTGAATTAATAGATTGTTTGAAACATGTTATCTAATATTTTTAAGTATATTATTAATGAAAATTCAAAAAAGAAACTCATTTTGGATCAATAGTATTTTTTCATTCACCTGATTCATCCTTCTGTAATTTTTCGATCAAGATTTTACCTCTTCTGGTCTTAGATCATAAATAATCTTGTCGAGCTTCATCATTTTGTGGCTCTTCATGATACACAATAAACAATACATATTATTTAAACTTAAATATAGTACAAAAATAATAATGTTTGTAAAGAATTTACAAAAAAACTTGTCTTTTTTGTTTTTCTCGATGTGCTATCAGTATTTTTGTTACTTGATCTCTTGTCAGTCATTAATGTATCAATATGAAACATGTACCATGCCATTCATTAATATAATGTATAAATAAATCACATAATTTTCAGGTAAAAAAAAAAAAAAACAAGAAAACAGTGCACCTTTCAAAAAGTACGCACAGAAGGTAGTGCGATAGGTTCTTATAAACGCACCGCCAAAGCAGTAGAAACATTGTACAGTTCTCTCTGTCAACAAGGAGACCCGATGTGTTATATGTTAACTGGTGCACCAATTAACACAGACATAAATTAATAAAAATATTTGTTCTTATCAAACAGTGTTTTTTGTCAGTACGCGCTCGGTGCACTATACTACAATAGCACACCGGTGAGCTATTTTAAACAGGGCGCACCAATTAAAAAAATCCGTTTTTAAAAAAATCATGTAAGGGTTGACATGGATTGGGATCCGACTCTGCAAGTGGTCCCGCGGGTTAGATGTCATACACGTATATATATAGCAATATAAAACCTATAAATATAAAATGGAAAGCCCTATTTGTGAAGTCATAGAAACAAGAAGAAGCAAGGGTTTAACGTATGACTGAAATTTTTATTTTTATTTTTATTTTTGAATTTTTGAATTAATTAATTTATTTTTGAAAATGCATAGTAAAATTTAAATTTTTTACTATGCATGTATTAAATCCAACAGAAATTGTAAAAAAAAAAATTATTACGGTAAAATTTAACAATTTTAGTATACTAAGGGGTTTTTGTGCGAATCACTAGATGTTTCAAATTCTGATTCTTTGAATAGTGTTGTTGTTCGAAAGTATTTTGCTGCTCCATAGTGCTCTCATGATCTCTTGCTCCAAGTATGTCTCTCGTGCAAATCCATCCCTGAATTTTTTGCAAAAATAATGAAATAATGAATAGCTTTTATTATTTAAAGAACTTGTTTTATGAAATTAAATTTCCGAAAATAATTTGCCGGCCATTTTTCAATTTACCACTTTTTTTTCACTTAAAAAAAATAAAGTTGCGCTTTTTATATTTCCGTATATTCAGTACGTTTGTTAACTAACTGCACCGGTCCATCAGTTAATAACACCGCACCTATGCGTAGTAACTAAAATGCACCAGTGTAGTTAACTGTACATTAGCATCACTAACAATAAGTCCATTTTTAAGGCACCGAAATTAGTTTTAGGTTTGTACACCAAAATTTATTGTTGAAGTTTCTTTCAAATGGGGAGAAACTTATATCTTTGTGACGTAATTAATTTAGATTTTATTTATATTTTCATTCTCTTATTGAAATGTCAATAAATAGAATTAATACAAATTTGTAGGTTCATGTAGATTCAAAATTGAGTTCGTATGCACAAAACTTTCAAAAAATTTCCAAAACGTTGGAAGCTCTTATAAGGAGTAAGATACCGCAAGGCGCGTTGGTAGATGAAATGGACAACTCGGCTTCACCTCGCCAGTTTGTAACATGCCATCTTCTCTAGCTACAATCCTCGGGACAATGATGCAGTAATAGTAATTGTTTGGTATAATGTACTAGTTCAACGTCAAACCAATTAGTCATGCATTCATGTGCTTACTAATTGATATCATCGATTTTGTACTAATCATGTTCAAATATAATTTTTGAAATTATTAGGATTCTAGTGATTATGACCGACCTACCTATCATCTTCGTTGCACCCCACGATAATTTAAAATCAAGAGAAGGCTGAATTAAGAGAAAAAATTAGAGAGGAACAATACAAATAATTGTTGAATCATCCACCTATTCACCCCACTACGTCTAGATTCACCAATTAGGAATGGCTACAACAATAGTAGTTCTTCAAAATTGGCAATGGAGGTAATCAAATAGAGGTTGGTGGTGATGATTACTATGGACAAGACTGCCATGGAGAAAATGTTGTTAGATGCATTGTAGAACGATGATCAATTAGATGATGCTCATATCACCGATAACTTTTTCGAAAGCCTTAAATTTGCTTCCACCACCCCTATCTTTGGAGTTGGCAGCGAGTCAAAGTCTACCTTGTTGGGGAACGATGTTATTTTACAACTTGAAAGAAAGTCAGTTTGTCGTAACGGCATGTTTCTCGGAAATTTGGAGGTAATTGACCATTAAGTCCCTTATATTTCGAGAAATATTGTCACACAATCAACATTACAAATGGTCAATTTTATGAACGTTAATAATTATTGGCACTAATATACATTTAATATTTTTTCATGACCAACTATAGTTTATTGAAAGATAAGGTTCTTCTCGAGTGATAATGTCTTGCCCGTAGTTGTGAAGAGGCAGAGAAATTGTTGAAAATGTTGGGTGTTGAGTACATATCATAATGCTAATAGTCTAATTGCTGTATTATATATAGAGAGAATATGTTAAAAAAGAGATATGTCCAAAATGTGGGCATGACATGTATGATAAATAAAACAATAAGGATAAATCACGTGGTCCTCCCTTTAAGATATTGAGGCACATGCCTATAATCCCAAGGATTTAAAGGCCTTTTCGTTGAAAATAATTAGCTATGTTGGTGCATGGCATGCCTCACACAAAGTGAGTTGGGAGTTATGCGAATCCCAAATACACCGAATAGTCATGAAGCATATAGAGGATACATGGCCCAAAAATTTAAGGTTACATGAAGTCTACGACCCAGATAGCCATGGATGGTGTTAACCCATATTTCTCTAGAACACCAACTATTCTATTTGGCTTGTAGTAATGATCAATAAAAATATCCCCCCATGGTTTTTCGTGAAGAACGAACATCTTATGTCATTCTCATAGTCCCTGGTAGAAGACAAGTGAAGAATATGGATGTTTACTTTCAACCACTGGTAGATGAATTGAAGGAATTATGGGATGGGATAAATGTACATGATGTATCAATACTCATTGCAGCAGAGAGGATTTTTACGTTGTATGGCATATGTGCTTACACGACACATGATTATCTAGGTTTAGGTGGTTTCTATGGTAAATTACATGTTTAATGATTTGTTTTTATACATAACAATATTCTTTCATATATTAGTTATTTAATTCATTGTAATTGTTTTGATCGTCATAATATTCTTTAACGTGCCATGCATATTGTATACAATAATTTTGCAGTTCTTGAAACAAAAGAGTGTTATGGATGTAAATGTTATGGACCTTCTCTGAAAGCTAGATGGTCCAACGACCTACGAAAGCCAACGTATGACTGCTCCAAGGTATTTCTCCCAGAATAACACCCTTACAGAAGAGAAACATCCATTTTCAATGGTAAACGAGAGAGAACCCAAATGCCTACAATAACGACACCAGTTGAATGGCTTAGAGAATGTGAGAGAGAGAAGGAGAAGGAGTTCAAAGAAATATTCTATTCAAATGGGGAGCCTATGTTCGATGATATAGAATTATTCAACACTTGTGTTGAGAAATTTCCCATTGGGATGAAAAGGAAATCTATCTTTTATAATCTCCCATATTGGGACAATCTTAAGACTACCCACTTATTAGATCCCATGCATATATTTACAAATGTTTCATCTTCTTTATGGAGGCACATATCATCAAAACAAAGTGACACACTGGCTGTTAGGAAAGATCTTATTACTTCCAAGACTAAAAAGAAACATCGGCCAAGAGGATTAGAAAGTACAGGATCAGAGGCAATTGGTCCCTCTAATTGGTATTTCAAAGAAGGTGATGTCCAATGGTTTTAAAAAAAAGGTGATATTTCTTTGGAAAAGGAATTTATAATGGGTGTGAGGGTTCCATCTTCATATGTATCTTCAATACGGCGCTGCTTCACCATGGATGACCATTTTTCATGGTTGAAATGACATGACCATTTGAATATTCTAAGAGTACATATAATGTAAAAAGAATGATTTTATTATTTTTTATATTAATAAATTTTATCCCATATAGAGATAATAAAACATAACTAATTTTTTATATTATTTGATGTGTTTATAACTTTGCGGTGTCATTATCCTTTCTTCGTGCATGGGTGTACGAAACATGACTTTTTGAGAAGGGACATGCCATGTCGAAATTATCTGCATTTTTTACATTGGATCACGTTAAAGGAGATTCATGTGGCTAGCGTTACGGTGACATTGAGGTAGTTGAGATTGTTTGTATGTTTGAGAAGGAAGCATCCAACGAGTTTCATGGGTTTGGAGTTCATATTCTAATCCACCTAGTAGATGAGGTTGAATTATTTGAGGTGGTTTCTTGTCGTTGGATGTTCTTCTTAGAGAGGTACATGAAGAAATTGAAAGGTTTTGTTTAACAAAGGGAAAAACCCAAGGGTTCTGTGGCAGAGGGGTACATATCTTATGAGTATTTCTATTATGCCAATGAGTACATCAATCAGATCGACAACATGCCAGGTGCGGTGATTTGGGATGATGAAAGGGATGAAGACATAAGTGAAGGGGAGCTTCTCCAAACAAATGGAAAAAGGTGCTTGATAAAGAGTAAGCGACTTATAATTTTTCAAATTTACATAAAGTAAATATTCACATTGAACTTCGATATGATATATATTTTGATCTCGTATGTACTATATGTCTGTTTTATTTCATCAACGAAGGTAGAAATTGAGGCAATCAATAAATTCATTCTTTACAATTATGAAGTGACACAACCATGGATCGCATTATACGAAAAAAGAGAGGATGAAATGGGATAGTGACAAGAAAGAATTTAGACGGTTGAATGGTAGAAGTGTGCCTTATCCCGATCATTTAGAAGAAAATATGCAAATTATATGCTCCAACAGTTGGGTTGTTGACCAAGTTAGAGAGAAATACGGTGCAACTGATCATTACCTGTGTGTTGAAGAGGATGTGCTAAACGTAGGGATTGGGTGCAAAAACTCAGTAATAATCTATTATTGTACATTTTAAACTTAATAATTCACCTTTGAAATGTGACATCTATATTTCATATTTTATTATTTGGGTTATTATAAGCCACATGACACTATGATTTTTAAACTTTTTTATAGGTGCATTTTTTTCCATCTATGCGGGCATATGGACACCATTTTCACACATAAAATGTCGAATATGGACATATGACACAATAATGTGGAGTGGAAGTCGAGTTCGATCAATCTAGTCGAGCTAGCCATTGTGATCGAAACCTAGTACGAGGGACGTTAAGTTACGTCAGAAAGATACAAGATATCATTGAAGTGGAATTCTCTTCTTTCCAATGTGTTATTTTTAGGTGCAAGTGGTGGGACACCTTTGATCAGAATAATGTAAAGGAAGATCACAATAGTAGATTGATATGTATAGGATCCTTATGCTTCTCCAAACACTGCAACCAGGTGTTTTTTTACCCAGAAGTGTTGGATAGGGAATGGTGGCTTGTATTGAGACATGACCCTAGATCAAAACATGTTTTTGAGAATAATAGTGTTATCATGCCCAGCGAGCTAGAAGATAATTAGGGCGATCACGATAACAAAGAGTGATATGGTACATGTGTTATTTCATCATTTATACTATTAAGATGGGTTTTTATAAAGAAGAGGACACAACCTTATAAATAAGACTCTTTTTTTTAAACATTACAATATGTATTTTGAATTAATTGGTTTGCATTGTGTTAATGTTAAAATTGTTTCACTTGATAATTTTAAATTATCTTGATCTTAAAAACAATCCACTATATCAAGTTCTTTTTTTTTATGTCAATTCTTAAAATAATACAACTACTTTATTTCTTTAAATGTGTGTGAATGATATCTTCAAAATTTTAAAAATTGTATTAATGTACATTGTTATTTTTGGTATGTAAGATCATAATAAAATAATGATAATTCTAAACATGAATTTATTTGCATTATTTTCTAAACTTTATTGTGTTACAAAAATTCATATTATTCTATATTTATTATTTTACAATTATTTATATTCATACAAATTTACAAATGTACAAATTTACAATTATGGTAATTTAACAATATTTACGGGATACATTTTACTTACGGTAGTTATAGTTCAAAATTGACAATTAATTTACAATTTTACAATTTTACAAATTCGCAATACAATTACAATTACAATTACAATTTTACAAATATTTTATCTAAATTATAGCCTCTGATTACAAATTTACAATTTTACATACATTTACAATCATTTCACAATACAATTATAATTACAATTACAATTTTACAATTTTACATACAATTACAATTAAAATTACAATTACAATCACAATGCATACAATCACACTTACAATTTTACAAATTTACAAATTTTAAAATTTTAATAAAATTGAATCATGACAATTAATACAGTTAATACAATTACAATTACAATTTTACAAATTTAAAATTTTTAGAATTTTAATAAAATTGAACCCTGACAATACATACAATTACAATTTTACAATTTCACAATACAATTACGTACAATTACAATTACAATTTAAAAATATTTTACATACAATTAAAATTAAAATTACAATTACAATTTTACAATTTTACATACAATTAAAATTAAATTTCAATTTCAATTACAATTACAATTTTACAATTTTACATAAAATTACAATTACAATTACACAATTTTACAATTACCAATATATAACATTTAATAAATATCATGATTTAATATTAAAAATAAACATCACGATCATGATAACCATCATACAAACATCATATTCTAAAATACACTTTCAAGTTCACTAACATCATCTAATCATCGTGATCATGATAATCTAAAAAAACACAAACATTGTATAACATAATCACAACACAAACATCAAATATACATCTCATGTCAGATAACTGCTATCACATATGCATCTATCTGCAAGAACATTAAATGAGCATATCTAACATGACCTAACAATATACACATCATGATGAACACCAACATGTAAATTAAGTAAATCAACATGAACATAAAATACATGCACTATATATATATCTAATAGTATAATGTCAAAAATATACAACTGTAATATAATTGCATATAAATGTCAAATATCTCATGGTACTACATCAATACTAGTACTAATCGAGGCTTGCTTATTCGATGGTGCAGCCTGCTCAGTGGATGGTGTGGCCTGATGAGATGGACTTGACTACTCAGGATCAGGTGCCTACTCATTCGATGGCCGTGTTTGCTCAGGACTAGGTGTCTGTTGAGATGGTGCAGATTGATCAGAAGATGCATGCTGATCAGGACTCGATGATGGCTGCTCATGATCTTGAGTGCGAGGTGAAGGATGAGGACTACTAGAATGATGATAACTCCCCTCGTGATCATGATCATCAGATGAGTTGCTCTGTCGTGCATCTCCATGAACCCTATCCCTCCAAGCCACCAGTACACTAAATGATCCAACGATATGACACATAATTGTCATCATGTCGCGAGGCATGTCTCTCTAGAGCTTTGTGATCCTACAATCATCCAAGATCTTTCTAACCATAGTAGGGTAAACTCCCTCATCAGCCAGGACTCAACACAATTAGTCACCCAACTCCATTCTGAATCGAGTGTCCACCCTACACCACACCCCCGCGGGTATTTTCACCCAAGGATCAGGTCTATCACCATGATCCTCCGCCTTCGCCATATCCTTGTCAACATCTACACCAGAGCATTCGGTGGGGGTGGAATCATGTCCCCAACGAATGCCCAAATATATAAAAAATATATAGTACACAACAATAATTAGACAATTCATTAAACAATTTAATAAAACAAGTTAAAGAATGTATTAGAATAAATTTTGTTCTAATTAATTAATTAAGATAGTAAAATGAAACTATATTAATTTAAAGAAAACACTAATATTACCTCTCGCATTTGGTGGCTCCTCTTGTATGAAGAGGATGTTGGTACACCCTCGCCAATCCAAATCGGCGTACGGACACGGCACCATCATGAACGAGTGATCATCATCACTGGATAGAAACTCCAATGCATCGGTAGATATCCTAGATGGAACATTAGAGATGCCCCTCTTGGGCATCATCTGGCCCCATATCTACATCAGTACATGCAACATTAGCCCACGAGGCTGTCGAAAAAAAGTAGGCCTCATCTCCAGAAACCTCTCAGAAAATAAACAAAATAAATCTGAAGAAAAAAGGGAAGTTAAACCTACCATGTGCCTGAGAATGAAATCTATCTAATGCTATACAAAATTGTCGCAAAAAAATCGCAGACCATCCCACAGGTCGTGGGAATCAACGTAAAATAAAAGCAGGAAACTAATGCGCTGCCCGTGACTAGTATAGTGTGAAATGGTCATCAGTAGTAGTGAGAGGCACCTCACCTCCTCTGGACTAATTGAAGCAATGCGTAACTGACCATCGGACACCTGAATATCTGCAGGAGAATATATTGTCCCTAATGTATATCTGGTAGTACACCAACTGAATCCCTGCTGCATAACCGATGGGGAAATCTATGAACTAGGGTAAATATTGCCCTCTCCTAGATATGCCAGTAATAAAATATATTTCCTCCTTAGTGTGCTCATACCACTGGTTAGGACCGACCTGGAAAGTGTGTTTGTGGGGATCTGACCTCTAGATCAGCTGTCCCAATAACTCACTGTGCCCCTTCAGGGATGTAGCCTCCTTGTAAAACTTGAGGAGGCCTATGTCCCTTAGGAGAAAATGGGCAGCTGCCGTAATAGGGCAAGGGTACAAAAGTCTCTCCCTCTCCCGTGCCTCCCACAACTGAATCACGTTATAACAGTTCTCGATATGCTCTTGTTGTTTCGTTTGATCTTTCCGTTGACGTTGCTGAATGATTCACATATTAAATGAGAAATGTATTTACATATATATATATATATATTATTGAAAAAAAAACATTCGGTGAGCCCAAAAAAATAGTAACGCACCGTTACCAGTGCGTACTTCTTTATTACGCACCGCGCCCGGTGCGCATGAAAAATGTTCGCGTACCGCCCAACCAGGAAATAATTTTGTGTGGTGCGTTGAAAAAACTAAGAGCCCCGGGTAGATAGTTTTGTCAACGCACTACCCAAAAATAGTACATGGTGAACAGTGTGTTCCTGTAAACGACCGCATCATTGACTATGTAATGTTGTCGGGCAGGCGCTGCATTTACCTAACTATCCACCCCAGGGTGGTTAGTTTGGTCAATGCACTGCCCCCCAATAATATTACATAGTCAACAATGCAGTTTTGTAAACAATCACACCACCGTGTTATTTTTCTAAATTTTATCTGTGTGCATTTTCTCGGTACCACACCGGAACCTGATGCGATTTCCATTAACACCGTTCGCAGTGCGTCATGTAAATTTACAGGCAGCACTGTGAATGCTATGAGCTGAAGGGCTCGAATGCATCGCGCATAATTTTTTTTTTTTAACTAGTTAATTTTAAGTCAATTTAAAATTTTAATCTGATAAAAGGTTTAGTTATTGAGAAATAAGTATATTAATTGTACATTTGCATGTCAAGGAGGAATATTTGTTGAGGAATTAAAAAAGAAACAAATTTTCCCACCATTTTCGAAAATTCGAACTCCACACAATGCACAATGGACGACAGCAATGCAGGCAATGGGAGAACCGAGGGCAGGGAAACTCATAGAACACAGAGAGGTATAGAGCATTGAACAAGTAAAAAAGAAGTTTTTACGGCTGGTAATGTTTTTAAATTAACCCTTTTTCGGTGCACTCGATTTTGAGACACACTAGGAAATTTTATCAATGGCGTACCGCACATCGTTACGGTGTGTTGGATTACAGAGATGCACTGGGCCAATTTTTACGTAGAGCACCAATGCACTAGAGTAATTAGACGCACCGAGCAGGTTTGTATGAAGAGCACGATGTCTCGGTGTGCCAATTTAAAGTATGCACTGGTGTGTTTTATGATGAGAAACACACCACAAAAAAACATCCGCAAAATCCTTCACCTGCCAACCTTCTCTAGTGTCCTCCTCTACAAATGGATATCTAGGCTATTTTTATAAGGGCTTCCTCAAAAACATCCACTAGAGGGTCATTTCCTTGTAGTGAATTTAATGGACAATTATTACTCTCCTCCCCTGAAATTATTCTAAGTAAAATTTCATTAATGGTGTCTAGGTTGATCAGGTGTAGGTTTCTCATTCATTCCTAAAATAGAATATAGTCCTCATTAAATATTCTAACCCCACCACATTTATCATTTAGTGATTTTATAAGATTGAAATCTCTTCCAAGAATTTAGGGTGTAGGGGAAAGGAGATGATGTCACCTATTGATTGAGAAAAGGAAGGTTGGTCTATCTCTCGAGGAGGCTAGGCCTTAGACATTAAAAATAAAGCATGTTTTGGCTAATCCAATTAGCCTAAAATGAATTGTTAAAATATGATAGGAAGAAAACATTTTTATGACCTCTATTTCTTGGGAATTCCATATAATAACCATACCATTATTATTCCCTTAAGCATCTGTGGTTGTGAAATGAAATTCCTTACCCCATTTTTTTACCATGTTGAAGAGGGATTCACTTGATGATTTGGTCTCCTATATCATCATCAATTGAATATTTTATGATTTCCTCTATTATTTAAGGAGAATTCGCTTACCTTTACAGTTGAGGCTCTAGATATTCCATGAGATGATATTCATTTTCGGGTATGTTGGTGGTAGGAAATACATTCATGATAGTTGTAATACACCCTGAATTCACCAACATATCCCCTAGCTCACTAAAATGTTGTAGATTTGTTTTTCAATCCTTTTTCTTTTCCTATCTATGTGGATTTATGGAGTCTTTCAAAGGTTGAGAATAAACTGCAACCACATCAGTTTTAGAATAATAATAATAAAAAATTAAACCATTCTAACATAGTTTGAAGTATGCCCTACCCAACATTTTTACTTGGTGTTCGAGTAGGGAAAATGGGTCATTCCCCTTCTATGAATTTTATATATTTGTTAAATTAAGGGATTCAAGTTCCATTTCATCAATACGATCTAAGGAAATTTCATGGATTTCTAACAGAGGGGCCTAAGTTTCTAGATTAGAGGTTGTGGGAAGCGGGGATTCAATGTTTGGGGTGGGTTGGGTCGAAGTGGCGTGTAATGGTAGGGTTGAATCCTACATTTTTGTCAAACCCTACTCTGACATTTACCCAAGATAACTATTCCACTGGGTTAAACATGTGATGAGAGGCTACTATGATTTGATTCAAATACTCATGTATAATTAAGGAAGTGGAATTGGCATAGCGAAACCAAATTGACATTGCACACATGCTACAAAACCTTCAAGAGACAACCAACCCTTCCAAGTGACCAACCCCTGAAGAAAATTGACATTTTGCAGGTCTAGATCCTCAATCGCTCCATGAGAAACCATGCATACAAATTAGGCCTTCGAATCACTCCCAGAACAAGGAATTCCAATGAATGTGGACCTTTTCAGGTCATTTTGTGTTAGTGACCTGAGATTTTGAGCCAATTTTTCAGGGCCAAGTCTCAGGCCACTACACAAAACTTCATGAAACCTTTAGAAATGAATAATAAAAATGGAACAAAGCTACCAATATAATCACTGCTACAAATACTTGATATGAACCCTACTAACCATAACAAGTGTTTTTTCAAACATGTCACAAATATGCAATCTACAGGTCACAGCAACAAATCAAAGCATAGGGGTCTCATACTTATTTGAGATTTAGATACAATCATTTTTTCCATATAAAAATAGATATGTTATCCTATATTAGGTCATATATTCATTATATATCAATTTTATAATCAAAACATGACAAGAACCATACATCAAGTTTGTCATAAAACATACTCATAACCAACACATAACCAACAAAAATAAAAAGGATATATCAAAAAAAAAAACCACATATGAACCCAGACATTTACACATGAAATACCAAGGAGAAGAATCTCTTATTGATGAATGAAAAATCCAACCAGTTTTGGGACTTCCACAAACCACCCAACCATATATTGGGCTCAACCAAATCTTTCTTTCATTCAATTACCCCTGTCGCATATTCCAAGCATGAATATCGAACTCAAAACCAAACCAAAATAGGTTTCCTCAGGATTTACTGCAATCCCAACTAGATGATTAGGCCCTAAATAATCATGGATGCCACCGGATTTCTCCACCTACACCATCATGAATTTTCCCGCCTCTTAGTATCTAGGATTTACTATATATCCCACTATTCACTAGTTAAGCACCCCTATGCCTAATTGAGACTCCACCCTATAGGATTTATAGTATATCCTTACATACACCAATCAAGGATTTGTAGGCCTGATCAAGGGAACACACCTTTAGGCTTTACCATATATCCCACCAGTCACTAGTCAAGGATTCCTAGGCATATCGAGGAACACAAAATCCAACTTTACCACAATCCAACCTTCTCCGGTCTGGGGATTCTATTGACAGTGTTGGAATTACCAAACCTTAGGGGATCTCCCCAATATGAAGTCCTGATTAGACCTCACACAGTTTGGTGTAGAAGTCCCATTTGGATGTACGAGCTAGTTTATGATGTACAGTGTGTTAATGATATACCTTGGTTGCAAATATGCATAAAGTGATGTATGGTGACTTTTGTGAGAGAAAGTGTGTGAACCTGCCGAAATTCAAGTGTGATGCATGAAGGTTACAACACACTAAGAGAAAATAGGTGAGCCCCTTATAATCCTGCAGTAGTACACATCTTGAAAGGAACGCACGAGTATAAATGACATCACAAGCTAATATGCGAAATAGTTAACAAGTTAACAATTATAAAATAATATAACAAAAAAAATTCAACAAGATTTGTAACAATGCAAACGAAATAGTTCATAATCATAATCAAAAGTGAAATAATATACATTTAAAATACAACAAGAATAGTCCTACTATATTCACAACATATGCATGAAAGCATGAGAACTCTGAGCTTTTAATAAAAGTGAAAGTTCAAATCATACATACACCATTGACGAACTGGTAGGCCCCATAGTGGAACATGAAGTCAAGACCACCTAATCCTCCAAATAAGTATACACCCTATAGGCTTAGGAGAAGCCAAGGCTCTCACAAAACTGCTAAGCTCCTTTCTAAGCCCAGCTCTAGCCAAAAGGTTGGCTCCCAAAAGCACTTTGCATGAGTTATGAGTTTATATTTATGACAAAAGGGGCTGAATCTTCACATTCCCCTTTGTGACTCTTGGAATCTTCTCATGACTCTTCAAATTCTTTTCAAAATGTCTCATTACATTACATCATCACTCTTCACATTCCAATATTGGCACTTGGAATTCCACTCTACAAATTAATTACAAATAATATTACATTTTACACTCATACCCATATAAGACAAAATAGGGTAGAGACAAATTGACAACCTAAAAAGACAAAACACTATCATTATTTAGTTTGGGGAAACTATAGCTCAACAAATTCCACTTGATGTTTATTGGTCACATATTGGTGCCAAGCTCGGTACTGTGTGATGGTGTCTTGTTGGAAGAATACTCTATCGTCCATGGCATCTGGGTACAATGAATTGGAACTAGTTTAAACTTCATTATGTAGTAGGAGAAACATTGTTCTCACTTAGACAGGTCCACCGATGTAGTTATATATATTTTGTCTATTCAACTCCAAGTCTTGCTTGGTGGTGATATGTATAAGCTACTCCAAGTATTATTCGATCTCCTGTCTAACCTGTTTCCTACGTTTGGCTTCGGTGAGTGAGCTAACTAATGGGATCCTATACATGTTTACCAATAAATACAGACTATTGTATAACTGTACATATGAGTCCTGAATTCTACCAATGTACAAGGAAATTTTCTTATTGTTCTGGATCAATATTCAATTTCTTACTTTCTCCAACTCCTCTTGTTGCTTCATTTCCTTTCCCATGTCAATCAGTGCCCATTTTTATCACATTGACTATTCATGCATGACAGTGATTCCAACTTATAAATTCCTAAGGGTTTTGAAAAAGTATTTACACTGCTACTGCGAGCCATGAAAGTGGAAAACTACCTTATATACAGTGACAAGCTCCTCATAGAGGTTCCACATGGTCCCTCCAAGTGTTGATACTTCATTAAGTATCATTGCTCTCATCTCCTCCAAGTAGACTTGTGCGAAAGATGTGTTATAAGTTGTTGCATGGAGCTATTCTACCTCTTTCTTGACTTGCTTATTCTCGATCATGTTTGATCTTGCTGCCTGCAAAGGGAAAGTTGGATTTGGAAATGGAATTGGGATTATTCCTGGTGTCCACCACTATCACCCTTTCTCTAATGAATGCAAACGTTAATAAGTCATCTGGAAAGTGCTTCTTACGAACTTGTATAATATTCCTCTGAAATTAATCATACAAAATATTGTATGTGTCTATAACTGAATAATCATTAAGAGGAAAAACTTAATCTTCCTCACTCAGAACTAACAATGCTGCTAGAGGGGGTGGATACTAAATGGTGACCTGTTGTGTACTTGAAATTAGGTCGATATCCTCATTCTATGGCTCTGGTTCCTCCTATATATCCACAATTTCAATCAATTATGAAATTTTTCGAGTAAGCTCTATGTCCTCCATCTGTCCACTCTCCACCTCTTTTGTTGGTCAGTTTTTTCTTGCTCTTCACCTTGCTTTTGCATTTTTTCTTCTGCTATTTTCCATTTTCGTTCTTCTTCTTCCTTCTTCTGCTTCTTTTCTTTTTCTTTCTTCTACTTTTATTCCTCCAAACTCCTTTTATCTTCTCTCTTCATTCATTTTTCTCTGCATCCATTGTTTCCTCTTTGCCTCTACTTCCAAAGCTACTTTCATAATATATCGATCCACTTTCATCTTGCGACTTCTTTCTCCTCCTCGACTATAGGAAAAATTTATCTTTCCCTTATCTTATGTGGGGCTTCTTCCTTCTACTGACACCACTTCGAAAGTTGATTCCTTCCACGAATTCATGTAAGAAGTTCCTGCAAAAATGACCAACTCACAGATTTGGATGCATTATAGAAATTCTTCCATGGATCCTTCTCTAGCCAATGAAATGTCCCACTGAGCCACTAGAAGTGCATTCTCGGAAAATGGTATTTGAAAATAACAAGAGGATTGTATGGATTAAATTCTCTGGTACTGAATGCAAACTTCTCTATCACCTTTCCATTGGTATATATGAATTTCAAGTTCTTGATCTCGTACAATCCAATTTGCATAGGAAGAGTTGGCCATGGTGCTTTATTATTCCCATGGAAATATATTGACAAACATGTGGATCGGTGATATGAAACTTTTTACATGACAAGCTTGTCGGTGACGTACCTTGGAAAAATTTGAGGCGACTTTTGACCGCCGAACATTCTAAGGAAGGTGCCATTTAGTGAGTCAAAACAATGTGTGATCTGCACTATTGCTTACATTTCTGCTTGTGACATTCAAGGTGGTTCTTCCTCAAATATAATATTGTATAATTGAATGAGGAAGTGGTCAGTTCACTTCTCCGTTACTCTTCGATGGTTACAATCTAAGAGCACTAAGCAATATATGTACACGACAGGGTCTCGTGGTGTCCATGTCCATCTCATGTCACGGAATGATTTCTATGTACATATTTCATCCAATAAATATGAAAACTTGTATAACCTTGCTTTCTCGCCCTTGGGAGGATTCTGGGCATGTGCTACATGGGCTATCAACTGCTAAGCCAACAAATATGACCAGTTGAACGACTTCCCCTCGTTCACAACCTGTTTCGATAAAATTTCCCACCCTTCAAGAAAGGTCTCTCTGCTCTATTGAATGTATATTTTGCAAGATAATATAACCAAGAGATGGTAAGCCTTTTCGAGAGACTTTGTCTAGTATGTGTTGGTGGGTGTATGTTGAAAATTTTATGCCTCTTTAACCCAACTTTTAACATTGTCTTTTATGCTTACATAGTTGTTGGTGGCATAAAATTATGATTCCATGAATGTTTTTGGCTTGGAAAAATGATACGTAAGATCATAATATTCTTCTAGAAACGTAGTAGTCTTCTATTCAATGCCATTGCTCAGTGTCATGGTCTTCACATCAATATGTGAAACAATCCAGCTAAGGCCATCTGCACATGAGAAGGTTGGATATCTACATGCTGTTGGGTATGTGTTATATTCTTTCCACGACTAGCCCCACGCGCTGTACGTTGTCCGGGCGCAGTAGGGGGGTCACAGGGGGGGCGGCAGCGCCCCGGCAAAAAAAAATTTGGTATGCGGTCCCACTCATATGCGGACCCACCCGTGTTTTGTGCATGAGTTTGCACATGGTTTTGGGGTACGATGGTTTTCGGCCCCTGGTATTTTGTAGATCCGGTCAAGGGAACTACGATTATGTTCTAATCCAGGGTTAATGGATTGGGGTTTATGTATTCTTTAGCATGTATATATATGTGTTGTAACACTAAAAGGAATATAATGAAAAATCAAGCTGGTCGTCCCAATTTTGGATCCAGGGGAAAATCTCTGTGTTTATCTGTTTTATGTTTTATGCTCTCGCTATTGTTTATTTTCTGTTATAATATTCGTGTGTAGATAATTTCTATTCAGGGTTAAAACCTACATTTGGTATCAGAGCTGTTTCGGCTTCAAGGGGACGCCTTTGCAGCTGAGGGTTTTTTAGTTCAGGCCTGAGGTAGACCCTGTTCAGTGGGAGATCTACGGGATCGATTCTTGCGGTGAAAGAAGATGGCGAGCGATGGAAAGATAGAGATTGAGAAATTTAATGGTCAGAGTTTTGAGTTGTGGAAGCTCAATATGGAGGATCTACTGGTGGATAAAGATCAGTGGATCGCGGTAGATCCAGGTACTAAACCAACGGAAATGTCAAATTAAGACTAGAAGAAACTGGATTGGAAAGCTAAAAGCATAATATGGTTGTGTGTCTCAGATTCAGTATTGTTGAATGTATCTGGGGAAGCTACGGCGAAGAATTTGTGGGAAATACTTAGGACTTTGTACCAATCTAAGTCTCTGGTGAATAAGTTGTTCCTTCGGAAAAAGCTGTATAACCTAAGGATGAAGGATGGAGACTCGGTGACAGAGCATCTGAACGCCTTCAATACTGTGGTAAGTCAGCTGTCATCTGTTGATATTAAAATCTCATATGAAGATAAGTGCATCAGTTTGTTGTGTTCTCTACCAGACTCGTGGGATAGTCTGGTTATTGCAATAGGTAGCAACACAACTACCTTGAATTTTGATGACATTGTCTCAGCCTTGCTGTCGAAGGAAATGAGACAGAGAAATATGGAGGGTCAAAATGGAGACGCCTTATCTGTACGAGGAAGGTCCCAAAATAGAAACAAGAATAAGGTTTTGAGTGGGAAATCTAAATCTAGAGGGAGATCTAAATCTCCTGGAAATTTTGTAAAGGTGTGCTGGAAATGCGGAAAGGAAGGGCACTACAAAAAGGAATGCAGATCTAAAGCTCTTGAGAAAGGAAAGGGATCTGATGAAGCTCCTTTTGCAGAGGAAAAAACCACCTCGGATGAAGGTGGGGATGTGTATTTGGCTTCTTCTTCAAATACACATGTAGATCATGAGTCATGGTTGATTGAATCAGGTGCATCCTTTCACTTCACTCCCCATAGGGAGTGGTTCTGCGAGTATGAGAAATATGATGGTGGTGATGTCTTCCTAAGGGATGATAGGAAGGCCAGAATCGTCGGACGTGGAAAGGTCAAGCTGAAGCTGCAAGGTGGAAGGATTAGAACACTTCCTGGTGTTCTGCATATTCCTACATTGGCCAGAAATCTGATTTCCGTAAGCAAGATGGATGATGCAAGTGTAAAAACAGTGTTCGAGAAAGATGCCTGCAAGATGGTTCGGGGAGCACTGGTATTAATGCGGGGAGTTCGGACTGGAACTCTATACAAGCTACAAGGTAGCACTATTATTGATGGGTGTAATAGTTCTGTGGTTCCTGAAAGTGGGACGGAAAGTCTAGCTGTCTCTGGAGAAAAGACCATGCTATGGCATCAAAGGCTTGGACATATTGGAGAGAAGGGCCTTCGGATACTGCATAGAGATGGTATGGTAGAAGGCATGTCTAATTGTTCTCTGGATTTCGATTTCTGTGAACATTGTGTATATGGAAAGCAGAATCGAGTGAGTTTTCCTTCTGGTGCTAAGAGGGCAAACAAGATATTAGAACTTGTGCACAGTGATGTGTTTGGGCCTATGTCAGTTCCATCACTGGGAAAGTCTGTGTACTATGTTTCATTCATAGATGACTTCTCAAGGAATACATGGATATATTTCTTGAGGAAGAAATCTGAATTCTTTGACAAATTTAAAGAATTTAAGGCTCTGGTGGAAAACCAGACAGAGAAGAAGATAAAGGCGTTGAGGACAGATAATGGTGGGGAATTCTGCAAGAAGGAATTTGAAGAGTTCTGTAAGAAGTGTGGTATAGCACGACAGAAGACTACTCCATACACACCTCAGCAAAATGGAGTTGCAGAAAGAATGAATAGAACACTGATGGAAAAGGCAAGAAGCATGCTCAATGGTACCGGGTTAGGACAAGAATTCTGGGCAGAGGCAGTGGAGACTGCATGTTACTTAGTTAACAGATCACCTTCATCAGCGTTGGAGGATAAGACCCCACATGAGGTATGGACTGGTAAGAAACCCTCTATTTCACATCTATGGGTATTTGGATGTGATGCATATGTACATGTTCCAAAGGAGAAAAGGACCAAGTTGGATAATAAATTTGAAAGGTGCATCTTTATTGGGTATAAGGATGGTTTAAAGGGTTACAAGCTTTGGAACCCATAAACAAGGAAGGTTGTGTACAGTTGAGATGTGGTGTTTAGAGAAGTGAAAGATGTTGTTAAACATGAAGTCCTACCAAAGGAACCTGAGAAGATAGAGTTTGAGCTAAAGGAGGATGAATCAGACTCTACAACAGAAGAAGACTTAGAAGATGAAGAGCCACAAACTCCAGCTTTGAGAAGATCAGTTCGGGAAAGAAGGCAACCAAAAAGGTATAGTCCATCTGCTTTCTGTTCAGGTTTTGCCTTAACTATAACTGATGATGAACCCAAAACTGTCAGGGAGGCAGTAGATTCAGAGGATGGAAAACTCTGGAAGGAGGCCATGGTTGATGAAATGGCATCCTTGCACAAAAACGATGCATGGGATTTGGTGGAGTTGCCGGCCGGAAGGAAGCCCATTGGGAGCAAATGGGTGTTTAAGAAGAAGATGAATGTAGAAGGCAAGGTGGAGAAATGCAAAGCTCGGTTGGTAGCGAAAGGTTATTCCCAGGTGCCGGGAATTGATTTTGGTGATATTTTTTCTCCCGTTGCCAAAGTTACTTCTATTAGATTACTTTTATCTGTTGCTGCTGCATTTGATTTTGAGATAGAACAGATGGATGTGAAGACAACATTTCTTCACGGGGATCTAGAAGAAGAGATCTACATGAAGCAACTTGAAGGCTTTATGGTGAAGGGTAAGAAAGAACTAGTATGTAGGTTGAAGAAGTCTCTGTATGGGTTAAAACAGTCACCAAGGATGTGGTATCAGAAATTTGATACCTATATATGGGGACTTGGCTTCACCAGAAGCAAGGAGGATCACTGTGTTTATTTTAAATTAATTGGTGACTATGTTATTTATTTGGTCTTGTATGTGGATGATATGTTGTTGATTGGAAATGACAAAGAAATTATCCAAGATTTAAAGACCCAACTGTTCTCCAAATTCGACATGAAGGATCTTGGTGCTGCAAACTATATTTTGGGCATGGAAATTAAGAGAGATCGGGCAAAGAGGATGCTCTGGTTAAACCAGAGGAAGTATGTCAAGACTATATTGCAGAGGTTCAATATGCAGGATAGTAAACCAGTGAGTGTTCCTATTCCTGTAGGTGCAAAGTTGTCTGCTGAACAGTGTCCCAAGACACAAGAAGAAGAGGAGGATATGTCCCGTGTTCCATATGCAAGTGCAGTGGGTAGCTTGATGTATGCAATGGTCTGTACTAGACCAGACATTGCACATGCAGTGGGAGTATTGAGCAGGTTTATGTCAAACCCAGGGAAGGAGCATTGGACAACAGTGAAGCGGGTTTTCAGATATTTACGTGGCACTAGTGATTATGGCTTGTGCTACCAGGGAAGACCAGGATTGGAAAGAATGTTGGACATTCGTGGTTTTGTTGATGCAGACTGGGCTGGAGATCCGGACCAAAGAAGATCTACAAGTGGGTATGTGTTTAGCCTATTTGGAGGCGCAGTCAGTTGGATGAGTAAAAGACAAATACCGTAGTGGTGTTTTCAACTACACAAACCCAGAATACATAGCAAATGCATCGTTGAAATTTGCTGAATAATGATTAATTATCCACCGAGACTATCCTGATCACATACAATTCGAACTTCATATACAACACATAATCTCTTCCACTCAACCAACTCAGATCATCACACATGCGGAAATAAAATCAAGCGATAACACATCAAATCATCATACACATTAACAAAGTATGTATGGGGAAAGCTTATAGCTAAAAACCCCGCAGATATTGTGTATATTATAATGGAGAAATCAAGTAACAAACTCACTACAATACTCCTCACAAGTACTCAGTACTTTCTCATAAAGTTACACACAATCTAGCTCAGTTTTGAACAAGTTACCGGTTCAAAACTCACCGCCAATTGCCTTGCCTCTATTGCGCAATCCAAGTCTTCGTCTATATAGAGATCCAAGGCAGTTCGAATCTCCTTGGCTTCTGACACCAATCATCATGGGCAATTCCTCCAATTGTGGTGAAAATCTCATGCACAATCGATGTCGCCACCGATAGCTAACTCCACCCTTTCATCTACCTTTTTCACTCGTTCTCCACTGAATCGATCATGCACTGTAGTGAAATGATGTGTTCTTGAGTTGAATAATGAGTTAATAATCAATGAATTAAATAATATTTAATTCACTCCACTCATAACTAATTGATTAGCTAGTTAAACTAATCTCAACCAGTTCAACTAAAATAAACAGAACACAACTCCACTAGCTGTCTCATTAACTCCACCAAACTTCTGCCACTGAAGTCCTAACTGAAGTCAACCATGCATGATGCCATCAAACCATTGGGAATAGTGTAATTCCTATGTAAAATTCATGAGCCACTTCTGTAGCTCGAACTGAAGTGCTCCAAGAGAGTAAACTGTTTTTTATAGTCCAAATATTATTAAGGGTAAATAATATTTGACTTCCCTATTTTTAGGATAGGCAGTCTAAAAATAGACTTCGACCTATTGACCTATAGGTCACAAAAATAGAGTACCATCTATTTTTACCAACATGACCAATACTCCAATAATAACATACTGCAACCCCTAGACCATGCTCCATATGTCTAAAAATAGACATAGTCTAAAAATAGACTTTGCGCTAGAATTCGCCTGCGGGCCCACTTAGTGAAGGCGACTTCATTTCACTAAGCTCCATCATCTTGCTGCATTTTCAACACTCCCTCTCAGCAAGATATGGATTATCTGCAACCCCTATCCTGCCTTTGTGGAATTCGAACTTGCTCCTGGTGAGAGCCTTCGTCAGGATGTCGGCATCCTGATCCTCCGTGGGAACATATGAAAGCATCATGATTCTCCGCTGAACACAATCTCTGATATGATGGTACCTGATGTCGATATTTTTGGACCTATCATGAAATACTAGATTAGCCGAGGGCTTGATGCAGCTCTGTTTATCACAGTAGATCACTGTAGGCTCCAAATGCAACCTGAACAAACCTGCGAGGATCTTCCTCATTCAAATAGCCTCGCATGCAGCCAAACTTGCTGCCATGTACTCGGCCTCTGCTGAACTGAGTGCCACGGATCTCTGCTTCCTGCTGTACCAGGAAACTGCTGTCAACCCAATGCTGAAAACTCCTCCAGAAGTGCTCTTCCGGTCCGTTGGACTCCCTGCCCAATCTGCATCAGTGAAGCCAGAAAGCTTCGCTCCATCCTCCTGTCTGTACCATAGACCATATCCCGATGTGCTTCTAATATAGCGCAATACATGCTTGCCTGCCTTCCAAAAGAGCTTGGTAGGCTTAACCATAGCTTGCGAAAGCTGGTTAACTGCATAGCATATATCGGGTCGTGTATTGACCAGATACATAAGCGACCCCACCAACTGTCGATAGACAATGGCATCCACTACCTCCGCTGAAGTAGCATCCTCCTTCCTCCAACCACCAGGAAGAGGAGTGTCAACAAGCTTGCAGCCTTGCATGTTGAACCTCTCCAGAATCTCCCAGGCATACTTGCCCTGAGAAACAAACAGTCCTCCGCTGCGCTGCCAAATCTCCAATCCCAAGAAATAATGAAGGATGCCCAAGTCCTTCATCTCAAACTCTCGTGCAAGATCCTCTTTGCATGAAAGTATCAACTTCTCATCGCCAGTCAAAATTAGATCATCTACATACAGTACGATGATCAACAGCTTCCCCTCCACCACAATCTGGTACAGGTTAGGATCCGCCTCACTCTTGGAGAATCCAAGCCCGGTGAAGTAGTTGTCTATCCGAGTGTACCAAGCACGAGGTGCTTGCTTCAGCCCGTACAGTGCTCTCTTGAGTCGGCACACATGCGACTCACCGCTGAAGATCTCAAAACCTTCAGGCTGCTCTATGTACACCTCCTCCTCAATAACTCCATTGAGGAACGCAGTCTTCACATCCATCTGATGAATGTGCCACCCCATCTACGTTGAGAGAGCAAGGATCGTCCGTATGGAAGAGTACCTTGCGACAGGTGCAAAAGTCTCCTCATAGTCAATCCCCTCGATCTGTGAAAAGCCACGGGCGACAAATCTCGCCTTTTACTTCTCCACACTCCCGTCAGCCGCCTGCTTCACTTTGTAGATCCATCGCGAACCCACCACTGATTTCCCCACCGGTCTTGGGACAATCTCCCATGCACTGTTCCTAACGATCGAATCATATTCTTCGATCATGGCATCAACCCATGCAGGTTCCTCCACAGCTTCCTCAAAAGAGGATGGCTCCGTCACAACACATTGACTCACAAGAGCCATGTATCCAGGGTACCGATCCGGTGACTGTCTCTGTCTGCGCTGTGCTGTAGGTGGTCCTACAACCTTCTCTGCATCCCGAGCCAGTCGCTCAGCTTCTGTAGTGCGCATGCGCCCTCTGATGGTTGGCGCTGCCTGGGTGGTTTCTTCCACCTCCTGAACCTCCTCTTGTGGCTGTTCCACATCCGGAAGCTCCTCCTTAGGAACTAACAGCTCCTCATCTGCATGCAAGTGTAGCTCCCTCTCAAGCGAACACTGCATGGCTTTCTCCTCCCGAAATTTTATATCCCGTCGCACAACAGTCTTGCGACTGTCTGGCACATACACCCGATAGTTGTGAGGTGTATCAGTGTACCCCACAAATATTCCAACTTCAGCAGTTGGATCCACCTTCCTTCTCGCATCCTTCGTCACATGCATGTAGACAGGAGATCCGAAAATCCGCAAATGGGAAATATCAGGCCTCTTGCCAGAATAAGCCTCCTCTGGTGTACTCATGCCAAGAACCTTGTGAGGACAACCGTTCTGCACATACACTGCTGTATTGCATGCCTCAGCCCACAAGTGAAGGGGTAGGCCCTGATCATGCAACATCGCCCGTGCAGCACCCACGATCGTTCTGTTCTTCCGCTCAGCCACCCCGTTCTGCTGTGGGTTATGGGGTGCGATGAGCCTCTCCGAATCCCTTCTGCGCTGCAGAACTCCTTGAATTCAGCCGAGATGAATTCACCACCGTTATCACTCCTTAGAGCAATCACCTTCTTCCCCGACTCCTTCTTGACCAGTGCTTTAAACTCACAGAACTTCGCGAATGTATCGCTCTTCTTCGACATGAAGAAGATCCAGCACTTTCGAGAGAAATCATCAACAAAGATCACATAATACTTGTGCTTTGCTGTCGAAGCAACTGAGAAAGGACCACACACGTCTGTGTGAACTCTCTCAAGGATCGTCGTGGCGCGACTATCCTTCTCGTGAAAGGTGGCTTTCACATACTTCCCCAAAGTACACCCCTTGCACTGATCTGACTGTGCAAGAGTGCCCTTAGGAAGCCCAGTAGAAATCTGCTGCAGGATCTTCAAAGCTCCATGGTGAAGGTAGCCCAATCTCCTGTGCCACAGTTCGCCCTCATCATCCCGGCTCACCACTTCTCCCGCCTTGCATGCCATAGCTGCGCAGCCATCTACCTGCAACTGATAAAGGTTCTTGGTTCAAACCCCTATCTTCCGGGTCTCTCCAGTAGTCTTACTGCGCAGGAAGGCTTTTCCTTTGCTGAAGACCACATCATACCCCTTATCCTCCAACATCGCCACAGATATCAAGTTCTTCTTCAATCCAGGTACATGCATGACATCCCTCAATACAAAGGGTTTACCAGACTCCCTCTGAAAGGATATGGTACCGATACCAGTCGCACCGTATCTACCATCATCGCCCATCTCGATGTGCACACCCAAATCTTTGTCCTCCAGATCTGAGAACAAATCCCGATCTCCCGTCATATGAAATGACGCACCGCTGTCCAAGAACCACACCGATCCAAACACACTTGAAACCAAGCATGCGATCAGTGAAAATTCAAGCTCGAACTGTGAAGCCAAAGCTTCTCCATCTGTAGATCTTCCCGCTTGCTTGTTCTTCTTCTTCTTTGGACAATTGGTAGCATAATGTCCGTGATCATGGCAGTGAAAACACTTCACTTTCGCCATATCCTGCTTCTTGCCCTTAGCTCCAGAATGAGAGGTTTTCTTACCCTTCCCTTTCTTAGCTTTGGACACCAAAGCGCAGTTTTCTTCATCAGCTCCATTTGATGAAGATCCATCTCGAGTAGTCCTCCTTATCTCCTCCTGCATGAGATCCGCCCAAAGGCGCTCCCATCCCGGCAGCTTCTCCCGACCATTGACACTATCTTGATATGAGTGCCAAGCCTTCGGAAGACCAAGGAGAGCCAGGTCGACCATGTCCTCATCTTTGACAGTCACCCCCACACTTCCCAGCTCATCTCTGCATTGAGTGAACTTCGTGAGGTATTTGGTGATATTGTCACCCTTCTCCATCTTGATGTTCCTGAGCTTATCGTTGAGCGCCAGCTTCCTTTGGTCGCTCTTACTCTGGAATAGATCCGTTAAAGCTTTCCACATTAAATATGGAGTAGCCTTTCCATGCAGGCTGGATACAATACGATCCTTGATGCCCTCCAACATGATCCTTCGACACTTCGCCATCTTCTTTTGCCATGCTTCGACTTCAGTAGGATCAGTGGGATTTTGGACATCCGTATTTACGAACTCCTTCAGACCATTATCTTCTAATACTACCTCCATGCAATCCTTCCATGCAACATAATTCGAACTACCTTCAAGAGCATATTCGAGTCGCAAACCGTTGAAAGACATTTTCAACACTGGCACCAAGAAAACAAAACTGCTGCAAAATTTCGAATTCCACCTCAAAGCTCAACCGCTCTAGATCTGTGAGAACAAATTATTTCTAGCATAGAGATTGACTGCAAGGGGCATTTACCGGACCTTTCACTTTCCGAAGAAAGATGAATCCGGAGGCTACCTGGCCCGCATGCAGACTCTGTCTACCGAAATAAGTTTGTAATCACTGTGATGATCAATCTCTGCTTCAATAGCTTTGATACCATGTAGAAATTTGCTGAATAATGATTAATTATCCACCGAGACTATCCTAATCACATACAATTCGAATTTATATGCAACACATAATCTCTTCCACTCAGATCAACTCAGATCATCAAACATGCGGAAATAAAATCAAGCGATAACACATCAAATCATCATACACATTAACACAGTATGTATGGGGGAAAGCTTATAGCTGAAAACCCCGCAGCTATTGTGTATATTATAATGGAGAAATCATGTAACAAACTCAGTACAATACTCCTCACAAGTACTCAGCACTATCTCATGAAGTTACACACAATCTAGCTCAGTTTTGAACAGGTTACTGGTTCAAAACTCACCGCCAATTGCCTTGCCTCTATTGCGCAATCCAGGCCTGTCTATATAGAGATCCAAGGTTCGAATCTCCTTGGCTTGACAACGCAATCATCATGGGCAATTCCTCCAAGTGTGGTGCAAATCTCATGCACAACTGATGTCGCCACCGATAGCTAACTCCACCCTTTCATCTACCTCTTTCACTGGTCTCCACTGAACTGTCCATGCACTGTAGTGAACTGATGTGTTCTTGAGTTGAATAATGAGTTACTAATTAATGAATTAAATAATATTTA
This sequence comes from Pinus albicaulis, assembly GCA_034641835.2. NCBI lineage: Eukaryota > Viridiplantae > Streptophyta > Pinopsida > Pinales > Pinaceae > Pinus > Pinus albicaulis. The sequence continues at coordinate 145,439 of JAXQQM020073445.1, forward strand.
ATTCACTCCACTCATAACTAATCGATTAGCTAGTTAAACTAATCTCAACTAGTTCAACTAAAATAAACAGAACACAACTCCACTAGCTGTCTCATTAACTCCACCAAACTTCTGCCACTGAAGTCCTAACTGAAGTCAACCATGCATGATGCCATCAAACCCTTGGGAATAGCGTAATTCCTCTGTCAGATGCATGAGCCACTTATGTAGCTCGAACTGAAGTGCTCCAAGAGAGTAAACTGCTGTTTAGAGTCCAAATATTATTAAGGGTAAATAATATTTGACTTCCCTATTTTTAGGATAGGCAGTCTAAAAATAGACATCGACCTATCGACCTATAGGTCACAAAAATAGATTCCCATCTATTTTTACCAACATGACCAATACTCCAAGAATAACATACTGCAACCCCTGGACCATGCTCCATATGTCTAAAAATAGACATAGTCTAAAAATAGACTTTGCGCCAGAATTCGCCTACGGGCCCACTTAGTGAAGGCGACTTCATTTCACTAAGCTCCATCATCTTGCTGCATTTTCAACAGCCACTCATGCAAGCAAGGAAGCATTTTGGTTGCAAAGATTGTGTTCAAGTATGGGGTTGGTACAACAAGCTATAAGGATAGACTGTGATAGCAAAAGTGCAATTTTCTTGGCTAAGAACCCTGCTTATCATTCAAAGACAAAGCACATTGATGTTCAATATCACTTTGTTAGAGATATGGTTGAGGCTAAAAGGGTGTTGCTAGTAAAAGTGGACACTTTGAAGAATGTTGCAGATGCATTGATGAAGTTTATGAGCACTCAGAAGTTCTCTTGGTGTAGAGAAAAAATGGGTGTTGAAGAATTGGCCCAATGACTAAGCTCTCCTGTGGCCCCCTGTGGAAAGAAAACAACAAGTGGGAGAATGTTGGGTATGTGTTATATTCTTTCCATGACTAGCCCCATGCGCTGTACGTTGCGCCGGGCGCCGCAGGGGGGTCACAGGGGGGCGACAGTCCCCCCTGTCGGGGTCCGTGGCAGTACGCTGGCGAAATTTTTTTTGGTATGCGGTCCCACTCATATGCGGACCCACCCATGTTTTGTGCATGACTTTGCACATGGTTTTGGGGTACGATGGTTTTCAGCCCCTGGTATTTTGTAGATCTGGTCAAGGGAACTACGGTTATGTTCTAATCCAGGGTTAATGGATTGGGGTTTATGTATGCTTTGGCATGTATATATATGTGTTGTAACACTAAAAGGAATATAATGAAAAATCAAGCTGGTCATCCCAATTTGGGATCCACGGGAAAATCTCTGTGTTTATCTATTTTATGTTTTATGCTCTTGCTATTGTTTATTTTCTGTTAGAAGATTCGTGTGTAGATAATTTATGTTCAGGGTTAAAACCTACACATGAAACCCTGTATAGTCCCTAATGTTGAACACATAGATATACCTATCGATACTCTAGATCTACCTTGAAGCTATTTTCTGAAAAATCTTCATTAAATTTCTACCATGTTAGATCTGACTCTTTTTCCACAAACAGTTGAGTGTCTGCATACACTGACAAGTTTACTGACGTTTTCTCAAATCATTTGATACAGATTTATGTAGGAACATAATAAAATAAATAAATAAACATAAACACAAAGATGTAACATAAAATATACTTCATTTCATTAATATCAAATAACTGAAAAAATCTTACATCTAGAATGGAAATAAACTAGCTTGGGCAATGATAGCTTATCTATGAGAAGAGATGCGATGGATACATGCCTTTGAATTGTGTTACAATGAGGCTGAAGGGAATTTTTGTTATTGAAAAACATGGGAAAATCGTAAATAACCAAAATCATAACTCCATGACATGGAATGCCAAGATTTTGTGGGCCTCGTTGGGGTTAGTTGGGCCTCCAACTTCTCGGGGTCGTAACTTGGTCATATTATCTCTATTTGGCGCATACAATATAGGTTTGAAACATATATATAAGTAATAAAATATTTTACACAAACCCCTTCATATCGCTATGGGTCTACTGCAGAGCTCAAAAAAATTCCGTTTAGGGGGTCAAAATTGCTCCTAATTTTAGGACCCGAAAAACTACTAAAAATAGTAAATGCTACTATAAACAAGGAAACTGATGAAACTGACTGGAGGTATTGGTGGAATAGGTGGGTGGCCACAAACATCCATTTTCTTCCTCAAATATGCCCATGTTTTCATGATGAAATATCACCATTCATGCCCTAAAACCCTAGGTTTTTAGCCCATTCCGCACCCTAATTCTATAATTTGTCGTTAAATACACTCTGTGTTTGATTATCACTAGTTTTATTATCTTATCTATGATTAAATATGGTCATTCTATGATTTAATGATGACTTTTTTATTGAGTACATTTATCATAGGGTTCCATCGCCAAAATTCCTTCACAAGCCAATTGCGTGTGAAAATGCCTAATTTAGGGATTTCACAATTCTGGCATGTTTATGAAGAAACTGAGAGAGGTTACTGTCAAAAATAGCGTTATAATACATCTACACAATTTGGATTCCACCCAACTCACTCATGTCGGTCTCTATAAGGAAATTAGCCAATTTGTCCAAATTTACAATAAATTTTAAACTGACAAATTCCACCTCAATTTAAATGCAGCGGAAGGACAAAAAAGACATTTTGGAACATGGGTTTTGGTCTCAGTATAGCATATTTATTACACCTAAAATATTTTTCCAAAATTCCTTACGGTTTGGGATATAATTAGGGTTTTTTGGGGCCAATTTGTATAGAATTATGAAAATTCCAAATTTGAAAAAATGTCCCAAACAGCTCTGTTTTGGATTTTTGGGTCAAATGAAGTTGGAAATGTTCCAAGATAAATTTGAATCCAACGGACCCTAATGTTAGTGCTCAGCTGGGAGTAGTTTTGCCAAGAAGTATAATATTGTTATGGTAATTGGGAATTCTAAGATTAGTTTTACTTTTCTAAGTTTTCCATGTAACGAGATCCATTTCTATTTTATGTATGAGATTTCTCCCTATAAAATACAACATTGTAATGAATGGAGGGAATATTAACATTGGATATTATCAATGTTGAATGTAAGCTTTGATCTATTGTAACACCCTTTTATTTCAATTGAAAACTTTTGTTCCAGCATAAAAACATGGTCATGTGTTAATCCAAAATGTTGTGAGTATGGATACAATGATTTTTTAATTCGAATGTGTAAGATTTCTTTTCCTCTGTAATTATTTTAGCTCACCCAAGTGTGGTAGGGACCACCACAATCTGGGATTGAGCTCTCTCTGTTAATTCATAGATAGATAAGTGGTGTGGCTATTTATTTCCATTCTAGTAGCATATGAATTTGATTTATTGTGTGATTGCATATATTTTGATTTGAATTCAGATTATTTGTAATCCTATTTGAAATAATGTTTGATTGTTTTGAAACTACATTTTATTCATTGCATTGTGTGCTTGAATTATTCCACAGAGTAATTATTTGTTTATTATAAAAGCGATGTGTTTTTTAAAATATTAGTGAAACATATATACACAGAACATTTTTCAAACAACTACATGCATGCATGTCATTAATTCATGAATTATTATAAGAGTTTCTCTGTGTGCTTTCATTAGCTAGCAGTGGATTTGGTTGAATGCGTGAAGTGTGAATCCATAATGCATTCATTAGATGTGTGCAAGTGAAAAGGGTGTGTTTACATTTACTAATTGCATACATTTTTTAGTTTCATAATTACTTTGAGATTACATTCAAGATTTGGAAGTTGCTTCTGTGTGCATGAATTCTCTTTTGAGCATTTCCAGTTTTATAGTCATAGTAAAATGTGATTGAAGCCGACCTCTTAGTTAAAATTTGAATTCAGCAGTAGTAATTTCGTTTTTGAGCAATAGAATTTAGGATTAAAACAAAGTTATATAGGTTGTGTGGATTCTTTTGAAAGTGCGAGTTTTTGAAGGAAAATTTTGATTGAATTCTGTAGATTATTTCATTTAAAGAGCTTCAGTGTGATTCTAGTTCTTATTCCTAGTTTCTAAAGATTAAATTTAGCAGTGAGATTTAGCTCAAGCGTTAATTTAATTTAGGTCCAGCATATAAAAATAATTTAGGAGCAATGTGATTTGTCTTGGTTTTACGCAATTCAATTAAATATTAGAGGTTGATTAATTAAATTTAGCTCAACAATAGCAGTAGATTTGATTTTATAAGCAGTGTGACAACAATTTAATTTTGTTATAAACTCGGATCATTTCGTTGATATTTCATTTCCTCTAGACCTCAATAGATCGATTTTCATTATCAATGTTTGAAGTAGCTAAAGTTTGGTTTTGAGTGCATTTTATTTCTGAGCAAAGAGTAGATTGGTTATATTGAATGGATATGATAGTTTAAGAGATCGATTGCATTTTTATTTATCAAAGATATATTTTTGTTTGATTCTACCTTTTCCACAATTAGAATTTGAATTTCCTACTTTAAGAGTGAAGAGGTTGATTCTTGTTCAACATTTAGTGCTCATATTGAATTGCATTGAGTCTTTTTATTCCGGTAGGGTTTCCCTTTTAATTGCCAATATGTTTGTAGTAAATTAGAGTAGAAAGCAGAATATTATGGTTTTAATGGATTGATTAGATTGATTTCCTTTGGATTTCTTCCCTTAAATGAAGAATTTATTTTACATCAAATGAGTGGTAGATTAAATTTTCCTTCCGGAAAATTAATAGTGTGTTCTTTTATAGAAACAAAGATTCTGTACTAAGGAATTAAATTGATTATATGCCCTAGTTTAGAATAGATGCCTCTAATCCCGCATTACCTGCAATTTAACTTCTAAGCTTACGAGTCCCGGATCGATAATTTAATGCTGGAAACTATAAACATATAATTTCCCCAACATTTTTGGCGTCACTACGGGGGAGGTGCTAAAGGGATCAGAGCCTAGTTTCTTTCACAAGTTTTTTGTGTGTGTGATCTTAGCTGCAGGGAATTTAGAGGGCAGAGAGTGTATAGTAAGACATGAGTGAAGATTCACACATCCACTATTGTGGGGTTGCTCCAAATTTTGGTTTCCCAATCAAGCAAGTTTGGTGAGTTTTATTTCAATTAGAAGTTTTAATTCATTTAGATTAAAGTTTCAAACTCTTTACAGATAAAACATTTCTTGGGTGCTATAAGAACCCTTCTGTACTAATCCATGTGATGATAGGATATACCAATTGGCTTGTCAAGAAAATAAAATGGTATTTTTAGGAATCATTTAATGAGGAGTTTTGATACTACTACAGAGACGTATAAGTCATCCAATGAAGAATTAACAAGTGTAGAATTTAATGTTTTGCTTGAGCATAAATTTGATATTATTAAATATTTGATTTCACAATTGGATTATTTACAGGAAGAAGAGAAGGGTGAAGAACCACTTCTTATCCTTTATGTTAACTGTAGAAAGAAACACTTCTTTGTAAAGTGGCCACTTAACGGTTTGAAAATTTGAAATTTTTTTGGGAATGGTCATGCAACCAAACATTGAACACCACTGACATAATTACAAAAGGTACTCGGTAAATCAAGTAAGGAATTGAATCAAATTCTAGGTATAACTGAAAACCAATCACCATTTTATACTTGGAATAATGTTTATTTTCCTAACCAGGTTCCTCAACAGATTTATAATCCTATAGTTACATGTAAAAATTTTAATCCTCCTCCAATCGAAAATCCTACTTCATGGCCACAGTGGCCCTCTCCATGGACCTATTATTCTATTTAGATATCCCCATGGACTCAAGAATGGTTTTCCCGAAGGTAGTCTTTCATGCAAAATCAACAACAATCACATGTGCCATCAAGTTGTCATCCTTCTTGGTCTCAATTACCTATGCAACCTTTCTTTAACCCTAACCCTAATCCATACCCTAGTCCTTATCCTAATCCATACCCCAGACCTAGGCTTAATTCATACTCTATCCGTTATGCTAACCCTATACCTAACCCTAATACGTACCCTAACCCTAATCCAAACCCTAAACCTAGCCCTCATTCAAACCCTAACTTTAACTTAAACCCTAGACCTAAGTCTATTCCAAATCCAAAGCCTAGTCCAAGCCTTAACCAAAACCCTAGTTCAAACCCTAGCTGAAACCATAACTTAGACTCTAATCCAAAAAAGGAGCTTGCACACCAATTTAAAACACTTGTTCTTCCTGTTGATTCTCCCACTAAACAGAATGATATATCTTCAACGTTGGGGGAAGGGGTGAGTTTGGAAACATCTCCTATTACTATAAAACATTCACCCCTAGAAGAGCTAATTCAAAGACCATTAGAGGAGAAATATATAATTGTAACCTATTCTAAAACTGTTGTTGAAGCTCAAAACCCTATAATTCACCTTGACCGTTCTTGTCAATTTGAAAAGAAGATATTTGAGCCTGATCTTGAGGGATTTATCTTTTGTCTTTCACCAGATCCTTTATGACTCCAAGTGAGTGATTATCAAGCAGTGGAAGACTTGCATAAGTTGGAGAATCACAAATATGTGGGTCTCATTGAGTCTTGGTTTCAATTAGTCATTAATACACCCTATTCCCTCATCATTCAACAACTCTTAATACCATATCAATTAAATTAACTGGTTTCTCATACTCTGGTATGTGTTGAATTTTATTCTTTAAAACTGAGTGTGAGTTTATTTAGCAAATTGTTATGCACATGGTTGCATTGGAAGTACTCTTACACTTGAAGGAGATCTTCCTCTCTCTATATTAGGTTAGGGTAGAAATGAATAAAATTGTTATATGAAATAAAATTGTTGTTACAACATCACTCTTGAAACTAAAATTCCTAAGGCACATCCATTGGAATTTTTGTCACTATGCACTCTTGTGGTAAGACTTGTCAGAAGCAATTCAATCTTAATGCCTCATATTTTATAAAGTGACTTTGATTGTTGGCCAAGGTTATTTACTGGTACAGTTAGGGAAGTTGTTATTATTATACTCTCCATTCATAATCTTCACAGGTTGTCATCCAAGAAACCTTTTCAAGTTTCTCTTTTAATGTATTGATGAAAAGCCTCCCATGGTGGACCACTCCTATAAAACCATAATAAGCTATCATAAGAACCATAACATGACCAACTCGAGGAATATTTTAGTCATTATCTGAGATGTTTTTTTTTCTTGAGTCTTTAAGGGTAGCAGGATTAATTAGTAAAAAATAGTAATTAAAAAAAATTCATGTCATCCTACGCTCTTAAGGAGTAGATCTGTCTCCCCACTTATTTAGTAACCTCTATGGTTAATCATAATCAGAGTCTATAAAAAGATGTAGGGGAGTATATGAGGTCTCGTAATGAGTCGACCTACCACGAACATGAGACCTAACATGCATGACATTACTGCTCTTGAAATTCATTTGAAAAATACTTATATTTGAAATTGTTTTTGAAAGTTTCTTAAATTTTTCTTGAAATTCATTTAAAAAATAATTCATATGTTTCTTGAAATTTTTTCTTGAAATTCATTTAAAAATTTCATATTTGAAATTCATTGAAATTTTCTTGAAATGAATTTCAAAATATTTTTTTTGAAAGTTTCTTGAAAATTTTCTTGAAATTCATTAAAAAAATAAGTCATGTTTCTTGAATTTTTTCTTAAAATTCAATTAAAAGAATCATATTGAAATTAATTATTTAGAATATAAATGAAATTTTTTTTTTAAAATTCATTTAAAAAAATCATATTGAATTCATTATTTAGAATATATATGAAATTTTCTTGAAAATTCTTGAAATTCATTTAAGAAATAATTCATATTTTTTTTGAAATTCATTTAAAAAATTCAAATTTAAATTCTTCATTTATAATCTTGAAATTCATTTAAAAATTAATTCATATGTTTCTTGAAATTTATTTTAAAAACTCGTATTCAAATTCATTATTTAGAATATATATGAAAGAATTTTTCTTCAAATTCATTTAAAAAATTCATATTGAAATTCATTATTTAAAATATATATGAAAGTTTCTTGACATTTTTGTTTCTCAAATTTTCTTGAGATTTTTCTTGAAATTCATTTTAAAAGTTCATATTGAAATTCATTATTTAAAATACATATGGAAGTTTCTTGAAAAAAAATTTCTGAAAGTTTCTTGAATTTTTTCTTGAAATTCATTTAAAAAATATCTCATATTTTTCTTGAATTGCTTTAAAAAATTCTTATTGAAATTCATTAGTTAGAATTTTGAAATTCATTTAAAAAATAATTCATATGTTTCTTGAATTTTTTCTTAAAATTCATTTAAAAAAATCATATTGAAATTGATTATTTAGAATATATATGAAAGTTTCTTGAAATTTTTGTTTTTGAAAGTTTCTTAAAAATTTTCATGAAATTCATTTAAAAAATAATTCATATTTTTCTTGAAAATTTTCTTGAAATTTATTTTAAAAATAATTCATATTTTTCTTGAAATTCATTATTTATAATTTTGAAATTCATTTAAAAAATAATGAATATGTTTCTTGAATTTTTTTTTTAAATTGATTTTAAAAAATCATATTGAAATTGATTATTTGGAATATATATGAAAGTTTCTTGAAATTTTTGTTTTTTAAAGTTTCTTGAAATTCATTATTTAGAATATATATGAAAGTTTTTGAAATTTTTCTTGAAATGCATTATCTAGAATATATATGGAATTAATTTTAAAATATTATTTATTTAAAATATATATGAATGTTTAATGAAATTTTTCTTGAAATTCATTATTTAGAATATATATGAAATTCATTGAAATTTTTGTTGAAATTTCATTAAAAAATAATTATATATGAAATTCATTGAATTTTTTCTTGAAAAGTTTCTTGAAATTCATTTAAGAAATAATTATATATGAAATTCATTTCCAAATATTGATTATGTAAGTTTCTTGAAATTTTTCTTGAAATTCATTATGTAAAATATATATGAAAGTTTCTTGAAATTGATTATGTAGAATATATATGAAATTTTATGGAAGTTTGTTTCAAAAAATAATTATCCTAATCCATACCCTAAGCTTAATCCAAACCCTAAACCTAGCCCTCATTCAAACCCTAACCTTAACTTAAACCCTAGACCTAATTGTAATCCAAGTCCAAAGCCTAGTCCAAGCCTTAACCCAAACCCTAGTTCAAACCCTAGCTAAAACCATAACTTAGACCCTAATCCAAAAAAGGAGCTTCCACAACAATTTAAAACACTTGTTCTTCCTATTGACTCTCCCACTAAACAAAATGACATATCTTCAACGTTGGGGGAAGGGGTGAGTTTGGAAACATCTCCTATCACTATAAATCATTCACCCCAAGAAGAGCTAATTCAAAGACCATTAGAGGAGAAATCTATAATTGGAACCTATTTTAAAATTGTTGTTGAAGCTCAAAACCCTAGAATTCCCCTTGACCATTCTTGTCAATTTGAAAAGAAGACATTTGAGCCTGAACTTGAGGGATTTATCTTTTGTCTTTCACTAGATCCTTTATGCCTCCAAGTGAGTGATTATTGAGTTGTGGAAGACTTGCATAAGTTGGAGAATCAAAAATATGTGGGTCTCATTGAATATTGGTTTCAAGTAGTCATTAATACACCCTATTCCCTCATCATTCAAAAACTCTGAGTACCATATCAATTAAAGCAACTGGTTTCTCATACTCTGGTATGTGTTGAATTTTATTCTTTAAAACTGAGTGTGAGTTTATTTAGCAAATTGTTACGCACATGGTTGCATTGGAAGTACTCTTACAATTGAAGGAGATCTTCCTCTCTCTATATTAGGTTAGGGTAAAAATGAATAAAATTTGTGTTACAACATCACTCTTGAAACTAAAATTCCTAAGGCATATCCATTGGAATTTTTGTCATTATGCACTCTTGTGGTAAGACTTGTCAAAAGAAATTCACTCTTAATGCCTCATATTTTATAAAGCGACTTTGATTGTTGGCCAAGGTTATTTACTGGGACAGTTAGGGAAATTTTTATTACTATACTTTCCATTCATAATATTCACAGGTTGTCATCCAAGAAACCTTTTCAAGTTTCTCTTTTAATGTATTGATGAAAATCCTCCTATGGTGGACCACTCCTATAAAACCATAATAAGCTATCATAAGAACCCTAGCATGACCAACTCGAGGAATATTTTAGTCATTATCTGAGATGGTTTTTTTTCTTGAGTCTTTAAAGTTGGCAGGATTAATTTGTAAAAAATAGTAATTAAAAAAATTTCACGCCATCATGTGCTCTTAAGGAGTAGATCTGTCTCCCCACTTATTTAGTAACCTCTATGGTTGATCATCATCAGAGTCTATAAAAAGATGTAGGGGAGTATAGGAGGTCTCATAATGAGTTGACCTACCATGACCATGAGACCTAACACGCATGACATTACTGCTCTTGAAATTCTTTTAAAAATTACTTATATTTGAAATTGTTTTTGAAAGTATCTTGAAATTCATTTAAAAAATAATTCAAATGTTTCTTGAAATTCATTTAAAAAATTCATATTTAAAATTCATTGAAATTTTCTTGAAATGAATTTCAAAATATTGTTTTTGAAAGTTTCTTGAAATTTTTCTTGAAATTCATTAAAAAAAATAATTCATGTTTCTTGAATTTTTTCTTAAAATCCAGTTAAAAAATTCATATTGAAATTAATTATTTAGAATATATATGAAATATTTTTTCTTGAAATTCATTTAAAAAAGTCATATTGAAATTCATTACTTAGAATATATATGAAATTTTCTTGAAATTTCTTGAAATTCATTTAAGAAATAATTCATATTTTTCTTGAAATTCATTTAAAAAATTCAAATTCAAATTCTTCATTTATAATCTTGAAATTCATTTAAAAAATAATTCATATGTTTCTTGAAATTTATTTTAAAAACTCGTATTCAAATTCATTATTTAGAATATATATGAAAGTTTTTTTCTTGAAATTCATTATTTAAAATATATATGAAAGTTTCTTGACATTTTTGTTTCTCAAATTTTCTTGAAATTCATTTAAAACATAATTAATCTTTTTCTTGAAATTTATTTAAAAAATTTATATTGAAATTCATTATTTAGAATATATATGGAAGTTTCTTGAAATTTTTGTTTCTGAAAGTTTCTTGAAATTTTTCTAGAAATTCATTTAAAAAATAACTCATATTTTTCTTGAATTGCTTTAAAAGAATCATATTGACATTCATTATTTAGAATTTTGAAATTCATTTAAAAAATAATTCATATGTTTCTTGAAAAAAAATTTAAAATTCATTTAAAAAAATCATATAAAATTGATTATTTAGAATATATATGAAAGTTTCTTGAGTTATTTTTGAAAGTTTCTTGAAATTCATTTAAAAAATAATTCATATTTTTCTTGAAATTTATTTAAAAAATAATTCATATTTTTCTTGAAATTCATTTAAAATTTCATAATGAATTTTTAAAAATTAATATTGAAATTCATTATTTATAATTTTGAAATTCATTTAAAAAAGAATTTATATGTTTCTTGAAATTTTTCTTAAAATTGACTTAAAAAAATCATATTGAAATTGATTATTTGGAATATATATGAAAGTTTCTTGAAATTTTTGTTTTTGAAAGTTTCTTGAAATTAATTATTTAAAATATATATGAAAGTTTCTTGAAAATTTTCTTGAAATTCATTATTTATTTAGAAAATATATGAAAGTTTATTGAAATTTTTCTAGAAATTGATTATTTAGAATATATATGGAATTAATATTAAAATATTATTTATTTAAAATATATGTGAATGTTTATTGAATTTTTTTTTGAAATTTATTATTTAGAATATATATGAAATTCATTGAAATTTTTGTTGAAATTTAATTAAGAAATTATTATATATGAAATTCATTGAATTTTTTCTTGAAATTCATTTCAAAATATTGTTTATGAAATTTTCTTGAAATTCATTTAAAAAATAACTATATATGAATTTCATTTCTAAATATTGATTATGGAAGTTTCTTGAAATTGTTCTTCAAATTCATTATTTGAAATTCATTATGTAAAATATATATGAAAGTTTCCGGAAATTCATTTTAAAAAAAATTATATATGAAATTCATTGAAATTTTCCTTGAAATTCATTTCAAAATATTGTTTATTAATTTTTTTTTAAATTCATTATTTAGAATATATATGAAAGTTTCTTGAAAGTCATTTCAAAATATTGACTTCATTATTTAATATATATATAAAATTTTCTTGAAATTCATTAACTATATATGAAAGTTTCTTGAATTTTTTCTTGAAATTCATTTAAAAAATAATTATATATGAAATTCATTGAAATTTTTATAGAAATTCATTTAAAAAATAATTATATATGAAATTCATTGAATTTTTTCTTTAAAATTATTTCAAAGTATTGTTTATGAAAGTTTCTTGAAATTCATTTAAAAAATAATTATATATGAAATTCATTTCAAAATATTGTTTATGAAAGTTTCTTGAAATTCATTTCAAAAAGTAATTATATATGAAATTCATTGAAATTTTCCTTGAAATTCATTTCAGAATATTTTTTTTCATTACTTCAAATATATATGAAATTTTCTTGAAATTCATTAATTAGAATATATATATGAAAGTTTCATGAAATTTTTCTTGAAATTCATTTAAAAAATAATTATATATGAAATTCATTAAAATTTTTATTGAAATTCATTTAACAAATAATTATATATGAAATTCATTTCAAAATATTGTTGACCAAAATTTCTTGAAATTCATTTAAAAAATAATTATATATGAAATTCATTTCAAAATATTTTTTATGAAAGTTTCTTGAATTTTTTCTTGAAATTCATTATTTGAAATTCATTATGTAGATTTTTTTTACCATGTCTGGATTTTTTTGCTGTGCGCTGCTCTACCCGTGAAGAAAACTCTGTGGAGTGATCGGGCTAGGGCCTCCAAGCCATCGCGCGCCCCTTGGGCTGCCGCGTCCTTGTCTCCGTTCTGCTGTTGCTGCGCGCAGCCATGGAGCCCTCTGGGGGCCCGGATCTGCCTCCCCCCCCGAAGGTTTTTGCCTTCAAAGAAATGATCGCACAATGCAACAAGCACCCACCCTCTGTGAGCCAGCAGAAATTTGTTAAGAAGATGGACACCATCCCCTCAGTCGCCCTCCCCGAGGAAGAAACCTGTAAAGCTACTCTAAACCTGGCTGAGCGCGGCCTCATTGGCCAGTTCACGGGCCTCTGGCCCTCTCCCAAGTCGGTGGAGGATTGGACTCAAAGGAACTGGAAGCCGCTTACCAAAGAGGGAGTTAAAAGCTACTTCGTTGGCAAAGGTTTCTTCGTCTTTGTCTTCGAAAGTGCAGAGGACAGAAGTTTGATATTCAGGAATGGCCCTTACTTTATGGGGCCGCAAGGTCTATATCTTAATAAATGGTCGCCTGATTTTGATCCAGCTCAGGATGTTCCTACGACCGTTCCGATATGGGTACGGCTCCCCCATCTTCCCCTTCATTGCTGGAACCCAAAGTCCCTACAGATCATAGGCAACGCCTTAGGCAAATACATCGATCAAGCCCCAAGGAAAGATCAATACTCCTGTGCCCGCATTTGCGTCGAAGTAGACCTAGAGGAGGGTTTACCAGAAGCCATCAAACTTACAGTCGCAGGATGGACACATGTCCAAGAGCTGGACTACGAACAGCTCCCATTCAAATGCAAACACTGCCATGGCTATGGGCATTTTGCCAAACACTGCAAGAAAAAGGAAGAAGATCATCCAGAGAACCAAAATGGAGAGCAATGGACTCTAGTCCAAAAACCCAATAGAAAGGGCACCGGGAAAGGCCCCCTGAAAGAGGCTCCAAGCAGTTCCAATCACATCCAAGGCAAAAATCCAAATGGCAAAGAAAACACTCAGAATAAGGCAGCTACAACAAATCAGGAAACCCTGGAACAGCCTGGATCTCCCATTAATATTCAAGATGGTGGGGAAAAGACACTTCCTGAGGCCACCCAAGGAAGCCCTCCAAACCCCTCATATGCAGATGTCACAAGGAAAAAGCCTATGGACAGTTCAGGGTCATCGGAGGATGAGACCTTCGAGCAACCCACAAAAAAAGTTGGCAGGAAATCTCGCAGAGAATAAAGGGAAGAGGAGGCTGAAAGGCTAAAAACTCAAGGAAGCCAGCCCACTATAGAGATGTCTATCGGGAGAAATACCAGGACCAGGCCTTCCAAGGGAGGCTCCCTCCACATCCCAGGTAAATAATGCGTCTCGTCTCTTGGAACACAGAGGTCTGGGTAATCCCTCGAAAGCTGAAGCGATCAAAGACCTTCTCAGAATGGAGCCCTCAGATATCCTCTTGCTCCAAGAGACAAAGATAGAGGGGAAAGCCCTCTTAGACATCAGCAAGAAGAAATGGAAAAAAAATGTAGGAAAAGCTATTAGCTCAAGAGGCTCTTCCGGAGGACTCGCAACCCTCTGGTCAGAGGATCTCTTCCAGCTGAAAAATTCTCATGAAACACAACACTGGATCTTCACGGAGTTAATGCACAACCCAAGTAAGTTATCCTTCTCCCTCTTCAATCTTTATGTTCCTGTTTTATACTCAGAAAAAAGAGATTGCTGGACCTCCCTCATAGCCTTCCTTGAGCATCACTCCCCCAAAAATATCATTGTGGCCGGGGACTTAAATATTGTTTTAAAATACAAGGAAAAAAGGGGAGGCACACACAGCAGAGACCCCTTCCTTCCTATGGTCGAAGGACTCATTCAGGACTGGGACCTCATTGATTTCATACCGGCGAAAGGGCTCTTCACTTGGACCAATAACAGAGTGGGAGGGGAACATATCTCTACTCGATTGGATCGATTCCTAGTTCAGGGTGCTCTGATGACAACCAAGAAGATCATTACCACCAAAATCCTTCCCAAACTTACTTCAGATCACAAGCCCATCCAGCTTTCTCTAGAAGAAGAAGAAGATTTGGGCCCTATTCCCTTTCGCTTCAACCCTCTTTGGACTGAAAGAGAAGGTTTTTTTGACACAGTGAAAGCAGCTTGGAGTCAATCCTTCTCAGGGTCCCCCAGCTATGTGTGGGAGCAAAAACTCAAAGCCACAAAGCACGCTCTGAAGGAGTGGATAAAAAAACCAGCTCCAAATCCAACTAGCATCCGAAAAGAAATTGTGCAGACCCTTGAGGAGCTGCAAATCGATATGGAAAACAGAGATGTCACTCCAGCATTGCTGCATAAAGAAGTCAAAATCCAATGCTCGACTTTCCAATCCTTCTGGTTAGAGGAGGAGTAGTGGAGAATCAAATCTAGAAGTCTGTGGCTGAAGGCGGGCGACAGGAACACCACCTTCTTCCATCGCCAATATCGTGCAAGACTTTGCAGAAATCACATCTCTGAAATAACAACAGCAGAAGGGCAGATCTGCAAAGGGTTCAGTTAGATCAAAGAGGCAGCTGAAAATCATTATAGACAGCTTTTCACTGCTGGAATCCAAGGTAATGAGGAGGACATGGCAGACTTCCTTTCCAATATTCCCCTTCTGGTCAGACCTGAAGACAACTTTGATCTCAACAGACCCTTCACGGAAGAAGAAGTCATAAAAGTGATCTGGTCTATGGACTCAGATAAGGCTCCCGGGCCCGATGGTTTTACCATCCATTTCTACAAAATGTGCTGGGACATTATTAAAACAGATCTCTTAAAGATGATCAAAGGATTCAAGAATAAAGCCAAGGTAGGGGGAGGAACCAACTCCACATACCTGGCCCTCATCCCAAAAGAATCTAATCCTGAAACCTTTGCCAGATTTAGGCCAATATCGTTGTGCAATGCCTCTTACAAAATTCTGGCAAAGCTCCTTGCAAATAGGATCAAGCCTCTCCTAAATAGACTTATCTCTAGCAATCAAGGAGGTTTCATTGAAGGCAGGCACATCCTGGACAATGTCATCCAAGTCCAGGAGATCATTCATTCAAGCCAGAAATGAAAAGAAAAAGGGATGCTGATCAAACTTGACATGGCCAACGCCTTTGACCGAGTCAACCGGCCCTTCCTATACAAATTTATCCTAGCCTTTGGTTTCTCCCCTCACTTTGTTGCTCTTATCAAAGCTTGCACTGACAATCCTTGGATTGCCCCCCTCGTTAATGGCCGCCCCACCTCCTTTTTCCATGCCCAGAGAGGTCTTAGGCAGGGATGCCCTCTCTCTCCCTTCCTTTACATTTTGATGGCGGACACTCTCAGCAGAAAAACATGCAGGCTCTCTTCCAGACCTCAAACCTTCCATTCACTCTCCTGCCCAGAACCATGCTCTATTTGCAGATGACTCTCTCCTACTCGGAGGAGCTTCTTCTAGAATTGCCAAAGCTTTTGATGAAGTCCTAAAAGGTTACTGCAGGGTCACGGGAGCCTCCATAAATGAAAGGAAAAGTGAAGTCTATGGATGGAATATCGATCAACAGGAGCTCACAAACATCTCTACTCTCCTAGGTTTTAATAGCCAAGCCCAATGGGAGATGATAAAATACCTTGGACTCCCTATCATTAATGGCTGTAATAAGAGAGCGCTGTGGTCTGAAGTCATCAGCAAAATCAAGACAAATATCACAAGCTGGGGAGGGTATTGGCTCACTTCCGGAGGTAAGGTCACCTTGATTAAGTCAGTACTCTCTGCTTTACCAATTTACCAAGCTGCCTTCCTACTTGCACCAAAACAGGTGACAGACCACATTTCCAAACTGATTCGAGACTTCCTCTGGCAAGGTGGGAAAGGTAACGCTCACAAAATGCATCTTGTGAAATGGGAACAGGTGAAACGCTCTTTTGCAGAAGGAGGTCTACAAATCCGGGATCCAGCCATGGTAAATTTGGCGTTGGGAGGTAAAATCCTCTGGAATTTATATGAGAATCCAAAGCACCCTGTCAGTGAAACTTTGAAAGCAAAGTATGCCCACAAGGTATCGCTTCGAAATCTACAGGTTTCTCAAACAGTCAACGCCTCTCAGGTTTGGAAACTGTGCAGTAGAAGTTTGAACTTATTCAAAGACAGAGTATATAAAATCCATGGCAACGGTAAGCATACAAAACTGTGGCATGATCGTATTATGGACAGAGCCCCACTTTCAGAAAACGATGATATCGATGAAATAAGACAATGGCTGGAGCGCGCTGGAATCAACAGTGTTTATGATCTTTCCAAGTGGGACAGTCGAGGCGCATGGAACGGTTGGGATTTCCACGACATCCCTGGCCGCTTAAACCATCAGATGATTGCACTCAATGAGTTGCTGGAAGACGCAGCTCCAGTGAGCAGAAGGTCGAAGGACAGATGGGGATGGGGGCGCTCCGAAACTTATACATCAGCTGCAGCCTTCAACGCTCTCCAAACCATCAAGAACAGCAGCAGAAATCCGGATTTCTGGAAGAAAGTATGGGAGCCCCTCGCTCTTCCAAAAGTCAACTTCTTTTTTTGGACACTGGCTCATAAAAAATTGTTAACCGGAGACAATCTGATGAAAAGAGGCATCGCTGGGCCTCACAGATGCGAGTTGTGCAGAAACAGTGAAGAATCTGCTAAGCACCTCTTCTTGGACTGCAAGTTTGTCAAAAAGGTGTGGTGTTTTATCCTTCATGAGTTTCACATCACTGTCCCCTCGTACAACTCAGTAGTCGATCTCTTCGATGCCTGGATTCATTGCTATCCCCACAAAATCCCCAACAAATCTTTTTGGAGGAAAATCTGGAACGCCATCCCCAAATTCACTTGCTGGTAGACTTGGCTGGCCCGGAATGACTTGATCTTCAACGGAAAGGAACAAACTCCTCTAGCTATAGCTGCTAAAGAGAAATCCCTCCTCCTGGAAGCTGCCCAACAGCAGTACTTTTCTGGAGACCCTCTGTTGCTTCGTGAAGAAGAAAGGTGGTTGGGCCCTCTCTCCCCCTACCCCCGGAGGTTGCTCTCTGTCCCTCAATCGGTGAATCCAGTTTGGAGAATAAGAGAAACTGAAGAGAAATTTCAAGAATGGTGGAAAAAACAAAAAATATCCATGATCTTCTTTGACGGTGCCTCCAAACGCAACCCCGGGGCTGCTGGAGCAGGTGGGGTCATCTATGCCCCGGTTGGAGTCAAAAGGGACAACTTCTCCTGGGGCATTGGGCAGAAATCTAACAATCAAGCCGATATTTTAAGCCTTCTTAAAGCCTGCCAAATTGCTAGAGATAGAGGGGATAAAGAAATCCAAGTTTTCGGAGATTCCGAGATCTTAATTAAAAAGATAAATTCGGAGAAGTTGTTCATCAATGCAAGTCTTAACAAAACTCTGAGCAGATTGAAGGAAGTCCTCCTTGATTTTGAATCCTACAAATGCTTCCACATCCTCAGAAATCTGAATAGCAAAGCTGATATGTTGGCAAATAAGGGCTGTACTCTTGGGAAAGGTCAAATTCTCATAAACGGGAATAGTTCTATCCATCTATGTAACCCATAAGGATCCTGCAACATGCAATATGGAACAGAAATAGATGCAATGTAATGATGGCAGCATTGGCGTAAGTCCAAATTCCTCCCAATTCAAATAAAGATACACCCGTTTCAGTTAAAAAAAAAATAAAAATTCATTATGTAGAATATATATTGAAGTTTCTTGAAATTCATTTCAAAAAATAATTATATATGAAATTCATTGAAATTCAATTTTTTCTTTAAATTCAAAATTTTCAAAATATTATTTCTGAAATTTTCTTGAAATTCATTTAAAAAATAATTATATATGAAATTCAATAAAATTTTTATTGAGATTCATTTCAAAATATTGTTTATGAAAGTTTCTTAAAATTCATTTAAAAAATAATCATATATGAAATTCATTTCAAAATATTGTCTATAAAAGTTTCTTGAAATATTTTTGAAATTCATCATGCAGAATATATATGAAAGTTTCTTGAAATTAATTTCAAAAAATAATTATATATGAAATTCATTGAAATTCAAAATTCTCAAAATATTATTTCTGAAATTAATTTCAAAATATTATTTCTGAAATTTTTTTGAAATTCATTCAATTTTTCTTAAATTCATTTAAAATATAATTTGTAACAAGTATACTGTACCACATAATAATAGTAAAAAAAAAAAAATTAAACTTCTCATTGTAATGTTGAAACATAATATTTAACATTAAAAAACATTCTTAATAGCACGGTACTTAATCCCTCAATTCACTTTGAATTTGTATTTACTTTAGTATTTTATTTTACACAATTTTCACATATGGTTTCAAACTCATAATATTTGCATTTATGAAGTACCCATCTCGGAATTTGTTTTGGTACTAGTTGTCCTTGTCATGTTTTGGCAATTTAATGCCTATGCCAACTGGCTTTTATTGTTGATTTGATGAGCCACCTGCCCCATGTCACACCATCCAATGCTATTGAATATCTACGGTAAGGTTAACGGTGGGAAAAACGTTGGTAATACCCCGTAACCCTAACTGCTCAGTTTCATTTTTGCTCTGGCTGTGAAGCAGCTATCTTCACAACCGTCTGGGATTGTTCTCTGTAACTTTGGCTTCTTGCTCTAGTGTAGGTTAATTTCACTAGAAGGGTATGCTCGTAGGGTTTAACTTCGCCCTTGGTGGTACACCGAGGTTGGATTGCATCCCTGCATAGAATAAGAGGAGTTCGCTGAAAAAAATTGAGTTTCTTTTATCACAGGTGAAGTTTTGTCTTCGCCTACCAAGCTATATTCATTTCCTACGATTTTTCTAATAGGATCTTCTTTTCATGGTTTTAATTTCATTAATTTAACTCTAAAATTTCCTCCTCAGCTCTTATTCAAGTTTCATCTTGGTGCTCAGCGAACTATTTGGATATGTATCAATACAGGTAATAAAATTGTCCTGGTCTTTATTTCCGGTTTTTCTTTCGATTTTTCACCATGGTTTAATGTCGATAGGCCTTTAATTTACAATTCTGGCTATGGGTTTTACAAGTAATCTCTTATATGCGTGGTCCTGTCCTTCAGTTCTCTCCTCAGGGTTGAACATATTTTTGCTAATGTGCCTATTATCCTTCCAGGTACTCCTTAATGTGCCGCTATGGTTCTCTGGAAAGTTTCTTCTTCTTCTCTGCATGCTTTGTTTGTTCATTCTAGGATTTTTCCTTCAGCCTACAATGCCAGTCACCTTCCTATTGAAATAGAATAGTCTCTGAAGTCGAAGCCACTTTCTCCTGTGTTTGTAAAATTATTATACTTTCACAACAGTGCTATTATCTACTCTGAGAGGGTTTCCTTCGTAAAATTATAATAATATGATTTTGTTTTTCCTTTCGGATCTTTATCCGGTTCTTAAATTTATTCTATTATATAAATGTTATCTGTGTACAGTGTAGCTTTGAAACAATGAAGAAATCTTTATTCTGGCACTGTATTTTTCTTCTTTCTCTCAATAATATCATCACCAAAATTTTATCTAGTTTTACTTATGTTTTGGATTCCGGACCACCTCAAAATCCCTGTCCGTGTATATTTAGGTTTGAGTAACAATGTGTCTTGGGTTGAGACTCCACCTCGTACCCAGGACCGACAGTTCACTCAATAATCTATAAATGTCAGAACTCAGTATTTTGATTATCTGTCTTGAGTTTGTTGATATATCATTTGTTCTAATAGTTTGTTCTTTCGTCTACTCATTACTCCTGTTTACATAACTTTTATACATTTTTAATCAATACAATGTAGTTCTATACACTATTTTAAAAAATTTAAATCGAAATTCTTCATTTATAATCTTGAAATTCATTTAAAAAATAATTCATATGTTTCTTGAAATTTATTTAAAAAACTCATTAAAATTCATTATTTAGAATATATATAAAATAATTTTTCTTGAAATACATTTAAAAAATTCATATTGAAATTCATTATTAAAATATATATGAAAGTTTCTTGAAATTTTTTGTTTCCCAAAGTTTCTTGAAATTTTTCTTGAAATTCATTTAAAATATAATTAATATTTTTCTTCAAATTAATTTAAAAAAATCATATTGAAATTCATTATTTAGAATATATATGAAAGTTTCTTGAAATTTTTTGTTTATGAAAGTTTATTGAAATTCATTTAAAAAATAACTCATATTTTTCTTGAATTGCTTTAAAAAATTCATATTGAAATTCATTATTTAGAATTTTGAAATTCATTTAAAAAATAATTCATATGTTTCTGAAATTTTTCTTAAAATTTATTTAAAAAATTCATATTGAAATTGATTATTTTGAATATATATGAACGTTTCTTAAAAAAAATTTATTTTGAAATTTTCTTGAAATTTTAATTGAAATTTATTTAAAAAATTCATATTGAAATTCATTATTTATAATTTTCAAATTCATTTAAAAAGTAATTAATATGTTTCTTGAAATTGTTTTTAAAATTGGTTTAAAAAATTCATATTGAAATTTTAATTGAAATTTATTTAAAAAATTCATATTGAAATTCAATATTTATAATTTTCAAATTCATTTAAAAAGTAATTAATATGTTTCTTGAAATTGTTTTTAAAATTGGTTTAAAAAATTCATATTGAAATTGATTATTTAGAATATATATGAATGTTTATTAAAAATTTTGTTTTTGATTTTTTTTTTTAAATTTATTTTAAAAATAATTAATATTTTTCTTAAAATTCATTTAAGAAATTCATATTGAAATCCATTTCAAAATAAGGTTTATGAAAGTTTCTTGAATTTTCTTGAAATTCATTATGTAGAATATATATGAAGGTTTCTTTAAATTCATTGAAATTTTCTTTGAAATTCATTTCAAAATATTGTTTATTAAAATTTCTTGAAAATTTTCTTGAAATTCATTATCTAGAATATATATGAAAGTTTCTTGAAATTTATTTAAAAATATTGTTTTCATTATTTAAATTATATATGAAATTTGCTTGAAATTCATTATTAGATTATATATGAAAGTTTCTTGAAATTTATTTAAAAAATAATTACATATGAAATTCATTTCAATTATTAGATTATATATGAAAGTTTCTTGAAATTTATTTAAAAAATAATTACATATGAAATTCATTTCAAACTATTGTTTATCAAATTTTATTGAAATTCATTATGTAAAATATATATGAAAGTTTCTTGAAATTCATTCCAAAAACTAATTATATATGAAATTCATTGAAATTTTCCTTGAAATTCATTTCAAAATATTGTTTTCGTTATTTAAAATATATATGAAATTTTCTTGAAATTCATTAATTAGAATATATATGCCCCGGATGCGGGTGTTATATAGTCTCGATCAACTACAACGGGCGGCCATGTGGCTCACCACAAGACGTGCCCATGTTCCATGGCCTAGGGATACCCAAAGCCTTTATTGCTCACGTGGGCTGAGCTTTGAAGCCCCATGTGCCACCCTTCCCTCGACGTACTCAACGTCTTGTTTATTTACTCCTTTTTGCGTTATGAGGTTCGCCACTCTCGCTCCTCCATCGGCTCTTCGGCCTGCTCTACTTGCCCTCCCTGTGCTTGTCTGGCTTTGGCCCCCCTCGGCTCTGGTTAGAAGCCTCTGGGCTCCGTCTTCTGTCTCAAATCTGCAACAATATTGCGCCTTACCTAGGATTGCTAAGATGCCACGGCGCCATCAGTAGTGTTGCAGGCGAGCTGGGGGAAGGGGCTTCCCTGTGTGGCCCCCTCTGCCACATGCTCTCCACACGGACTTGAATCTTCCTGTAAACTGGGATATGGCAGACTTGACGCCCTCCATCCTTGCTTCAGCCTCGCCTCCTGCGTAACTCTCTGATTCGTATGCTCTGCCCTCCTCCTCCCATTGCAAGAAGAGGGCTCTTAAATCCACCATTGCTGTTGAGCCCGCCTTCCTCCCACGCAAACTTAAAGCCCTCCCCGTGCAGCTTGCTTCCATTCCAGCTCTAATTTAGATGACAGTGATTTTGAACGAGCTGTGGAGAAGCGACTCCCGGGGCTGAGCCATTCTGGCACCCCTAGAATAAATATGACCACAATGTGATGGCCTCTTTGGACAATCTAGCCTTCTTGCAGGATATCACCTCTGCGGGCTCACTGGAGGAGCGCCTTGGTCTTCCTCCTCCTCCGCATGAACTGCTTGAGGACGCGAACCAAGGCCTGAACACTCTAGATTATGGATATATCTGCCGCATTCTCGAAGAATCACCTCCCCCCAGCAACTCGCATGAAGGTTCTCCATAGAGTTCACTCTTCGAGTTTCTCCAATATTTGTTTAGCTCTGCTTATCTCTTTTTGTACTACTACTAAGGCTAGTTTCCTGCTATGGGCAACATGTTATGGTTGGATTTTCAAGGTTGGTTTCCCCTCTAGGGGCAGTCCAGTTTTGGACAGTAGTGTTTTTCCTATTCCTTCCATCATGGATTCATCCATTTCCGAGGATGAGAATTGTAACTCTAGTTTGACTACTTAATAGATATAGTTTTACTTAGAAAAAAAAATTTAATTAGAATATAACACAAAGTTTGTTGAATTTTTTCTTGAAATTCATTTAAAAAATAATTATATATGAAATTCATTGAATTTTTTCTTGAAATTCATTTAAAAATATTGTTTATGAAATTTTTTTTGAAATTAATTATTTGAAATTCATTTTCTAGAATATATATCAAAGTTTATTGAAATTCATTTCAAACAATAATTATATATGAAATTCATTTCAAAACATTGTTTATGAATTATTTTTCAATTTTTTCTTGAAATTCAATATTTGAAATTCATTATGTAGAATATATATGAAAGTTTCTTGAAATTGATTATTTGAAATTTATTAGGTACAATATATGAAAGTTTCTTGATATTCATTTCAAAAAATAATTATTTATGAAATTCATTGAAATTTTCCTTGAAATTCATTTTAAAATAGTTTTTATGAAAGTTTCTTGACTTTTTTCTTAAAATTCATTTTAAAATATTTTTATTAAAGTTTCTTGAATTTTTTTATGAAATTCATTATTCATAATATATATGAAAGTTTATTGAAATTCATTTCAAGATATTGTTTTAATTATCTAAAATATATATGAAATTTTCTTCATATTCATTATTTAGAACATATATGAAATTTTCTTGAATTTGTTTTTGAAATTCATTTAAAAAATAATTATATATGAAATTCATTGAAATATATTCTTGAAATTAGAATATATATGAAAGGTTCTTGAAATTAATTTAAAAAATTCATATTTGAAATTCATTGAAATTTTCTTGAAATTCATTAAAAAAATAATTCATATGTTTCTTGATTTTTTTCTTAAAATTCAGTTAAAAATTTCTTATTGAAATTAGTTATTTAGAATATATATGAAATATTTTTTCTTGAAATTCATTTAAAAATTCATATTGAAATTCATTATTTAGAATATATATGAGATTTTCTTGAAATTTTTGTTTCTAAAAATTTCTTGAAATTTCTTGAAATTCATTTAAAAAATAATTCATATTTTTTCTTGAAATTCATTTATAAAATTCAAATTACAATTCTTCATTTATAATCTTGAAATTCATTTTAAAAATAATTCATATGTTTCTTAAAATGTTTCTTGAAATTTATTTAAAAAATTAATAACGAAGTTTATTATTTAGAATATATATGAAAGAATTGTTCTTGAAATTCATTATTTAAAATATATATGAAAGCTTCTTGAAATTTTTGTTTCTTAAAATTTCTTGAAATTTTTCCTGAAATTCCTTTAAAATATAATTCATATTTTTCTTCAAATTCATTTAAAAAAATCATATTGAAATTCATTATTTAGAATATATATGAAAGTTTCTTGAAATTTTTTGTTTCTAAAAGTTTCTTGAAATTCATTTAAAAAATAACTCATATTTTTCTTGAATTGCTTTAAAAAATTCATATTGAAATTAATTGTTTAGAATTTTGAAATTCATTTAAAAAATAATTCATATATTTTTGAAATTTTTCTAAAATTTATTTAACAAAATCATATTGAAATTGATTATTTAGAATATATATGAACTTTTTAAAAAAAAATTATTTTGAAATTTTCTTGAAATTTTAATTGAAATTTATTTAAAAAATTCATATTGAAATTCATTATTTATAATTTTCAAATTCATTTAAAAAATAATTCATATGTTTCTTGAAATTGTTTTAAAAATTGGTTTAAAAAATTCATATTGAAATTTATTATTTAGAATATATATGAATGTTTATTAAATTTTTTTTTTTTTTTTTTTAATTTAAAAAACAATTAATATTTTTCTTAAAATTCATTTAAAAAATTCATATTGAAATCCATTTCAAAATATTGTTTATGAAAGTTTCTTGAAATTTTTCTTGAAATTCATTATGTAGAATATATATGAAGGTTTCTTTAAATTCATTGAAATTTTCCTTGAAATCTATTTCAAAATCTTGTTTATTAAAATTTCTTGAAAATTTTCTTGAAATTCATTATTTAGAATATATATGAAAGTTTCTTGAAATTCATTTAAAAATATTGTTTTCATTATTTAAATTATATATGAAATTTTCTTGAAATTCATTAATTAGATTATATATGAAAGTTTCTTGAAATTCATTTAAAAAATAATTACATATGAAATTCATTTCAAACTATTGTTTATCAAATTTTATTGAAATTCATTATGTAAAATATATATGAAAGTTTCTTTAAATTCATTCCAAAAAATAATTATATATGAAATTCATTGAAATTTTTCTTGAAATTCATTTCAAAATATTGTTTTCATTATTTAAAATATATATGAAATTTTCTTGAAATTCATTAATTAGAATATATATGCCCCGGATGCGGGTGTTATATAGTCTCAATCCGCTACAGGGGGCGGCCATGTGGCTCACCACAAGACATGCCCATGTGCCATGGCCTGGGGATACCCAAAGCCTTTATTGCTCACGTGGGCTGAGCTTTGAAGCCCCATGTGCCACCCTTCCCTCGATGTACTCAACGTCTTATTTATTTACTCATTTCTGCGCTATGAGGTTCGCCACTCTCGCTCCTCCCTCGGCTCTTCAGCCTGCTCTACTTGCCTTCCTTGTGCTTGTCTAGCTTCAGCACCCCTCGGCTCTGGCTAGAAGCCTCTGGGCTCTGTCTTTTGTCTCAACTCTGCAACAATATTGTGCCTTACCTAGGATCGCTAAGATGCCACGGCGCCATCGGCAACGTTGCAGGCGAGCTGGGGGAAGGGGCTTCCCTGTGTGGCCCCCTCTGCCACATGCTCTCCAGACAGACTTGAATCTTCTTGTAAACTGGGATATGGCAGAATTAACGCCCTCCATCCTTGCTTCGGCCTCGCCTCCCGCACAACTCTTTGATTCCTATGCTCTACCCTCCTCCTCCCGTTGCAAGAAGAGGGCTCTTAAATCCACCATTGTTGTTGAGCCCGCCTTCCTCCCACGTAAACTTAAAGCCCTCCCTGTGCAGCCTGCTTTCAGCTCTAATTCAGATGACAGTGATTTTGAACCAGTTATGGAGAAGTGACTCCCGGGGTTGAGCCATTCTGGCACCCCCTCGAATAAAGATGACCACAATGTGATGGCCTCTCTGGACAATCCAGCCTTCTTGCAGGATATCACCTCTACGGGCTCACTGGAGGAGCGCCTCGGTCTTCCTCCTTCTCCGCATGAACCGCTTGAGGACGCAAACCAAGGCATGAACACTCTAGATTATGGATATATCTGCCGCATTCTCGAAGAATCACCTCCCCCCAGCGACTCGCATGAAGGTTCTCCATAGAGTTCACTCTTCAAATTTCTCCAATATTTGTTTAGCTCTGCTTATCTCTTTTTGTACTACTACTAAGGCTGGTTTCCTGCTATGGGAAACATGTTATGGTTGGATTTTCAAGGTTGGTTTCTCCTCTAGGGGCAGTCCAGTTTTGGACAGTAGTGTTTTTCCTATTCCTTCCATCATGGATTCATCCATTTCTGAGGATGAGAATTGTAACTCTGGTTTGACTGCTTAATAGATATAGTTTTACTTAGAAAAAAAATTTAATTAGAATATACCTCAAAGTTTATTGAATTTTTTCTTGAAATTCATTTAAAAAATAATTATATATGAAATTCATTGAAATTTTTATTGAAATTCATTTAAAAAATAATTATATATGAAATTCATTGAATTTTTTCTTAAAATAAATTTAAAAATATTGTTTATGAAATTTTATTGAAATTAATTATTTGAAATTCATTTTGTAAAATATATATGAAAGTTTATTGAAATTCATTTCAAACAATAATTATATATGAAATTCATTTTAAAACATTGTTTATGAATTCTTTTTCAAAATTTTCTTGAAATTCAATATTTGAAATTCATTATGTAGAATATATATAAAATTTTCTTGAAATTGATTATTTGAAATTTATTATGTACAATATATGAACCTTTCTTGATATTCATTTAAAAAATAATTATTTATGAAATTCATTGAAATTTTCCTTGAAATTCATTTTAAAATAGTTTTTATTAAAGTTTCTTGACTTTTTTCTGAAATTCATTTTAAAATATTTTTTATTAAAATTTCTTAAATTTTTTTATGAAATTCATTAATTAGAATATATATGAAAGTTTATTGAAATTGATTTCAAGATATTGTTTTAATTATCTAAAATAGATATGAAATTTTCTTGAATTTGTTTTTGAAATTCATTTAAAAAATAATTATATATGAAATTCATTGAAATATATTCTTGAAATTAGAATATATATGAAAGTTTCTTGAAATTAATTTTAAAAATTCATATTTGAAATTCATTGAATTTTTCTTGAAATTCATTAAAAAAATAATTCATATGTTTCTTGAATTTTTTCTTAAAATTCAGTTAAAAAATTTGTATTGAAATTAGTTATTTAGAATATATATGAAATATTTTTTCTTGAAATTTATTTAAAAATTCATATTGAAATTCATTATTTAGAATATATATGAGAGTTTCTTGAAAATTTTGTTTCTAAAAGTTTCTTGAAAATTTTGTTTTTAAAAGTTTCTTGAAATTCATTTAAAAAATAATTCATATTTTTTCTTGAAATTCATTTAAAAAATTCAAATTACAATTCTTCATTTATAATCTTGAAATTCATTTAAAAAATAATTCATATGTTTCTTGAAATTTATTTAAAAAATGAATAACGAAGTTTATTATTTAGAATATATATGAAAGAATTGTTCTTGAAATTCATCATTCAAAATATATATGAAAGCTTCTCGAAATTTTTGTTTCTTAAAATCTCTTGAAATTTTTCCTGATATTCCTTTAAAATATAATTCATATTTTTCTTGAAATTCATTTAAAAAAATCATATTGAAATTCCTTATTTAGAATACATATGAAAGTTTCTTGAAATTTTTTGTTTCTGAAAGTTTCTTGAAATTCATTTAAAAAATAACTCATATTTTTCTTGAATTGCTTTAAAAAATTCATATTGAAATTCATTATTTAGAATTTTGAAATTCATTTAAAAAGCAATTCATATGTTTTTGAAATTTTTCTTAAAATTTATTTATAAAATTCATATTGAAATTGATTATTTAGAATATATATGAACGTTTCTTAAAAAAAATTATTTTGAAATTTTCTTGAAATTTTAATTGAAATTTATTTAAAAAATTCACATTGAAATTCATTATTTATAATTTTCAAATTCATTTAAAAAATAATTCATATGTTTCTTGAAATTGTTTTGAAAATTGGTTTAAAAAATTCATATTGAAAGTGATTATTTAGAATATATATGAATGTTTATTAAAAAAAAAAAAATTGATTTTTTTTTTAATTTATTTAAAATATAATTAATATTTTTCTTAAAATTCATTTAAAAAATTCATATTGAAATCCATTTCAAAATATTGTTTATGAAAGTTTCTTGAATTTTTTTTTGAAGTTCATTATGTAGAATATATATGAAGGTTTCTTTAAATTCATTGAAATTTTCCTTGAAATTCATTATTTAGAATATATATGAAAGTTTCTTGAAATTTATTTAAAAATATTGTTTTCATTATTTAAACTATATATGAAATTTGCTTGAAATTCATTAATTAGATTATATATGAAAGTTTCTTGAAATTCATTTAAAAAATAATTACAGATGAAATTCATTTCAAACTATTGTTTATCAAATTTTATTGAAATTCATTATGTAAAATATATATAAAAGTTTCTTGAAATTCATTCCAAAAACTAATTATATATGAAATTCATTGAAATTTTCCTTGAAATTCATTTCTAAATATTGTTTATTAAAGTTTCTTGAAAATTTTCTTAAAATTAATTATTTAGAATATATATATATGAAGGTTTCTTGAAATTCATTTCAAAATATTGTTTTCATTATTTAAAATATATATGAAATTTTCTTGAAATTCATTAATTAGAATATATATGCCCTGGATGCAGGTGTTATATAGTCTCGATCGGCTACAGGGGGCGGCCATCTGGCTCACCACAAGACGTGCCCATGTGTTATGGCTTGGGGATACCCAAAGCCTTTATTGCTCACGTGGGCTGAGCTTTGAAGCCCCATGTGCCACCCTTCCCTTGACGTACTCAACATCTTGTTTATTTACTCCTTTCTGCGCTATGAGGTTCGCCACTCCCGCTCCTCCCTTGGCTCTTCAGCCTGCTCTACTTGCCTTCCCTGTGCTTGTCTGGCTTCGGCCCCCCTCAGCTTTGGCTAGAAGCCTCTGGGCCCCGTCTTCTGTCTCAACTCTACAACAATACTACACCTTACCTAGGATCGCTAAGATGCCACAACGCCATCGGCAGCGTTGCAGGCGAGTTGGGGGAAGGGGATTCCGTGCGTGGCCCCCTCTGCCACATGCTCTCCACACAGACTTGAATCTTCCTGTCAAGTGGGATATGGCAGACTTGATGCCCTCCATCCTTGCTTTGGCCTCGACTCTCGTGCAACTCTCTGATTTGTATGCTCTGCCCTCCTCCTCCCGTTGCAAGAAGAGGGCTCTTAAATCCACCATTGCAGTTGAGCCTGCCTTCCTCCCACGCAAACTTAAAGCCCTCCCCGTGCAGCGTGCTTCCAGCTCTAATTTAGATGACAGTGATTTTGAATCCTCCCGTTGCAAGAAGAGGGCTCTTAAATCCACCATTGCTGTTGAGCTTGCCTTCCTCCCACGCAAACTTAAAGCCCTCCCCGTGCAGCGTGCTTCCAGCTCTAATTTAGATGACAGTGATTTTGAACCAGCTGTGGAGAAGCGACTCCTAGGGTTGAGCCATTCTGGCACCCCCTCAAATAAAGATGACCACAATGTGATGGCCTCTTTGGACAATCCAGCCTTCTTGCAGGATATCACCTCTGCGGGCTCACTGGAGGAGCGCCTCGGTCTTCCTCCTTCTCCACATGAACCGCTTGAGGACACGAACCAAGGCCTGAAAACTCTAGATTATGGATATATCTGCCACATTCTCGAAGAATCACGTCCCCCCAACGACTCGCATGAAGGTTCTCCATAGAGTTCACTCTTCGAATTTTTCCAATATTTGTTTAGCTCTGCTTATCTCTTTTTGTACTACTACTAAGGCTGGTTTCCTGCAATGGGCAACATGTTATGGTTGGATTTTCAAGGTTGGTTTCCCCTCTAGGGGCAGTCCAGTTTTGGATAGTAGTGTTTTTCCTATTCCTTCCATCATGGATTCATCCATTTCTGAGGATGAGAATTGTAACTCTGGTTTGACTACTTAATAGATATAATTTTACTTAGAAAAAAAAAATAATTAGAATATACCTCAAATTTTGTTGAATTTTTTCTTGAAATTCATTTAGAAAATAATTATATATGAAATTCATTGAATTTTTTATTGAAATTCATTTAAAAAATAATTATATATGAAATTCATTGAATTTTTTCTTGAAATTCATTTAAAAATATTGTTTATGAAATTTTATTGAAATTAATTATTTGAAATTCATTTTGTAGAATATATATGAAAGTTTATTGAAATTCATTTCAAACAATAATTATCTATGAAATTCATTTCAAAACATTGTTTATGAATTATTTTTCAAATTTTTCTTGAAATTCAATATTTGAAATTCATTATGTAGAATATATATGAAAGTTTCTTGAAATTGATTATTTGAAATTTATTATGTACAATATATGAAATTTTCTTGATATTCATTTCAAAAAATATTTATTTATGAAATTCATTGAAATTTTCCTTGAAATTCATTTTTAAATAGTTTTTATTAAAGTTTCCTGACTTTTTTCTTGAAATTCATTTTAAAATATTTTTTATTAAAATTTCTTGAATTATTTTTATGAAATTCATTAATTAGAATATATATGAAAGTTTATTGAAATTCATTTCAAGATATTCTTTTAATTATCTAAAATATAGATGAAATTTTCTTCATATTCATTATTTAGAACATATATGAAATTTTCTTAAATTTTTTTTTGAAAATTATTTAAAAAATAATTATATATGAAATTCATTGAAATATATTCTTGAAATTAGAATATATATGAAAGGTTCTTGAAATTAATTTTAAAAATTCATATTTCAATTTCATTGAAATTTTCTTGAAATGAATTTCAAAATATTGTTTTTGAAATTTTCTTGAAATTCATTAAAAAAATAATTCATATGTTTCTTGAATTTTTTCTTAAAATTCAGTTAAAAAATTCGTATTGAAATTAGTTATTTAGCATATATATGAAATATTTTTTCTTGAAATTCATTTAAAAATTCATATTGAAATTCATTATTTAGAATATATATGAGAGTTTCTTTAAATTTTTGTTCCTAAAAGTTTCTTGAAATTTCTTGAAATTCATTTAAAAAATAATTCATATGTTTCTTAAAATGTTTCTTGAAATTTATTTAAAAAATTAATAACGGTTTATTATTTAGAATATATATGAAAGAATTGTTCTTGAAATTCATTATTTAGAATTTTTAAATTCATTTAAAAAATAATTCATATGTTTCTTGAAAATTTTCATAAAATTCATTTAAAATTTTCATATTGAAAATGATTATTTAGAATACATATGAAAGTTTCTTGAAAATTTTTCTTTTGAAAGTTTCTTGAAAATTTTCTTGAAATTCATTTAAAAACTCATAATGAATTTTAAAAAATTCATATTGAAATTCCTTATTTAAAAATTTCAAATTCATTTAAAAAAAAATTCATATGTTTTTTTGAATTTTTTCTTAGAATTGATTTTAAAAATTCACCTTGAAATTCATTATGTAGAATATATATGAAATTTTCTTGAAATTCATTTTAAAAAATAATTATTTATGAAATTCATTGAAAATTTCGTTGAAATTCATTTCAAAATATTTTTTATTAAAGTTTCTTGAAAATTTTCTTGAAATTCATTTCAAAAAGTAATTATATATGAAATTCATTGAAATTCATTTTTTTCTTGAAATTCAAAATTTTCAAAATATTGTTTCTGAAACTCATTTCAAAATTTTATTTCTGAAATTTTATTAAAATTTATTGAAAAATTTCCTGAAATTCATTTAAAAAATAAGTATATATGAGATTCATTGAATTTTTACTTGAAATTCATTTCAAAATATTGCTTATGAAAGTTTCATGAAATTGTTCGTGAAATTCATTTCAAAAAATAATTATATATGAAATTCATTGAAATTTTCCTTGAAATTCATTTGAAAATATTGTTTATTAAAGTTTCTTGAAAATTTTATTGAAATTCATTTTAAAATACTGTTTTCATTATTGAAAATATATATGAATATTTCTTGAAATTCATTAATTAGAATATATATGAAAGTTTCTTAAATTTTTTCTTGAAATTCATTTAAAAAATAATTATATATGAAATTTATTGAAATTTTTATTGAAATTCATTTAAAAGATAACTATATATGAAATTCATTGAATTTTTTCTTCAAATTCATTTCAAAATATTGTTTATGAAAGTTTCTTGAAATTCATTATGTAGAATATATATGGAAGCTGGTTGAAATTGATTATTTGAAATTCATTATGTAGAATATATATGAAAGTTTCTTGAAACTCATTACAAAAAATAATTATTTATCAAATTCATTGAAAATTTTCTTGAAATTCGTTTCAAAATAATTTTCATTGAATTTTTTCTTGAAATTCATTATTTAGAATATATATGAAAGTTTCTTGAAATTAATTTCAAAATATTGTTTTCATTATCTAAAATATATATGAAATTTTCTTGATATTCATTATTTAGAACATATATTAAAGTTTCTTGAATTTGTTTTTGAAATTCATTTAAAAAATAATTATATATGAAATTCATTGAAATTTTTATTGAAATTCATTTAAAAAATAATTATATATTAAATTCATTGAAATTTGTCCTGAAATTAGAATATATGTGAAAGTTTCTTAAAATTTATAATTTCAAAATATTTTTTAAAGTTTCTTGAACTTTTTTCTTCAAATTCATTTAAAAAATACTTATATTTGAAATCATTTTTGAAAGTTTCTTGAATTTTTTCTTGAAATTCATTTAAAAAATAATTCATATGTTTCTTGAAAATTTTTCTTGAAATTCATTAAAAGTATTCATATTTGAAATTCATCGAAATTTTCTTGAAAGGAATTTCAAAATATTGTTTTTGAAAGTTTCTTGAAAATTTTCTTGAAATTGATTAAAAAAATAATTCATATGTTTCTTGATTTTTTTCTAAACAGTGAGTTAAAAAATTCATATTGAAATCAGTTATTTAGAATATATATAAAATATTTTTTCCTCAAATTTATTTAAAAAATTCATATTGAAATTCATTATTTAGAATATATATGAAAATTTCTTGCTAAAAGTTCCTCGAAATTTCTTAAAATTAATTTAAAAAATAATTCATACTTTTTCTTGAATTCATTTAAAAATTTTAAATTGTAATTCTTCATTTACAATCTTGAAATAAATTTAAAAAATAATTCGCATGTTTCTTAAATTTTTTCTTGAAATTTATTTAAAAAACTCGCATTGAAATTCATTATTTAGAATATATATGAAAGAAATTTTCTTGAAATTCATTTAAAAAATTCATATTGAAATTCATTATTTAAAATATATATGAAAGTTTCTTGAAATTTTGATTGCTTAAAGGTTCTTGAATTTTTTTTTGAAATTCCTTTAAAATATAATTCATATTTTTCTTGAACTTCATTTAAACAAATGATATTGAAATTCCTTATTTAGAATATATTTGAAACTTTCTTGAAAGTTTTGTTTCTAAAAGTTTCTTGAATTTTTTCTTGAAATTCATTTAGAAAAATAACTCATATTTTTCTTGAATTGCTTTAAAAAATTCATATTGAAATTTCTTATCTGAATTTTTAAATTCATTTAAAATATAATTCATATATTTCTTTAAATATTTCTTTAAATTCATTTTGAAATTGATTATCTAAAATATATATGAAAGTTTCTTGAAATTCATTATTTATAATTTTGAAATTCAATTAAAAAAGAATTCATATGTTTCTTGAAATTGTTCCTAGAATTAATTTAAAAAATTCATATTGAAATTGATTATTTAGAATATCTATGAAAGTTTCTTGAATTTTTTTTCTTTAAAGTTTCTTGAAATTCATTATTTATTTAGAATATATATGAAAGTTTATTGAAATTTTTCTAGAAATTCATTATTTAGAATATTTATTGAATTAATTTCAAAATATTTTTTATTTAAAATATATTTGAATTTTTATTGAAATTGTTTTTGAAATTCATCATTTCGAATATATATGAAATTCATTGAAATTTTTATTGAAATTCATTTCAAAATATTGTTTCTTGAAATTTAATCAAAATATAAATATATATGAAATTCGTTGAATTTTTTCTTGAAATTCATTACAAAATATTGTTTATGAAAGTTTCTTGAAATTCATTTAAAAAATAAATATATATGAAATTCATTTCAAAGTATTGTTTAGGAAAGTTTCTTGAAATTTTTATTGAAATTCATTATGTAGAATATATATGAAAGTTTCTTGAAATTCATTTCAAAAATTAATTATATATGATATTCATTGAAATTTTTCTTGAAATTCATTTCAAAATATTGTTTAAAGTTTCTTGAAAATTTTCTTGAAATTCATTATTCAGAATATATATGAAAGTTTCTTGGAATTCATTTCAAAAGATTGTTTTCATTATTTAAAAAACATATGAGGTTTTCTTAAAATTCATTAATTAGAATATATATGAAAGTTTCTTGATTTTTTTCCTGAAATTCATTTAAAAAGTAGTTATATGTGAAATTCATTTAAAAAATAATTATATATGAAATTTATTAAATTTCTTGAAATTCTTTTCAAAATATTGTTTATGAAAGTTACTTGAAATTCATTTAAATACAATTATATATGAAATTCATTTCAAAATATTGTTTATGAAAGTTTCTTCAATTTTTTTCTTGAAATTTATTTTTTGAAATTCATTATGTAGAATATATATGAAAGTTTCTTGAAATTCATTTCAAAAAATAATTATATATGAAATTAATTGATTTTTTTCTTGAAATCCATTTCAAATTATTGTTTATGAAAGTTTCTTGAAATTCATTTAAAAAATAATTATATATGAAATTCATTTCAAAATATTGTTTATGAAAGTTTCTTGAAATTCATTATGTAGAATATATATGAAATTTTCTTGAAATTTATTTCAAAAAATAATTATATATGAAATTCATTGAAATTCAAAATTTTCAAAATATTGTTTCTAAAATTCATTTCAAATGTTATTTCTGAAAATTTGTCGAAATTCATTGAAATTGTTCTTGAAATTCATTTAAAAAATAATTATATATGAAATTTAATGAATTTTTACTTGAAATTCATCTCAAAATATTGTTTATGAAAGTTTCTTGAAACTTTTTTTGAAATTAATTATGTAGAATATATATGAAAGTTTCTTGAAGTTCGTTTCAAAAAATAATTATTTATAAAATTCATTGAAATTTTCCTTGAAATTCATTTCAAAATATTTTTTATTAAGGTTTCTTGAAATTCATTATTTAGAATATATATGAAAGTTTCTTGAAATTCATTTCAAAATATTGTTTTGGTTATCTAAAATATATATGAAATTTTTTTGATATTCATTATTTAGAACATATATAAAAGTTTCTTGAATTTGTTTTTGAAATTCATTTAAAAAATAGTTATATATCAAATTCATTGAAATTTTTATTGAAATCCATTTAAAAAATAACTATAAATGAAATTCATTGAAATTTGTCTTGAAATTAAAATATATATGAAGGTTTCTTGAAATTCATAATTTCAAAATATTGTTTCATGAAAGTTTCTTGAATTGTTTTCTTGAAATTCGTTTAAAAAATACTTATATTTGAAAATTTTTTGAAATTTTTCTTGAAATTCATTTAAGAAATAATTCATATGTTTCTTGAAATTTTAAATTCATTTAAAAAATTCATATTTGAAATTTATTGAAATTTTCTTGAAATAAATTTCAAAATATTGTTTTTGAAAGTTTCTTAAAATTCATTAAAAAAATAATTCATATGTTTCTTTAATTTTCTATTAAAATCCAATTAAAAAATTCATATTGAAATTAGTTATTTAAAATATATATAAAATATTTTTTCTTGAAATTCATTTAAAAAAATCATTATTTGGAATATATATGAAAGTTTCTTGAAATTAATTTAAAAAATAATTCATATGTTCCTTCAAATTTTTCTTGAAATTTATTTAAAAAAGTCATATTCAAATTCATTATTTAGAATATATATGAAATATTTTTTCTTGAAATTTCCTTAAAATATAATTCATATTTTTCTTGAAATTCATTATTTAAAATATATATGAAAGTTTCTTAAAATTTTGTTTCTAAAAGTTTCTTAAATTTTTTCTTGAAATTCATATAAAAAATAACTCATATTTTTCTTGAATTGCTTTAAAACATTCATATTGAAATTTAGTTTTTATAATTTTTAAATTCATTTAAAAAATAATTCATGTGTTTCTCCAAATTTTACTTAAAATTCATATTGAAATTGATTATTTAGAATATATATGAAAATTTTCGTGAAACTTTTTCTTTAAAAAATTTCTTGAAATTGTTCTTGAAATTAATTTAAAAAATTCATAATGATTTTTAAAAAATTCATATTGAAATTCATTATTTATAATTTTTAAATTCATTTAAAAAAGAATTCATATGTTTTATAGAATTTTTCTTAAAATTGATTTAAAAAATTTATATTGAAATTGATTATTTAGAATATATATGACAATTTCTTGAAATTTTGTTTTTGAAAGTTTTTTGAAATTGATTTAAAAAATAATTCATATTTTTTTTTAAATTCATTTAAAAAATTCCTATTGAAATTCATTATTTAGAATATATATGAAAGTTTCTTGAAATTTTTCTTGAAATTCGTTATTTATTTAGAATATATATGAAAGTTTATTGATTTTTTTCTAGAAATTCATTATTAAAATATATTTGGAATTGATTTCAAAATATTGTTTATTTAAAATATATTTGAATGTTTATTGATTTTTTTCTTGAAATTCATTGAGTTTTTTTTGTTGAAATTCATTTCAAAATATTGTTTCTTGAAATTTTCTTGCAAATTAATTAAAAAATAAATATATATGAAATTCATTGAATTTTTTCTTGAAATTCATTTCAAAATATTGTTTATGAATGTTTATCAGAATTTTTATTGAAATTCATTATGTATAATATTTGAAAGTTTCTTGAAATTCATTTCAAAAAATAATTATACATGAAATTCATTGAAATTTTCCTTGAAATTCATTTCAAAATATCGTTTATTAAATTTTCTTGAAATTCTTGATTAATACTTGGGTTTGCAGTGAAATGTTTGTGGTGAATTTTCTCGATTAATACTTAGGTCTATGGTGAATTTTCTTGATTAATACTTGGGTATGCAGTGAAATTCTACGGTGAAAATTTTGCAGTGAATTTTATTGATTAATACTTGGTTTTGTGGTGATTTTTTCTCGATAAATTTTTGGACCTAGGCACTTGAGGTTTGTTGCCTGGTTTGCTGACATTCAAGTGCACACATTCCTTATCTTTTTCTAATACATATCTACTCATATATTCTCAAGTATGAATAATTCACCACAACTACCAAATATTACTAACAGTAGACCTAGCATAGTTACTCTACAGAGCCTTTATGAGTATATAGAGTCTTTAGAGAAACGTAGAGAAGAAAGAGAAGTCAAGCTACAAACCTAGTTAGAAGCCATGTTGGAAAACAAATTCACATCTCTTGAAGACAAGATCCAAAAACAAATAGAAAATAAAATAGAACTATTGGAGAATAAAATGGAGGCAATGGAGACTAGGTTACAGGTCATAGAAAAACAAAACCAAGATACGAACCAAACATCCCAGCAAGGAGATGTTGTTAATATAGAGAGTCTTAAAATGAAGGGCATGATTAAAGAACTAGAAGAAAAAGTTAACAACAGTCTCACCCTAAATAGTGGAGCAAGTAAATTAGATATCAAACCAATTAAAGATGAAATGAAAAAAGTGATCAAATTAGACCATGAGCATAACAAAAGGG
The DNA here is from genome assembly GCA_034641835.2 of Pinus albicaulis. NCBI lineage: Eukaryota > Viridiplantae > Streptophyta > Pinopsida > Pinales > Pinaceae > Pinus > Pinus albicaulis. The sequence goes on from JAXQQM020073445.1 coordinate 184,134, forward strand.
CCTTGAACCTTATAATCTTCGTTTTGAAAGAGGAGGTAGACGAGGATACTTTAGCCGTAACCTAGACAAAATTACATAATAGATTACAAATTGAAACCACGTGTCTCACAAAAGTAACAAGGTTAGGGAAATTAACTGAGAATAAAGGAAGGTTGATCCGAATAAAGGTGAGCTCTACTGACCATAAGTATTTCATACTTAGTAAAACCTCAAGTATAAAAGGAACGAGAATATTTATAAGTGAATATCTCATTCCAGAAGATGAAGCGGAATTAATAAAGAAGGTTCAAAAGGTAAAATAAGCTAGGAAGGAAGGAAAATTTGAAATAATCAGAAAAATAAAATCCTTTATTCGAGATAGAAACCAAAAAAGTAGTAATAAATAGCAATTCAACATGCTCCGAATTATTTCTTGGAACTGGTGGGGCTTTCCATGGAACAAAGGCCCAAAGCTAAGTTTGATCTCTAATGATGTTGATATTATATTGCTTGTTGAAACTTGGGAGCACGAAGAATCTAAGGTCCCTAACATAGATGGATTTTCACTATGGTATACCTGGAACAAGCGATCATCCCGTAGAGGAATTGGGGGCATAGCTTGCTATATCAAGAAGAACATCTCCCCCCATTCTAGGATTTATAAAAACTACCCTTAAAACCAATATAGTTTGGATTGAGATTACTGACATTAATGATAAAAGGACCTACATAGCAATCTGTTATTTCCCCCCCATCAATTCTATCTTCTATAAGAAAAATAATCTAGATAAAAATAGTCCTTATAATGGTTTAGAGAATGATATTTCTAGCCTAAGGAATGAAAGTAATATCCTTTTAATGGGTGAGTTTAATGCTCGAACTTCAAGCAACCAAGCTATTCTTCTAAGAAATCATTCCAAGCCCAATCCTCTTTGGTTAGACAAAGATCTTACTCTGGCTAGCCGATACAAAAGGAGCTCTAAATACCTCGGGGATAATTTGTTTGGGTCGGAGCTAGTCAAGCTCTATAGTGCTCAGGATATAATAATTTTCAATGGTCTAAAGAAGTGGCCCAATTCTAACTATATGACCTACATCCATGGGCTTGGTAGCAGTGTGGTAGACTATGTTATTTCCGATCTCCCTTTATACAATGAAATACTAAATTTTGACATCTTAGACGACCATGAGCCTGACTCTCATCATAGGCCTTTCCTCATAACTCTGAATTTTTTCATGCATAGAGATCCCATTGAAGATAATCCTTATATTCAAGAGAACTTAATCTTTGATAGAAATAAAAACGATCTCTTTCTAAATGAATTAAAAACTAATTTTCTTCCTTTATCTAGTATTGAAAACATAGATGACCTTTATCATAATTTTACTACAGCCCTCTCATATTCTATTAAAAATTTCTCAATTGAAGTCTCAAGTAATAAAAGAAATAGAAAAACCAACCCATGGTATGAAAAATATTGTAAAAGTGTGAGGAAAGAAATTAAGGAAGTTGTTGATGAATCTCTCAAAATTACGAGATAAAAATCTACAAAGCCCTAACTAAAAGGAAAAAAAGACAATATATTCGTAAAATAAAAGAGAATCTCTTACACCTCTCTAAGGTGGCTCCTAAGAAATTATGGAGGTAGATTCTAACTAGGAAGACTAAAGATAATAATAAAATTTCTTTACATGACTGGAATTCCTATCTTAAAAAGCTTTATGAATCTCCAAATACCAAGGATAAATTTGAAACCCTACTCACAAAGAAAGAAGTTTTCTTATTAGAAGACATTGATTTTGGGGTTCAACGCCTGGAAAATGGGAAAGCTAAAGTCATTGAACATTACCAGGTGGAAATCTTAAAAATTGGAGGTCCACAAGATTTTCAACCAATCGATCAAGCAAGGGTTCCCTAAACCTTGGACTCAAAGCCTCATTATCCCTATTTTTAAAAGTGGGGATACAAATAACCCCTATAATTATCGGACAATTATGATCAGCCCTCTCTTGGCCAAGTTAGATGGTATTATTTTGGAAAAGAAGTTGAGCATTTGGCTTGAAATTGAAGGTAAGCGGGCTAAAGGCCAAGTGGGTTTTAGAAGGCAGCACTCAACAATGGACCACCTCGTTACAGTTAGGATCATTGTGGAGGAATACCGTAATGATAAATCCAATCTCTTTTGTTGCTTTGTGGACTTTAGAAAGGCTTTTGATATGGTTCCTAGAAACAACCTATGGAATAGATTAGAAGAGATAAATGTTCCTTTCAAGCTAAGAGCGGCCGCTATAAGATTATACGAGAATGTAAGTTCCAAGTTAAAGAGCAATGAGGGGTGGTGAAAATATATTAAGTGTAATATCGGAGTTAAACATGGCTTCCCCCTCTCCCCTACCATATTTGGCATTTACATCGACAAGCTAGAAGGTTTTTTAGAGGAAGCAGGATGTGATGGCACGATCTTATTTGGGATAGTCATAATCCTTCTTCTCTATGCTGATGATATTGTTCTTCTCACAATGTGCCCATCTGATCTTGATAAGCAACATAGAATTCTTAAGGATTTATGCTCTACCATGGGTATGTCCATTAACATTGACAAAACAAAGTTATGATTATCAAATCCAAGAAGGACAATTACGCTAATTTTATGTATGAAAATAGTAACTTGGAGGAAGTGTCTTCTTACAAGTACCTAGGAATTGATATTCATCACAAGCTAAACTAGAACTATAACATTCAGAAAAGGATTAATGGGGGATGGAAAGCTTATTTTGGTCTTGAAAATAATTGTAAAATGACAAACCTCATAATGTGGGATAGAAAGAAGTTCCTCTTTGAAACTTTAGTCACTTTTGTTATCTTATATGGATGTGAGGTTTGGGGTTGCAACATCTCTAGAGAATCCTGGATAAATACTGAGCAAATCCAGAAGTGTTTTATAACGTATGACCTAAAATTAAAAGCAATACACCCTATCCTATTCTCCTTATAGAAGTGGGCCTTTCCCCTCTCGAGAGCCTAGCTATGACTAGGCTTCTGTTGTATAAGCACAAGCTCAATAGCATAGGAGACCATAGTCTTCCTAAGCTAGCTTTAAATTCCAGCCAAAGCCACCTAAGGCTTAAACAAGGTTGGTATAAAGACACTAGGGCATGGTTAAACCATTAAAAGATCGGCGAGAATGTTGCATTGCAAAACATTAATAGCATTACAAATATTGTTACTTCTAAGTTCAAAGAAACAATGTGGTGTGAGAAAGATCTAGCAACTAAAAGAAAATTAAGATATTATAAGGAGGCCATCAACCCCACCCTAGAAGATCAAAAGTATCTCTTTGTTTTAACTAGCTCAAAGAAGAAAATTAATATAACCAAGATTAGAATGAACTCTCATGAGATCCATAGTGAAACAGGTTGTTGGAAAATTCCTAAAACACCATGGATGGAAAGGATGTGCCATCTCTGTGAGAATATGAACATCAAGGATGAAAACCACTTCCTCTTAAAGTGCCCCGCATACGACCACATTTGAGCTCAATTTCAATATCCTTGTTGCAATACTAACCTTCCTAGCCTTTTAAGATGTCAAAATTATATTGAGCTCGGGAGGCTTCTCTCCAAGCTTTTTGAGCATAGGAATAAAATCTTAAATCAAACTAAATAACTCTTTTCTTTAGGTATGATAGACCAAAGATTAGTCCCAATGGATGTTAACCATCATCATCATCATGAAAGTTTCTTGAAATTCATTTCAAAATATTGTTTTCATTATTTAAATTATATATGAAATTTTCTTGAAATTCATTAGTTAGAATATATATGAAAGTTTCTTGAATTTTTCTTGAAATTAATTTAAAAACTAATTATATATGAAATTCATTGAAATTTTTATTGAAATTCATTTAAAATATAATTATATATGAAATTCATTGAATTTTTTCTTGAAATTCATTTTAAATTATTGTTTATGAAAGTTTCTTGAAATTCATTAAAAACATTATTACATATGAAATTCATTTCAAAATATTGTTTATGAAAGTTTTTTGAAAATTTTCTTGAAATTGATTATGTAGAATATATGTGAAAGTTTTATGAAATTTATTTCAAAAAATAATTATATGTGAAATTTATTAAAATTTTTCTTAAAATTAATTTCAAAATATTGTTTATTAAAGTTTCCTGAAATTCACTATTTAGAATATATATGAAAGTTTTTTCAAATTAAATTCAAAATATTGTTTTCATTTTTTAAAATATATATGAAATTTTCTTGAAGTTCATTAATTAGAATATCTATGAAAGTTTCTTGAATTTTTTCTTGAAATTCATTATGTAAAATATATATGAAAGTTTCCTAAAATTCATTTCAAAAAATAATTATATATGAAATTCATTGAATTTTTTTTTTGAAATTCATTTCAAAATATTGTTTATGAAATTTTCTCGAAATTGAATTAAAAAATAATTATATATGAAATTCATTCCAAAATGTTGTTTATAAAAGTTTCTTGAAATTCATTATGTAGAATAAATATGAAAGTTTCTTGAAATTTATTTAAAAAAATAATTGTATATGAAACTCATTGAAATTCAATTTTTTCTTCAAATTTAAAATTTTCGAAAGATTGTTTCTCAAATTCATTTCAAGATATTATTTCTAAAAGTTTCTTGAAATTCATTGAAAATTTTCTTCAACTTTATTTAAAAAATAATTATATATGAAAGTCATTTCAAAATATTGTTTATGGAAGGTTCCTGAAATTTTTCATTATTTGAAATTCATTATGTATAATATACATGAAATTTTTTTGAAATTCATTTAAAAAATACTTATATTTCAAATTGTTTTTGAAAGTTTCTTGAAATTCATTTGAAAAAATTAATATTTGAAATTCATTGAAATTTTCTTGAAATGAATTTCAAAATATTGTTTTTGAAAGTTGAATTTTTTTTTTGAAATTCATTAAAAAAATAATTCATATGTTTCTTGAATTTTTTCTTAAGATTCAGTTAAAAAAATCATATTCAAATTAATTATTTAGAATATATATGAAATATTTTTTCTTGAAATTCATTTAAAAAATTCAGATTGAAATTCATTATTTAGAATATATATGAAAGTTTCTTAAAATTTCTTGAAATTCATTTAAAAATAATTCATATTTTTCTTGAAATTCATTTAAAAAAATCAAATTGAAATTCTTCATTTATAATATTGAAATTCATTTAAAAAATAATTCATATGTTTCTTAAAAAATTTCTCGAAATTTATTTAAAAAAACTCATATTGAAATTGATTATTTAGAATATATATGAAATAATTTTTCTTGAAATTCATTTAAAAAATTCATATATATATATATATATATATATATATGAAAGTTTCTTGAAATTTTTGTTTGTCAAAGTTTCTTGAAATTTTTCTTGAAATTATTTTAAAAAAAATCATATTGAAATTTATTTCAAAAAATAATTGTATATGAAATTCATTGAAATTCAATTTTTTCTTGAAATTTAAATTTTGCAAAAGGTTGTTTTTGAAATTCATTTCAAAATATCATTCCCAAAAGTTTCTTGAAATTCATTGAAATGTTTCTTGAAATTCATTTAAAAAATAATTGTATATAAAATTAATTGAATTTTTAATTGAAATTCATATCAAAATATTGTTTATGAGAGTTTCCTAAAATTCAAATAAAAAATAACTATATATGAAAATCATTTCAAAATATTGTTTATGAAATTTTCTTGAAATTTTTCCTTAAATTCATTATTTGAAATTCTTTATGTAGAATATATAAAATTCATTATGTAGAATATATATATATATATATATATATATATATATATATATATATATATATATATATATATATATATATTATATTGAATATATATGAAAGTTTCTTGAAATTCACTTAAAAAATACTTATATTTGAAATTTTTTTTGAAAGTTTCTTGAATTGTTTCTTGAAATTCATTTAAAATTTTCATATTTGAAATTCATTGAAATTTTCTTGAAATGAATTTGAAAATATTGCTTTTGAAAGTTTCTCGAAATTTTTTTGGAAATTCATTAAAAAAATAATTCATATGTTTCTTGAATTTTTTCCTAAAATTTAGTTAAAAAATTCATATTGAAATTAATTATTTAGAATATATATGAAATATTTTTTCTTGAAATTCATTTAAAAAATTCAGATTGAAATTCATTATTTAGGATATCTATGAAATTTTCTTGAAATTTTTGTTTCTAAAAGTTTATTAAAATTTCTTGAAATTCATTTTAAAAACTCAAATTGAAATTCTTCATTTATAATCTTGAAATTCATTTAAAAATAATTCAAATGTTTCTTAAAATTTTTCTTGAAATTTATTTAAAAAAACTCGTATTGAAATTCATTATTTATAATATATATGAAATCATTTTTCTTGAAATTGATTTAAAAAATTCATACTGAAATTCATTATTTAATATATATATATATATATATATATATATATATATATGAAAGTTTGTTAAAAAATTTGTTTGTCAAATTTTTTTGAAATTTTTCTTGAAATTCCTTTAAAATATAATTCATATTTTTCTTAAAATTCTTTTAAAAAAATTGTATTGAGATTCATTATTTAGAATATGTATGAAAATTTCTTGAAATTTTTGCATTTGAAAGTTTCTTGAAATTCATTGAAAACATTCATAATGAATTTTAAAAAATTCATATTGAAATTCGTTATTTATAATTTTGAAGTTCATTTCAAAAATAATTCATATGTTTCTTGAAATTTTTGTTTTTGAAAGTTTTTTGAAATTCATCTAAAAAATAATTCATATTTTTCTTGAAATTCATTTAAACAATTCATATTGAAATTCATTATTTAGAATATATGTTAAAGTTTCTTGAAATTCATTACTTTTTTAGAATATATATGAAAGTTTATTGAAATTTTTATAGAAATTCATTATTTAGAATACATATGGAATTAATTTCAAAATATTGTTTATTTAAAAAATATATGAATATTTGTCGATTTAAAAAATAATTATATATGAAATTCATTGAAATTTTCTTCCAAATTCATTTCAAAATATTGTTTATTAAAGTTTTTTGAAAATTTTCTTGAAATTCATTATTTAGAATATATATATCTATATATATTTATATGAAAGTTTATTGAATTTCATTTCAAAATATTGTTTCATTATATAAAATATATACGAAACTTTTTTGAAATTCGTTAATTAGAAGATATATGAAAGTCTCTTGAATTTCTACTTGAAATTTATTTTAAAAATAATTATATATGGAATTCATTGAAATTTTTATTGAAATTCATCTAAAAAATAATTATATATGAAATTCATTGAATTTTTTTCTTGAAATTCATTTCAAAATATTATTTATGAAAGTTTCTTGAAATTCATTATGTAAAATATATATGAAAGTTTCTTGAAATTCATTATGTAAAATATATATGAAAGTTTCTTGAAATTCATTTCAAAAAATAATTATATATGAAATTTATTGAAATTTTTCTTGAAATTCATTTGAAAATATTGTTTATGAAAGCTTTTTTAAATTTATTTAAAAAATAATTATATATGAAATTCATTTCAACATATTGTTTGTAAAGGTTTTTTAAATTTTTTCTTGAAATTCATTATGTAGAATATATATATATAAGTTTCTCGAAATTCATTTAAAAAAATAATTATATATGAAATTCATTGAATTTCAATTTTTTCTTGAAATTCAAAATTTTCAAAATATTGTTTCTGAAATTCATTCAAAATATTAATTTTGAAAATTTCTTGAAATTCATTGAATTTTTTCATGAAATTCATTTAAAAAATAATTATATATGAAATTCATTGAATTTTTAATTGAAATTCATTTCAAACTATTATTTATTAAAGTTTCTTGAAATTCATCATTTGAAATTCATTATGTAGAATATATATGAAAGTTTCTTGAAATTGATTATTTCAAATTCATTATGTAGAATATATATGAAAGTTTCTGGAAATTAATTTCAAAAAATAATTATTTATGAAATTCATTGAAATTTTCCTTGAAATTCATTTCACAATATTTTTTATTAAAGTTTCTTTAATTTTTTCTTGAAATTTATTATTTATAATATATATGAAAGTTTCTTGAAATTCATTTCAAAATATTGTTTTCATTATCTAAAATATATATGAAATTTTCTTGATATTCATTATTTAGAACATATATGAAGGTTTGTTGAATTTGTTTTCAATTCATATAAAAATTAATTCTATATGAAATTCATTGAAATTTTTATTCAAATTCATTTAAAAAATAGTTATATATGAAATTCATTGAAATTTGTCTTGAAATTGGAATATATATGAAAGTTTCTTGAAATTTAGAATTTCAAGAATTTTTTTTTGAAATTCATTTAAAAATTACTTATACTCGAAATTGTTTTTGAAATTTTATTGAATTTATTCCTGAAATTTATTTGAAATTCATTGAAATTTTCTTGAAATGGATTTTAAAATATTGTTTTTCAAAGTTTCTTGAAAATTTTCTTAAAATTCATTAAAAAAATAATTCATGTATCTTGAAAATTTTCTTAAAATTCAGTTAAAACATACATATTGAAATTAGTTATTTAGAGTATATATGAAATATTTTTTCTTCAAATTCATTTAAAAAATTCATATTCAAATTCATTATTTAGAATATATATGAAAGTTTCTTGAAATTCATTAAAAAATAATTAGAAATTGTTTCTTAAATTTTTTCTTGAAATTTGTTTAAAAAACTCGTATTAAAATTCATTATTTAAAAAATATATTAAAGTTTCATGAAATTTTTTGTTTCTTAAAGTTTCTTGAAATTTTTCTTCAAATTCCTTTAAAATAAAATTCATATTTTCTTGAAATTCGTCTAAAAAAATCATATTGAAATTCATTATTTAGAATATATAGGAAATTTTCTTTAACTTTCTGTTTCTCAAAGTTTCTTGAATTTTTTCTTGATATTCATTTAAAAAATAACTCATATTTTTCTTGAATTGCTTTAAAAATTCATATTGAAATTATTTTTTTAGAATTTTTAGATTCATTTAAAAAATAATCCATATGTTTTTTTAATTCATATTGAAATTTATTATTTAGAATATATATGAAAGTTTCTTGAATTTTTTGCTTTTGAAAGTTTCTTGAAATTCATTTAAAAAATTCATAATTAGTTTTTTAAAATTCATATTGAAATTCATTTCAAAAAAATTCATATGTTTCTTGGAATTTTTCTTAGAACTAATTTAAAAAATTCATATTGAAATTGATTATTTAGAATATATATGAAAGTTTCCTGAAATTTTTGTTTTTGAAAGATTCTTGAAATCTATTTAAAAAATTATTCAAAATTTTCTTGAAATTGATTTAAAAAATTCATATTAAAATTCATTATTTAGTGTATATATGAAATTTTCTTGAAATTTTTCTTTTTCTAGAAATTCATTATTTAGAATATATATGGTATTAATTTCAAAATATTGTTTATTTAAAATATATTTGAATGTTTATTAAAAAATTTCTTGAAATTAATTATTTCAAATATATGTGAAATTCATTGAATTTTTTGTTAAAATTCATTTCAAAATATTGTTTATTGAAATTTAATTAAAAAATGGATATATACGAAATTCATTGATTTTTTTCTTGAAATTCATTTCCAAATATTGTTTATGAAAGTTTCTTGAAATTCATTTAAAAATTAATTATATATGAAATTTATTTCAAAATATTGTTTATGAAAGTTTCTTGAAATTTTTATTGAAATTCATTATGTAGAATATATATGAAAATTTCTTGAAATTCATTCAAAAATTAATTTTATATGAAATTCATTGAAATTTTCTTTGAAATTCATTTCAAAATATTGTTTAATAAAGTTTCTTGAAAATTTTCTAGAAATTCATTATTTAGAATATATATGTATATGAAAGTTTTTTGAAATTGTGACAGCCTCATTTAGAGCTCATTAGTTTGAATTTAGTTAAAAGACAATTTATTTATTTTTAATATATGTTTATTTTATTTAGTAAAAGAAACTCAACAAGAAACACTATTTTTATTATTGAGCTGGTAAAAGGAAATGAATCTCTTAAACTGTTGGTAAAGTGTCTAAGAATAGAAGTTGGTTACTTGGGAACAGTTAGAGGACAGTTACCTAACCTCCAGGGATAAAAGGAAATCCCAGGGGAGGGTTAGGGGTTCTGTGTTTTTCCTCTGAAAAGAAGAAGGTGAAGCATTCTCTAGAGCTGTGGAAATGGAAAGTTGAGAAAAGCTTCTGCAACCTTGTCTTCAGATTATCTGTGTGTGGCTGGATTGGCCATCCAGAGGTCACAACAGGATTTCTACTGTTTCCGTAGTGCAGACTGAATTCTAGAGCTAGGGGGCAAGCGTAGGACGTCATTGCCTCCCTTGATGGTTGGGAGGACCACAGTTGGAGAGTATTCTTGTCCTACCAAATAAGTACTTTAGAATTTGTTCAAGTTGTAGGACGGAAATCACCGTTTATATGTTTACTCTATCCAAATGTGAAGTAGATGTTTACAGTATATTTACACATATATATTTGTTTACAATACTAAAATGTGATGAAGATGACTATAGTAAATATATGTTTACACTATTTAAATGTGATGTAGTTGAGTACAGTAACGGATAAGTGTTTTATAACCATTCGTGGAAATAACCCTCAGACCCATAGGCGGAAATAATAGCTAACTCTAGAAATATGAAAACACTGTAGCAGGTAATCTTTATATTTTGTATATAAAGTGCTTAAAGAAAGTTAGCAGAATAACAGAAAAGCTAGAATATACTAGGGTTAATATGGGGTTTTATTCTACGTTATTAAGCTACAGTTTAAAAAAATAACAGGCTCACATAAACACTAGTAATCATATGCGCTGTATAAACAAGGAAAAAATGAACCTGTAGCTATTCATCATGTCTACGATAGAAATAGAAGAAGAACAGGAATACATGAGCTATTTAAACAATATTTAATCACATCTTGACAGGTGCATACTATAGCGCTGAACTTGTAGAGCGGAGTTGGGAATAGAAACCCTACTCGCTCCTGTTCTTATCCCTGAAAAGTATACACGACCTTGGCTACGGCGGCCGGTGCCACATAGAGTTAAGAAATCTATATAATAAAATTGAAGTCTTAACTTATGAATAGATACAAGAAATCGTGGAAGAACAAACGCAGGTTACATTACAATTACATTTGAGATAGAAATACTGATGACATAAACAGGAAAACGTTCTTTCAGATGCATGCACAAACTTACGCCTTATCATGAAAGACAATTGACCTATTACAATCCTGGCCGTGCACAGTATTACTCTATAGGAAAATAATTGCATTAAGAAGCATAGCCGTACTTAAGAAATAAAAATACAAGAAGTATTTGCGGCAATGGAGCAGTGCCATTGCTCACCGACGCGCACAGTGTAAACATTACCCAAAGAAATTTCGAACCGGAACCCCGAGCAACATATAAACGAGAATTTATTGTATTATGAACTGCATCGAGTTAGTTAGAGTTGTAGGGACTAGATTAAAACAGGGTAATTCAAGAGTCTGGCCATGATGGCTAGAAGTTAATATATAAATACATTATGCGTATTGCAAAATATAACTTGTTCACATAGAATAAGTTCTAGATGAAACCCTCTGGAAATTATACAGTCTCTCTTTTCCTCCACCGGCACCCTGCCATGCATAGGCAAACCTGCTCGTGGAATATCTTTGCACAAGGGCGAAGCAAAAAGACTTAGTGAATGCTCGAGAAAACCTGTAGAAACATTTATAAGACACCACTGTTTGTTAACCGAAGTATTCATAGTAGCATTACCTCCGAAACAAGGTGTCTAGCCATGCAGGCTGGAAGGAATAAAGGTGGGCAACGCACCATGAAAGAACCTCCGAACTTGTGAGACAGGCGGTGGATGGAAACCCAAATCGTTGATCTTCCCTCGCAATCTATGCAGAGATCGAGGCGTGATTTGCTTGCTACCACCAAATGACTAGCGCACGACACCTGTATCCAGCCAGGCAGGAACGAAGCCATATGGCGGAACAAATAACTCATATGTGACATGGAAATTTATGACCGGTTACGGTGAAATAAATATAGGCCTCGACTAATGGGTAACATGAAATCACAGATGTACCGAGCGGTAAAACAATACGCAGGGTGGTTAAAACATTTAATAGCATTTACGCCAATGTCAATAAAGCCCAAGTGTACACATTGTTATAAATTAATACCATATCAATGGTTATACCATAGCATAATATGATTAGATTTGTGCTTAGAGATTTAGTTTGGGATAATTAAATTCCATAGTTTGTATAACCACGTATATATAATATGTGTATTTCATATAGCAGGTGGTATTAGGATTACTTCGGTAGTGTGAAGGTTATGTGTATAAATGAATAATGGTAAAAAAAAATTATTAATTACTCTTGCTAAGATAGAAGTATAGTTGATTGTGACAGAAATTCATTTCAAAATATTGTTTTCATTATTTAGAATATATATATTAAATTTTCTTGAAATTCATTAATTAGAATATATATGAAAGTTTCTTGATTTTTTTCTGGAAATTCATTTAAAAAATAATAATATATGAAATTCATTGAAATTTTTATTGAAATTCATTTATAAAATAATTATATATGACATTCATTAAATTTTTTCTTGAAATTCATCTCAAAATATTGTTTATCAAATTTTCTTGAAATTTATTTAAAAAATAATTATATATGAAATTCATTTCAAAATATTATTTATGAAATTTTCTTGAATTTTTTCTTGAAATTCGTTATTTGAAATTCATTATGTAGAATATATATGAAAGTTTATTCAAATTAATTTAAAAAAATAATTATATATGAAATTCATTGAAATTTTTCTTGAAATTCATTTCAAAATATTGTTTATGAAAGTTTTTTGAAAATTTTCTTGAAACTCATTTCAAAAAATAATTATATATGAAATTCATTGAAATTCAATTGTTTCTTGAAATTCAAAATTTCAAAATATTTTTTCTAAAATTCATTTCTAAATATTTTTTCTAATAGTTTCTTGAAATTCATTGAAATTTTTCCTGAAATTCATTTAAAAAATAAGTATATATGAAATTCATTGAATTTTTACTTTGAAATTCATTTTAAATTATTGTTTATGAAAGTTTCTTGAAATTTTCCTTGAAATTCATTATGTAGAATATATATATGAAAGTTTCTTGAAATTCATTTCAAAAAATAATTATATAATAAATTCATTGAAATTTTCCTTGAAATTCATTTCAAAATATTGTTTATTAAAGTTTCTTGAACAATTTATTGAAATTCATTATTTATAATATATATATGAAAGTTTCTTGAAATTCATTTCAAAATATTGTTTTCATTATTCAAAATTTATATGAAATTTTCTTGAAATTCATTAATTAGAATCTATATGAAAGTTTCTTGACTTTTTTCTTGAAATTCAAATAAAAAAAATTATATATGAAATTCATTGAAATTTTTATTGAAATTCTTTTAAAAAATAATTATATGTGAAATTCATTGAATTTTTTCTTGCAATTCATTTCAAAATATTGTTTAGGAAAGTTTCATGAAATTCATTTAAAAAATAATTATATATGAAATTCATTTCAAAATATTGTTTATGAAAGTTTCTTGAAATTTTTCTTGAATTTCATTATTTGAAATTCATTATGTAGAATATATATGAAAGTTTCTTGAAATTAATTTCAAAAAGCAATTATATATGAAATTCATTGAAAATTCTCTTGAAATTCATTTCAAAATATTAATTATGAAAGTTTCTTGAAATTCATTTAAAAAATAATTATATATGAAATTCATTTCAAAATATTGTTTATGAAAGTTTCTTGAAAATTTTCTTGAAATTCATTTCCAAAAATAATTATATATGAAATTCATTGAAATTCATTTTTTTTCTTGAAATTCAAAATTTTCAAAATATTGTTTCTGAAATTCATTTCAAAATATTATTTCTGACAGTTTCTTGAAATTCATTAAAATTTTACTGAAATTCATTTAAAAAATAATTATATATGAAATTCATTAAATTTTTACTTGAAATTCAATTTAAAATATTGTTTATGAAAGTTTCTTGAATTTTTTCTTGAAATTCGTTATTTGAAATTATTTATGTAAAATATATATGAAGGTTTGTTGAAATTCATTATTCGAATTTCATTATGTAGAATATTATGAAAGTTTCTTGAAATATATATATATATATATATATATATATATATATGAAAGTTTCTTGAAATTCATTTCAAAATATCGTTTTCATTATTTAAAATATACATGAAATTTTCTCGAAATTCATTAATTAGAATATATATATGAATGTTTCTTAAATTTTTTCTTGAAATTCATTTAAAAAATAATTATATATGAAATTCATTGAAATTTTTATTGAAATTCATTTTAAAAATAGTTATATATGAAATTCATTGATTTTTTTCTTGAAATTCATTTCAAAATATTCTTTATGAAAGTTTCTTGAAATTCATTTCAAAATATTGTTTATGAAAGATTATTGAATGTTTTTTTGAAATTCATTATGTAGAATATATATGACAGTTTCTTGAAATTCATTTCAAAAAATAATTATATATGAAATTCATCTAAATTTTTCTTGAAATTCATTTCAAAATATTGTTTATGAAAGTTTCCTGAAATTTTCCTTGAAATTCATTAGGTAGAATATATATGAAAGTTTCTTGAAATTCATGATTTGAAATTTATTATGTAGAATATATATGGAAATTTCTTGAAATTCATTTCGAAAAATAGTTATATATGAAATTCATTGAATTTTTTCTTGAAAATTTTCTTGAAATTCATTATTTAGATTATATATATTTTTAAATTCCTTTTTTTTTTCCAAGTAAGAGTAAATATAATGATGAAAATATATAGTACATCTAGTCCATGGCCTCAATAGTGCAGGCCAACAGTAGCTTCACAAGTCCAGCAAAATAACAAAAGTTGAGTTGTCCGCATGGGGAAACCAGCCCATGAAAGGTTTGTAAAGATGCCTCTATGGAGGAAACCAGCCATATCATGCCATAAACTAGTAAATCCCAAAACAACAAAAATTATAAGATGTCTGGACAAAATTACTTGGACAGTGCCAATAGAACTAAAGACCATAATCCTCCGAGAGGGGCTCTTCCTCAATCCTGCACCAATATCCATCGTCATCATCCGGAACGGGGCCATGTTGATCTGTTGCCACACCTGCTTCGCTACTGCCATCCTACTTTCCTTTGTCCTAAATAAGGCTCGAGCTGCAATCGCTCGCCTTATGAGAAGCACCCCTGTCTGAGGCTTGAAGAGGTTACACGAGGTCAGAGGGACCAGGCATGTTACTTGGGCGTGCGAGTGAGGAGGGGCCAAGAATTTCCTCGAGAATTTCTTTGAAAGAAACTGTGACTGTCACTACAACCAGAGGGCGGTTGGTGTTGTACTGGAAATGAAAATGGGCAGTGGTCGGGCTATACAAGAAGGTAGAAGCAGCGGGATGAGAGCGAGGGGGTGACAGAGAAGCAGAGGTCGCAACCCTGGGGGAGGAAGTGACCATACGACCATGCCAACTGCATGTGGCAGGATATCGACCTTGAGAGCGCTCAAGAGAAGATGACGAAGTGCTGGTGGTGGAAGAGCGACGCCGCCCAAAGGGGCATGCTCTGGAGCTGCCTCGTTGACATCTCAAGCGATGCCTGAGCCGAGGCATGTCAGAATGTAGCGAGAGGGAATGGACAGAATTGGCAGCAGGGGGCAAGGAGGTGGAAGGCGAATTGAGCTCGAGCGAGGTGGATAATTGCAGAGGGTAGAAAGGGCTCTAAGAAAAGTGAAAGCCAGGTAGAAAATCCACACAGCAGCCCAGGTGACAGTGCCTGCCGAGGGAGGTGTGAGAGCTGGGGTGATGCAAGAGCATCTAACTTGGAGTAGAAAAAAGACGGGTTTATTTGTCTCACTATTACACTAGTTTGTGGACATGTTACTAGACCTGTGATTTGTTTTCTTTTATTATTTATTATTTGGAAGAGAACAGTAGAATTAGGGAAGTAAATTGTTTTTGTAGACTTAATTAGAAGTTTTTTTTATAATCTGGAAATGTAGTTAGGGAGGAACGGTTGTTAGTTTCAACCGAAAAACAATAACAGAACTATTATCTACAGTAGTATAAACAATAGAAAAAAAACATACTGTAAGTTTTAGATTTCCATAAAAGGAGAGAATAAAAAGAAGAGCAGAACAGAATTTTAGAACCAACTGTAACCAGTTAATCCTTTCAACCAATTTATTGTTTTATTAGATTATTGCAAGTAAGTTTTTGTCTCCCTATTGTTATGTGAGTAGCATTTTAAACTGAGTATGTAAACAGAACTAAAATTGAGAAAGGGAAAAGACTATATCCAGATGTAGCAGATCCTTCAAGATAACAGTGGAGGTACGAATATTTGCACAAAGTTTGCACAGGCAGAAATCTTGAAGTTGCTTTCTCAACTAAGCAGAACCAAAAAAAGAATATTAACCAACAGTTCCAGGTAAGTTCAATATTCACAAAAACAAGTTTAAAACCTTTTCTTGTTTCTTATATTTCCGGCATAAACATACGGAGAGTCCACAAAGGAATCATAAAGTATTCAAAGGGGAATGAAAGACTATGTATACAGCCAACGCAGGTTCGAGTCCAAAAGAGAACCAACCCAAGGGAACAGCCAAATCCCGAGGGTGTGATACAGTCCAACTAAAGAGAGGCTGACAAGAACAGCCTAAGTTAACACTACATTGAGATTCCAATATACATGTAACAAACCCTCTTTTTCCTTTTAAAAATACATCGACAAAGTCTGTCAACAGTCCTGTGAAAAACAACATAAAGATAAACCCTAGTGCTATTTAAACACTTCTAAGGTATCGACCCTACCCTTAGGGTTTTGTTGCCGAAGGAAGGAGTGACCAGGCGCGCAAATTGGCAAGGGCCTGAAAAACAAGTCAAGAAGTTGTTCAGTATTCGAGTCCTGAAGCAAATTGACTACATGCGATTAAATTGACCAAGAACAAGTGCAGAAATTGGAAAAAAGAGTCACAGTCAGACTTACCAGGAAGGAAAAGTGCTGAGAAGAGACGAATACTTCTGTTTGGAATCGACAATGCATGTTCACGGAGGAGTCGAAGTGATTAGTGGCCTCATACAAAAGCAGAGAGGTTTAAAACATAGAACGAGAAGTTACCTATGTTTTTTTTAGTTGAAGGCGGCCACAGGAGTCCTTGACGGCCCAAACCTGGAGAAGAAATGATAACAGATAGCCATTTAGTGAAAGAGCAGTAATAAAAAAAAAAATCAGCTGAAAATTCTGGAATGACCAGGAGCTAACACTAGAAAACTTACACATCAGACAGGGCAACGAAACACCATTGAAGGGTTTGACATAAACCCTTCTTCGAAGAGACCGCGTAACGGGAGCAGAAAAGGATCTTTTTGACAGAAGGAGAGATACATATCATCGTACAGAGACACAGAGAATCACTGATTAAACCCTCGAGGAACTCTAAAAGATCAATGGAGTTCGAAAACCCTTCCTCCTAGTTTCAGCTGGCGAGAGAAAAAAAACAATCGAAGTATTGGTTACACAACGCAAAGGAGTGGCTCAGAAGTCGGGATAAGGAGCAATTATTTCACCAGATCACGAGGACAGTCTCGTAGCTACGGAGGTGATATAACAAATCATACAAAAAAATCTACAAGTACTCAAATTAAACACTATCAAATCCGTTGTATCACATTACCATTTATTTGCTTTCAATTATTACCAGTGACTTGGCAAGTTGTTAGTCAATTAAATTTTCATATTAAAGTTTAGTTCGAAATCTGTGCCTAACCACTTATGAACGAGGGCTCGGCCCCATCATTTTTGGTTTCAGAGCGGGATTGTGAACAGTGAAAATGGAGGTTGGTAGACGAGGACGAGGAAGGGGGAGAGTTATTCGTAGAATAGCAGACGAAGGATTGAGGGAGGAAATTTGTATTTTTAATGAGCGATTAGCAGTAGTAGAGGTTGGAAGGAGAAGAGACCCTGAAGGAGGGGATGACAGTGACGAAGAGGTTGCAGAAGCGACAGATGGTACAGATGGAGAAGGACCTGATATCAGGTTATTAAGATCAGTTTTATTGTCGAGTAGTAAGCCGAAGCACAAGCTTTCTACTTATGATGGGAATCTATCAGCAGATGTGTTGCTAGATCAGCTCAGTGAACTGAACAAGTATTTCGATTATGAAGAAATTAGCGAAGACAAGAGGGTGAAATTCGTTGCCACCAAGCTGAAAGGACATGCATCCTTGTGGTGGGATAGCATTCAGGCGGAGAGGAAAAGGCTGAATAAACAGCCTATAAAGAAGTGGGCCAGGATGGAGGCCAAGCTAAAGAATAAATTTCTGCCCAAGGATTATCAAATCGTGCTGTACAAGTAGGTACAAAATCTAAGGAGAAGGGGGTTAATTGTTAAAGAGTACACGGAATAATTCTACAAACTGAATTTGAGAGTTGGGTATATAGAATACACTCCGGAAAAGACAGCGAGGTTTGTAAATGGATTGAGAGGGGAGATACTGGATGAGATCAGTATTATCTCACCCAGAACTATAGATGAGGCATATTAGTGTGCCTTGAAAGCGGAAGAGAAAATAAGCAGGAAGCAGAATGCCAGAAGAGGAGGAGGGTCTGGCAGAGGAAAAGGAAAAGCTTTTGGCAGGGTCAGAGGCACAAATCCCAGTGAAGAAGGCAGTAGTTCCAAACCTTTAGGAATAGTAGAAAAATATAATAACACCAGAGGGGGATGACCATACCAGCGAGGGAGAGGTAATGGTCAGGGAAAAGGAGTTGTCCAGTGTTATAGGTGCCATAAGTGGGGGCACAAGTCTTATGAATGTCCTGAAGGAGAACCAGAAGGTGGTAGAGGAACATATGTTTCCCAAATGGAAGAAGTAGAGGCACCACCCCAGGAGGTATAAAAATGCATCTAAAACAGGGGAAGCTTTAGTGCTGAATAAGGTATTGTTGAAACCAGAAAAAGAAGTTGCAGAAACATATCAAAGAAAATCTTTATTCGGGACAGTTTGCAAGTCACAGGGCAAGTGTTGCAAACTAATAATTGACAGTGGGAGTACAGTTAATTTGGTGGCCACAGAAATGGTGGAGAATTTGGGGCTAAAAAGGTTGAAGCACCCCACTCCCTATAAAGTGTCGTGGCTGCAGAAGGGACGTCAACTATTAGTTGATGAACAGTGCGAAGTAGAATTCCATATTGGCAGATACAAGGACAAGATTATTTTTGATACTATGCCAATGGATGTGTGTCATATACTGTTAGGGAGACCTTGGCAGTATGACAGGAAGGTGGTTCATGATGAAAAGACAAACTGTTACAAGTTTGTCAAAGATGGGATTATTCACACGCTTGTACCCATCAAGGAGGAAGATACAGCAGAAGCCAGTGGAGTTAAAGCATTACTGGTGGGTGGAAAAGAATTCTTGAAACAGGTCGAAGACAATGATGTTAATTTTTCTATTGTGAGGAGACCAAAGACAGTGGCACTGCACACAAAGATCACAGATCTACCAAAGGAGATCCAGGACATGTTGCAGGACTTTGGCGATATTATAGTGGATGATCTACCGGATGAATTACCTCCTAGGAGAAGCATCAGTCATTGCATTGATTTTATACCTGGAGCTAGTCTGCCAAATAAGGCAGCTTACCATATGAGTCCTAAGGACAATGAAGAAATTAGGAATCAGGTGCAAGAATTACTGGATAAAGGGCTGATCAAGGAAATTATGAGCCCCTATGTAGTTCCAACAGTTTTGGCTCCAAAAAAAGGTGGATAGTGGCGAATGTGCACGGAATCAAGATCTATTAACAAGATTACTATCATGTACATGTTCCCATTGCCACGAATGGACGACATGATGGATTTTTTGAGTGGAGCAGCATACATTTTGAAGATCGATCTAAAGAGTGGTTACCACCAAATCCGAATCCGGGAAGGGGATGAATGGAAACTAGCTTTCAAGACGAATGAAGGGTTGTATGAATGGCTGGTGATTCCATTTGGTCTGAGCAATGCCCCTAGTACGTTTATGCGCCTAATGAACGAAGTGCTGAAAGAGTTCATTGGGAAGTTTGTAATTGTTTATTTGGATGAAATTTTGATTTTCAACAAGACGAAGGAAGAACACTTCCGATATGTTCGAAGTGTATTGAGGAAATTGCAGTAGAATAAGATGCTAATAAATCTAAAAAAGTGTACTTTTTTTAGCAGGAATTAGTTTATCTGGGTTTTGTGATTGGAGAAAAAGAGTTGAGGATGGACTTAGAAAAGGTTGCAGCTATAGTTAGCTGGCCATCCCCAAAGAATCTATTTGAAGTTCAAAGCTTTCATGGATTAGAAATTTTTTATAGGAAATTCATCAGGAATTTCAGTGGGATCTGCGCACCCATGTTGGACACGATCAAGAAGGAAAATCAGCCTTTTTGTTGGACAGAAACAACAGAGAAAAGTTTTTAGGCTCTGAAGAAGAAGATCATTGAGAGACCGATTTTGAGGTTGCCTGACTTCAGTAAACTCTTTCAAGTTTGTTGTGATGCCAGCGGTACAGCCATTGGGGTGGTACTTAGCCAGGAGGACAAGTTGGTCGCTTATTTTAGTGAGAAGCTGAATGAATGTAGGCAGAAATACTCAACCTATGATAAGGAATTTTATGCGGTTTTCCAAGCATTGAAGCACTAGAGACACTAATTATTAGGTAATGAGTTTGTTTTATTTTCTGATAATTCTGCATTACAGTCTGTTATGCAGCAGCATAAGTTGAACCATAAGCATGCAGAATGGGTTGAGTATCTGCAGAGTTTTACGTTTGTGCTAAAACATATTAGTGGGCAGGCCAACAAGGTGGCAGATGCATTGAGTAGAAGAGCTTTTATCTTACAGGAAAGCACAGTACAAGTGTTGGGTTTTGAGCATTTGAGGGATTTGTATCAGACAGACATAGATTTTAAGGAGGCGTATGAGGCTTGTCAAAACCCTTTGTTGAGAAACAATAGTCCATGGTTGGACTATAATTTGTAGGATGGATTATTGTTCAAGGGAGGACAGTGATGCATTCCCGACTGTTCGATGAGGGAGAACATTATTTGGGAAAAGCACAGTGGAGGTCTAGCCAGACATTTCGGCATAGACAAGACATTATCACAGATTGAGCATTTTTATTACTAGCCAAAGTTACGACGGGAAGTGCAGAGGTATGTAAGCAGATGTAAAATGTGTCAGTTAGCAAAGGGTTGCAGTCAGAATGTAGGACTTTATACGCCACTGCCTATTCTGAGTAGACCATGGGACTCAGTCAGTTTGGATTTTGTCTTGGGTCTGCCTAGAACACAGCGGGTTTTGATTCAGTGATGGTGGTAGTGGATCGGTTCTCGAAGATGGCACATTTTATACCCTACCGAAAAACCAGTGATGCCACTCACGTAGCACACTTGTTTTTCAAAGAGCTCATCAGACTGTATGGCTTGTTGAGGTCCATTATTTCTGATAGGGATGTGAGGTTCACCGAACATTTTTGGCATACCCGTGGAAGAAGTTGGACACTCAGTTGAAATTTAGCTTCGCTTATCACCCGCAGACTGATGGGCAAACGGAGGCGGTGAACAAGAGCTTAGGAAACCTGCTACGAAGTTTTATAGGAGAAAATTCTCAGATGTGGGATCGCTTACTTGACCAAGTGGAATTTTCTTATAACGACTCACACAATCGCAGCATAGGTTACAATCCTTTTCAGGTCTTGTATGGCATGCATCCTCACAAAGTGCATGAGCTGTGGGATTTGGGGAAACTTGAAAAAAGAAGTGCTAATTGGGAATATTTCACCCAAGAAATGAGAGACTTACATGAATAGGTGAAATCAAAATTGCAGGACAACAGTCAAAAGTACAAACAGTGGGAAGCTTTGAAAAGGTGAGAGGTTCAGTTTAATGTCGGAGACGAAGTTCTTGCACACTTGAGCAAGGAACGTTTTCCTAAAGGGGAATATAACAAACTGAAATTTAAAAAGATTGGCCCCTGCAAAATTATTCGCAAGTTTTCCGCCAATGCTTACGAATTACAGTTGCCACCAGGGATAGGCATTTCACCCATCTTTAATGTGGTAGATCTGTTTCCATATACTGCCAGTCCTGAGGACGACAGGGCAGCATGGCCAGAACGGGACACCCAACTTGACGAAGGTTCTTGGGTGAGATAGATGCCTACGGCGCAGCCCCTTGATATCGAGAGCATTCTCGACACACAGGTAGCCAAGCGCACACACATGAAGGAGTATTTACAGTACTTGGTCAAGTGGAAGAACCATCACATTGAGGACAGTTCATGGCTTGACGCGGCGCAAATACAGAAGGCTGGCTATTCGGTTGAAGATCTCATGGAACAGAGCCATGACTTTTTGTTACCCCGGGAGCCTGATGCAGGAGCCTCTAACTCGGAGTAGACAAAAGACGGGTTTATTTGTCTCATTGTTACACTTGTTTGTGGACAGGTTACTGGACCTGTGATTTGTTTTCTTTTATTATTTATTATTTGGAAGAGAACAATAGAATTAGGGAAGTAAATTGTTTTTGTAGACTTAATTAAAAGTTTTTTTTATAATCTGTAAATGTAGTTAGGGAGGAACGGTTGTTAGTTTCAACCGAAAAACAGTAACATAACTATTATCTACAGTAGTATAAACATCAGAAAAAAAACATACTATAAGTTTTATATTTCCATAAAAAGAGAGAATAAAAAGAAGAGCAGAACATAATTTTAGAACCATATGTAACCAGTTAATCCTTTTAGCCAATTTATTGTTTTTATCAGATTAATGCAAGTAAATTTTCGTCTCCCTATTGTTATGTGAGCAGCGTTTTAAACTGAGTATTTAAATAGAACTAAAATTGAGAAAGGGAAAATACTGTATCCAGATGTAGCAGATCCTTCAAGATAACAGCAGAGGAACGAAGATTTTGACAAATTTTGCACAGGCAGAAAGCTTGAAGTCGCTTTCTCAACGAAGTAGAACCAAAAAAAGAATATTAACCAACAGTACCAGGTAAGTTTGATATTTACAAAAACAAATTTAAAACCTTTTCTTGTTTCTTATATTTCCGACATAAACATACGGAGAGTCCACAAAGGAATCATAAATTATTCAAAGGGGAATGAAAGACTGTGTATACAGCCGACACAGGTTCGAGTCCAAAAGAGAACCAACCCAAGGGAACAGCCAAACCCCGAGGGTGTGATACAGTCTAACTAAAGAGACGTCGACAAGAACAGCCTAAGTTAACACTAAATTGAGATTCCAATATACATGTAACAAAACCTCTTTTTCCCTTTACAAATACATCGACAAAGTCTGTCAACAGTCCTGTGAAAAACAACAGAAAGATAAACCCTAGTTCTATTTAAACACTTCTAAGGTATTGACCCTACCCTTAGGGTTTTGTTGCTGAAGGAAGGAGTGACCAGGCATGCAAATTGGCAAGGGCCTAAAAAACAAGTCAAGAAGTTGTTTAGTATTCGAGTCCCGAAGCAGATTGACTACATGCGATTAAATTGACCAAGAAAAAATGCAGAAATTGGAAAAAAGAGTCACAGCCAGACTTACCAGGAAGGATGAGTACTAAGAAGAGACAAATACTTCTGTTTGGAATCGACAAAGCCTGCTCACATAGGAGCCGAAGCAATTAGTGGCTTCATACAAAAGCGGAGAGGTTTAAAACATAGAATGAGAAGTTACCTGTGTTTTTTTTTTAGTTGAAGGCGGCCACAAGAGTCCTTGACGGCCCAAACCTGGAGAAGAAATGATAACAAAAATCCATTTAGTCAAAGAGCAGTAATAAAAAAAAACCTCAGCTGAAAATTTTGAAATTATCAGGAGCTAACACTGGAAAACTTACACAACATACAAGGCAACGAAACGCCATTGCAGGGTTTGATAGAAACCCTTGTTCGAAGAGACCGCGTAACGGGAGTAGAAAAGGATATTTTTGACAGAAGGAGAGATACATCTCATCGCACAGAGACGCAGAGAAGCACTGATTAAACCCTCGAGGAACTCTGAAAGATCAATGGAGTTCAAAAACCCTTCCTCCTAGTTTCAGCTGGCGAGAGAACAAACACAATCGAAGTATTGGTTGCACAACACGAAGGAGTGGCTCAGAAGTCGGGATAAGGAGTAGTTATTACGCCAGATCACAAGGACAGTCTCATAGCTACGGAGGTGATATAACACATCATAAAAAAAAATCTACAAGTACTCAAATTAAACACTATCAAATCAGTTGTATCACGTTACCATTTATTTTCTTTCAATTATTACCAGTGACTTGGCAGGTTGTTAGTCAATTAAGTTTGCATATTAAATTTTAGTTCGAAATCTGTGCGTAGCCACTTGTGAACGAGGGCTGGGCCCCATCATGGGGGCCTCAGCCTCCGGGGAGCAACAAAACCCAACAGGCGGAAACAGAAACAGCATGGAAACCACCAGACGGAGTTGAGGCTAAACTGGAAACCCAAGCGCAGAGACGAAGAGCGAAGAAGATGAACCAGAGGGTGGCATTTTGAAATGATGGCGGCCTCGACCCACGCAACGGCGTAAATTCCGCACAGGGTGACGACCTGGAGTATTAAAGGCTCGGAGGTGCCTTAACTGAAGCCTGCAGGTGGCCATGTGGCCTTGCCACGCGCCATCCCGCAGGCTGATCACCATATCCTCACACCTTGCCACCCGCATCTCGGGTATATTTTTAAATTCATTACAAAACATAGTTTTCAGTATTTAAGATATATATGAAATTCTCTTGAAATTCATTAATTAGAATATATATGAAAGTTTCTTGAATGTTTTCTTGAAATTCATTTAGAAAATAATTATATATGAAATACATTGAAATTTTTATTGAAATTCATGTAAAAACAAATTATATATGAAATTCATCGAATTTTTTCTTCAAATTTATTTCAAAATCTTTTTTATGAAAATTTCTTGAAAATTTTCTTGAAATTCATTATATAGAATATATATGAAAGATTTTGAAATTCATTTCAAAAAATAATTATATATGAAATTCACTAAATTTTTTATTGAAATTCATTTCAAAATATTGTTTATAAAAGTTTCTTGAAATTCATTTAAAAAATAATTATATATAAAATTCATTTCAAAATATTGTTTATGGAAGTTTTTTGAAATTCATTATATATAATATATCTAAAAGTTTCTTGAAATTCATTTCAAAAAATAATTATATATGAAATTCATTGAAATTCATAATTTTCAAAATATCGTTTCTCAATTTCATTTCAAAATATTATTTTTGAAAGTTTCTTGAAATTCATTTAAAAAATAATAATATATAAAATTCATTGGATTTTTACTTGAATTTCATTTCAAAATATTGTTTATGAAAGCTTCTTGAAATTTTTCTTGAAATTAATTATTTGAAATTCATTATGTAGAATATATATGAAAGTTTCTTGAAAATTTTCTTCAAATTCATTATATATATATATATGAAAGTTTCTTGAAATTCACTTCAAAATATTGTTTTCATTATATAAAATATATATGAATTTTTTTTGAAATTCATTAATTATAATATATATGAAAGTTTCTTGAATTTTTTTTTCAAATTCATTTAAAAAATAATTATATATGAAATTCATTGAATTTTTTCTTGAAATTCATTTCAAAATATTTTTGCTGAAATTTTCTTGAAATTCATTTTAAAAACAACTATATATGAAATTCATTTCAAAATATTGTTGATGAAAGTTTCTTGAAATTCATTTAAAAAATAATTATATATGAAATTCATTTCAAAATATTGTTTATGAAATATTCTTGAATTTTTTCTTGAAATTCATTTCAAAATATTGTTTATGAAAGCTTCTTGAAATTCGTTTCAAAATATTGTTTATGAAAAATTCTTGAAATTCATTATGTAGAATATATATGAAAGTTTCTTAAAATTAATTTCCAAAAATAATTATATATAAAATTCATTGAAATTCAATTTTTTCTTGAAATTAAAAATTTTTAAAATATTGTTTCTGAAATTCATTACAAAATATTATTTCTGAAAGTTTTTTGAAATTCATTTCAAAATATTGTTTTCATTATTTAAAATATATATGAAATTTTCCTGAAATTCATTAACTATAATATATATGAAAGTTTCTTGAATTGTTTCTTTAAATTCATTTAAAAAATAATTATATATGAAATACATTGAAACTTTTATTGAAATTCATTTAAAAAGGAATTATATATGAAATTAATTGAATTTTTACTTCAAATTCATTTCAAAATATTTTTTATGAAAGTTTCTTGAAAATTTTCTTGAAATTTATTATATAAAATATATATGAAAGTTTCTTGAAATTCATTTCAAAAAATAATTATATATGAACTTCACTAAATTTTTTCTTGAAATTCATTTCAAAATATTGTTTATGAAAGTTTCTTGAAATTCATTTAAAAAATAGTTATATATGAAATTAATTTTAAAATATTGTTTATGGAAGTTTCTTGGAATTTTTCTTGAAATTCATTATTTGAAATTCATTATATAGAATATATCTGAAAGTTTCCTGAAATTCATTTCAAAAAATAATAATATATGAAATTCATTGAAATTTCCCTTAAAATTCATGTCAAAATATTGTTTATTAAAGTTTCTTCAAAATTTTCTTGAAATTCATTTTATATATATATATATATATATATATATATATATATATATATATATATATATATATAAGTTTCTTCAAATTCATTTCAAAATATTTTTTTTATTATACAAAATATATATGAAATTTTCTTGAAATCCATTAATTAGAATATATATGAAAGTTTCTTGAATTTTTTCTTGAAATTCATTGTTTAGAATATATATGAAAGTTACTTGAAATTCTTTTCAAAATGTTGTTTTCATTTCTTAAAATATATGTGATTTGTTTTTTTTAATTCATTAATTAGAATATATATGAAAGTTTAATGAATTTTTTCTTGAAATTCATTTAAAAAATAATTATATATGAAATTCATTGAATTTTTTATTGAAATTCATTTAAAAAATAAGTATATATGAAATTCATTTCAAAATATTATTTTTGAAAGTTTCTTGAAATTCATTTAAAAAATAATTATATATGAAATTAATTTCAAAATATTGTTTATGAAATTTTCTTGAATTTTTTCTTGAAATCCATTATTTGAAATTCATTAGGTAGAATATATATGAAAGTTTCTTGAAATTCATTTCAAAAAATAATTATATATGAAATTCATTGAAATTCATTTTTTTCTTGAAATTCACAATTTCAAAATATTGTTTCTTAAATTCATTTCAAAATATTATTTCTGAAGTTTCTTGAAATTCACTTAAAAAATAATTATATATGAAATTCATTGAATTTTTTCGTGAAATTCATTTCAAAATATTGTTTATGAAATTTTCTTGAAATTCATTTAAAAAACAATTATATATGAAATTCATTTCAAAATAATTTTTATGAAAGTTTCTTGAAAATTTTCTTGAAATTCATTAGGTAGAGTATATATGAAAGTTTCTTGAAATTCATTTCAAAAAATAATTATTTATGAAATTCATTGAAATTCAATTTTTTCTTGAAATTCAAAATTTTCAATATATTATTTCTGAAATTAATTTCAAAATATTATTTGTGAAAGTTTCTTGAAATTCATTTAAAAATTAATTTGTAACACGTATACTATACCACATAATAATAGAGAAAAAAAATTAAAAGCTTCTTATTGTAGGGTTGAAACATAATATGTAACATTAGAAAACATTCTTAATAGCAGGGTACTTATCCATTAATTCAGTGTGAATTTGTATTTACTTTACTATTTTATTTTACACAGTTTTCACATATGGTTTCAAACCCTCATAATATTCGCATTTATGAAGTACCCATCTCGGAATTTGTTTTGGTACTAGCTGTCCTGGTCACATTTTGGCAATTTAATGCCGGTGCCATTTGAGAGATTTTATATGTTTGTAATTAATTTCTTGAAATTCATTTCAAAAAATAATTATATATGAAATTCATTGAAATTTTTCTTGAAATTCATTTCAAAATATTTTTTATTAAAGTTTCCTGAAAATTTTTCTGAAGTTCATTATTTAGAATATATATATATATATATATATATATATATATATATATATGAAAGTTTCTTGAAATTCATTTCAAAATATTGTTTTCATTTTATAAAATATATATTAAATAGAGGATTAAAATCACTTCCTCTTAGAGTGTCCCAGGTACAACTACATTAGAGATCAATTTCATAATCTTTGTTGCAATACTGACCTTCCTAGCCTTTTATGATGTCAAAATTATAGTGAGCTCGGGAGGTTTCTCTCCATGCTTTTTGGGCATAGGAATAAAATCTTAAATCAAATTAAATAAGTCATTTCTTTAGGTCCGATAGACCAAAGATTGGTCTCAGTGAACGTTAACCATCATCATCATCATCATCATATGAAAGTTTCTTGAATTGTTTCTTGAAATTCATTTAAAAAATAATTATATATGAAATTCATTGAAATTTTTATTGAAATTCATTTAAAAGATAATTATATATGAAATTCATTGAATTTTTTCTTGAAATTCATTTCAAAATATTGTTTATGAAAGTTTCTTGAAAATCATTTAAAAATTAATTATATATGAAATTCATTTCAAATTATTGTTTATGAAAGTTTCTTGAATTTTTTCTTGAAATTCATTAACAATATCCCGCCATGGTTGGTTGTCTGTGAAGAGTGAACATCTTATGTTGGCTCTCATAGTCCCTGGTAGAGGACAAGTGAAGAATATGGGTGTCTACTTACAACCACTGGTAGATGACTTGAAGGAATTATGGGATGGGATAAATGTACATGATGTATCAATACCCATCGCAACAGAGAGGATTTTTACGTTGTATGGCATATGTGCTTACATGACACATGATTATCTAGGCTTAGGTGTTTTATCTGGTAAATTACATGTTTATTGATTTATTTATATACATTATTTCGTATATTAGTTATTTAATTCGTTGTAATTGTTTTGATCTTCATGATATTCTTTAACGTGCCATGCATATTGTATACAATAATTTCACAGTTCTTTTAACAAAAGGGTGTTATGGATGTAAATGTTGTGGACCTTCTCTGAAATCTAGATGCTCCAACGACCTACGAAAGCCAATGTATGACTGCTCCAAGGTATTTCTCCCATAATAACACCCTTATAGAAGACAAACATCTTCTTTCAATGGTAAACGAAAGAGAACCCAAATGTTTGCAATAATGACATCAGTTGAGTCACTTAGATAATGTGAGAGAGAGAAGGAGAAGGATTTCAAAGAAATATTTGATTCAAATGGGGAGCCTATGTCCGATAATCCAGAATTATTTGACACCTATGTTGAGAAATTTCCCATTGGGATGAAAAGTAAATCTATCTTTTATAACCTCCCATATTGGGAGCATCTTAATACTAGTCACTTATTAGATCCCATTCATATATTTAAAAATGTTTCATCTTATTTATGGAGGCACATATCATCGAAGAAAAGTGACAGATTGGCTGTTAGGAAAGATCTTATTACTTCCAAAACTAAAAAGAAACAATGGCCAAGAGGACTAGAAAGTACAAGATCAGAGGCAACTAGTCCCTCTAATTGGTATTTCAAAGAAGGTGTTGTCCCATGGATTTAAAAAAAAGATGATATTTCTTTGGAAAATGAATTTATAATGGGTGTGAGTGTTCCATATTCATATGTATCTTCATTATGACACTGCTTCACCATGGATGACCATTTTTTGGGGTCGAAATCGCATGACCATTTGAATCTTCTAAGAGTACGTATAATGTAAAAAGAATTATTTTATTATTTTTTATATTAATAAATTTTATCCCATGTAGGGATAATAAAACATAACTAATTTTTTATATTATTTCATGTGTTTATAACTTTGCAGTGTCATTATCCTTTGTTTGTGCATGGGTGTGTGAAACATGACTTCCCCCAAGAGCGAGGATGTGACATATCTAAATTATCTGCATTTGTACATTGGATCACATTAATGGAGATTCATGTGGCTAGCATCCCACGGTGACACCAAGAGATAGTTGATATTGTTTGTATGTTTGAGAAGGAATTGTCGACGAGTTACATGGGCTTGTAGGTTCATATTCTAATCCACCTAGTATACGAGGTTAAATTATTTTAGTTGGTTTCTTGTTGTTGGATGTTATTCTTAGAGAGGTACATGAAGAAATTGAAAGGTTTTGTTTGACAAAGGGAACAACCCGAGGGGTCTATGGCAGAGGGGTACATATGTTATGAGTATTTCTATTATGACAATGAGTACATCAATAATTTCAAAAACATGCCAGGTGCAGTGATTTGGGATGATGAAAGGGATGAAGGAAAAAGAGAAGGGGAGCTTCTCCAAACGAGTGGAAAAAGGCCCTTGATAAAGTGTAAGCGACTTATAATTTTTCAAATTTACATAAAGTAAATATTCACGTTGAACTTCGATATGATGTATATTTTGATCCCATATGTACTATATGTCTGTTTGATTTCATTAGTGAAGGCAGAAATTGAGGCAATCAATAAATCCGTTCTTTAGAATTCTAAATTGACACAACCGTGGGTCGCATTGTACGAACAAAATACGATGAAATGGGATAGTGACAAGAAAGAATTTAGACGGTTGAATGGTAGAATTGTGCCTTATCCCAATCATTGAGAAGAAAATATGCCAATTACATGCCCTAACAATTGGGTTGCTAACCAAGTCAGAGAGAAATATGGTGCAACCGGTCATGACCCGCGTGCTAAAGAGAATGCGCTAGACGTAGGGATTGGGTGTAGAAACTCGGTAATAATCTATTATTGTACATTTTAAACTTAGTAATTCACCTTTGAAATGTAACATCTATATTTCATATTTTAATAGTTGGGTTATTATAAGCCACATGACACTATGATTTTTTAACTTTTTTATAGGTGCATTTTTTCCCATCTATGCGGGCATATGGACACCATTTTCACACATTAAATTCCGAAGATGGACACATGACACAAGAATGTGGAGTGGAAGTCGAGTTCGATCAATCTAGTTGAGCTAGCCACTGTGATCGAAACTTAGTACGAGGGATATTAGGTTACGTCGGAAAGATACAAGAGATCATTGAAGTGAATTTATATTCTTTCCAATATGCTATTTTTAGGTGCAAGTGGTAGGACACCTTTGATCGGAATAATGTAAAGGAAGATCGCGATAGTAGATTGATATGTATCAACTATATAAAGATGTGGGATGAAGCTAAGGATCCTTATGCTTCCCCAAAAACTGGAACCAAGTGTTTTTTTACCCAGATCTATTGGATAAGGATTTGTGGTTTGTATTGAGACATGACCCTAGATCAAAACATATTTTTGAGAATAATAGTGATATCATGCCAACCAAGCTGGAAGATAATTAGGGCGATCATGAGAATAAAGAGTGATATGGTACATGTGTTATTTCATCATTTATACTATTTGAGATGGGTTTTTATAAAGAAGAGGACTTAACCTTATAACAAAGACTCTTTTTTTTAAACATTAAAATATGTATTTTGACTTAATTGGTTTGCATTATGTTAATGTTAAAATCAGTTCACTTGATAATTTTCAATTATGCTGATATCGAAAAAATCCACTGTATCAAGTTCTTTTTTTTATGTCAATTCCTAAAATAATACAACTACTTTATTTCTTTAAATGTGTGTGAATGATATCTTCAAAATTTTAAAAAATGTATCAATGTACACTGTTATTTTCGGTACGTAAGATCATAATAAAATAATGATAATTCTAAACATGAATTTATTTACATTATTTTCTAAACTTTATTATGTTACAAAAATTCATATTATTCTAGATTTAATATTTTACAATTATTTATATTCATACAAATTTTCAATTATGGTAAGTTAACAATATATACGGTATACATTTTACTTACTGTAGTTATAGTTCAAAATTGACAATTAATTTACAATTTTACGATTTTACAAATTTACAAATTTACAGATTTTAATAGAATTGAATCATGACAATACATACAATTAAAAACAAAATTTCACAATTTCACAATACAATTACAATTACAATTTTACCAATATTTTACATACAATTACAATTACAATTACAATTACAATCATTTCACAATACAATTATAATTACAATTACAATTTTACAGTTTTACATACAATTACAATTAAAATTAAAATTACAATCACAATGCATACAATTACACTTACACTTTTACAAATTTACAATTTTTACAATTCTAAAAATATTTTACATACAATTACAATTAAAATTAAAATTACAATTACAATTACAATTACAATTATAATTTTACAATTTTACATACAATTAAAATTAAATTTCAATTTCAATTACAATTACAATTTTACAATTTTACATACAATTACAATTACAATTACACAACTTTACAATTACCAATACATAATATTTAATAAATATCATGATTTAATATTAAAAATAAACATCACAATCAACCATCGCACAAACATCATATTCTAAAATACACATTCAAATTCGCTAACATCATCTAATCATCATTATCATGATAGTGTAAAGAAAACAAGTATTATATAACATAATCACAACACAAACTTCAAATATACATCTCATGTCAGATAATTGCTATCACATAGACATCTATCTGCAAGAACATTAAATGAGCATAGCTAATGTGACCTAACAATATACACATCATGATAAACACGAACATGTAAATTAAGTAAATCAACATGAACATAAAATACATGCACTATATATATATATACAACTGTAATATAATTTCATATAAATGTCAAATATCTCGTGGTACTACATCAATACTAGTACTAGTTGGGGCTTGCTTATTCGATGGTGCAGCCTTCTTAGTGGATGGTGTGGCCTTATGAGATGGACTCGACTGCTCATGATCAGGTGCCTAATGAGTCGATAGTTGTGTCTGCTCAGGACTAGGTGTTTGTTGAGATGGTGCAGATTGACTAGAAGATGCATGCTGATCAGGACTTGACGCTGGCTATTCGTGATCTTTAGTGCAAGGTGAAGGAGAAGGACTACTAGAATGATGATCACTCCCCTCGTGATCATGATCATCAGATGAGTTGCTCTGTCGTGCATCTCCATGACGCCTGTCCCTCCTAGCTGCCAATACACTAGAAGCTCAAACGATATTACACATAAGGGTCATCATATTGCGGGGCATGTCTCTCTAGAGATTTGTGAGCCTACGATCAACCAGGATCTATCTGATAATAGTAGGGTAGACTCCCTCATCAACCAAGAGTCAACACAATTGGTCGCCCAACTCCATCCTGAATCAGGTGTCCACCCTACACGACACTCCCGTGAGTATCTGCATCTGAGGTTAGGTCTATCACCCTGATCCTCCGCCTCCACCATATCCTTGTCAACATCTACACCCAGAGCATCCGGTGGGGGTCGAATCATGTCCCCAAGGAATGCCCCAATATATACAAAATATATAGTACATAACAATAATTAGACAATTTCATTAAACAATTTACTAAAACAAGCTAAAGAATATGTTAGAATAAATTTTATTCTAATTAATTAATTAAGACAATAAAATGAAACTATATTAATTTAAAGAAAACACTAATATTACCTCTCGTATCTGGTGCCTCATCCTATATGAAGAGGATGTTGGTACACCATTGTCAATCCAAACAGGCATATGGACAAGACACCATCATGAATGAGTGATCATCATAACTAGCTAGCAACTCCAATGCATCAGTAGATATCCTATTCGGAAAGTCAGACATGCCCCTCTTAGGCATCATTTGATGTAGCAGCGGAATTCGTAGTTTTGAATATTGTAGCAAAAGACTTGTATGCTTGTTGACTTTGATAGCAGAAATAGCTTTAATTATAAAAATACACAAGAGGTATTTATAATAATAATATTTTATTGATAAGATATGACATGATTGAATGATTACAATGAGGTCCCGCTTTTCTGCCCATGCAGGTACCTTTTCACGAATGGGCATGTCTTTTAGACATGCCTTTTCATTAACCTAATGATTATTTAGCCTAATCCTAATTGATTAGCTAGTAATTACATTTATTTCTATTTATTCTATTAATAACTATATTTATTACTTTAGTTATGAATTAGATTCATAACATTGCCTCCTTCTTTGAAAAGCTTTGTCCTCAAAGCTATATTGTTGGCATTTATCTTCATCTTTAATCGCTAATCATTTCAACTTATGTAATTTGACATGTTATCTTAACCTCGACAATTTTTTTCATTTCAGATTATCTGCTAAGAATGTCTTTAATCACTGGTACCTTCCTTGTATTTTGCACACTGTTCTAAATCCATGTGATTTTTTTTATTTTTTTATTTTTTATTTTTTTAAATCACATAGTACTTTCTTCTCTCTTTTTTTCCATTAATTTAATTAATTAAATAGTGATTTTAATTAGTTAAATTATTAATAGTTATAACAATAAAACTAATACGTATATATATACATATATATAGAAGTAACTTTATAAAAATCTATTAAAGTAACTTATAATTAAATTACTTTAACCATTTTTATAAAATTATTTTTGTTTATTTATTTTTATGACTATAGGTTCATTCAAATAGTCATGTCCCTTCTCGTGTCCCTTTACTGCACATTCCATTTTAATGTGTGTGGTAATCCATAAACAATAGTTTGTTGGGGCATTGAAGGCATAATCCCTTCCATATCCAGAACGACGGAACGGACAGAGCACCCGATTCACACGATTTTGAACTGGCTCGGTATTTGATCACGATTAATGACCATGAAATAAAAAAAGACCTTGCTCTTTTGACAGTTTTCAAAGTCAAAATCAAACATCGCATAACATTATCAATATATATAATCGACGTGTCGACATTTACTGTTTTCTCCAGCAGGTTTGTTTCTTTCTGCGTAATTTTTGTAAGGAATTCATTCATATGTGACATCGAAGGAAATCCATCTATTATTGCCTGCTCTTTTGAGGCCAATTTATTCTGCTCCTCTATGTAAGTTAACACAGTCACTGTTGAGTTTATGAGTTTCTCATGAACTTTTCGTTCCACCTGAACTTGCTCGTGATAATCAACACAGAGTTTCTCAGCCTTCGTCTGGTCCAATAAGTTGTACAATTCTTCTGGAAGCTTCTCGATTGGTTCGGACAACATATTGTCATACTCCTGGTTGAACTTAGGCAGAATAGCCTAAAAAATATCTTCGGGAGACCTTGGGCCCGGAGACTGTCGTCCTTCGCGTTCGCGGTTGCTTCCGGCTGGCGGAGAGATGTGACGATCATCTCCGGCAGGCGGAGAGATGTGACGGTTGTCTCGTTCACCTCCCTTTGCCGGAGGAGTAACGCTCCGATGACGCTCATGATCGCGGTTCCCAAACCTGCCACGCGAAGGACTCCTACTCCTTCTCCTGACACGTGGAGGACTCTGACTACTTCTACGTTCGTGGCTCCTTCGAATAGGACTCATATGATTCACTCTATCTATCACAAAGATCTTTTTCATGTCTGTTAATTCTATTATCATTTGGCATCCATTTTGCAGAAAAATATCTTTTCCTTCCCGTGAGTTATATGCTCGAAAAGCCTCCCTTACTAAGTCTGATAACTGATGCGCCTACTGAAGAAGATTCTTCCGAGGGACAACTTCATCATGCAGTCTAGCACAGAGTTCCCAGGATAATATCTTCAGAGAAATATTGAATGTGACTCTTAACTTTCCATGCTGCACCACCCTCAGCTCTGGAAATATAGACTCATGAACTGCACGTGGAAACTCTAATACCCATTTTCCTGGTGGAACCATGTAGCTCTCTTCAGCTATATCAAGACATAAAAGTTCCTCCAACAGCCCACTGTCGTACTTGATCTTGAAAAGTCTC
The DNA here is from genome assembly GCA_034641835.2 of Pinus albicaulis. NCBI lineage: Eukaryota > Viridiplantae > Streptophyta > Pinopsida > Pinales > Pinaceae > Pinus > Pinus albicaulis. Next base: position 220,377 of record JAXQQM020073445.1, read on the forward strand.
GGCAAGACGTCTGTACTATATTCAAATCCTCGCCCAGGCTGCATTCCACATATGTTGCAGAACTAATAATCCATCGGAAACAGGCCTTGCGCATTCCTGCTCATTTGAGAAGAGTTGTAGCTTGATAAGCACCACCGCTCCGTTGCTCCCGGAGCAAAATACTCCTGAACAAGCTTCCTCCAAAATCCTATGCCATTATCCTGTGGTCGATTTCTCTAATCTTGAATATAAAGCATAAGAATCTCAAGACACTGGGAGGCAACAGCTGCTGGCATTTGACTTCGTACTCCTGCATCAACACTGTTGCCAACATAGTTTACAGGGGCACTGGGTGATCCATGCAATAAGTGTCGCCCTCCAATATTTAGGCCCTGGAATAATGGGTTTTGTGCTCTTGCGTGAATTTGGCCAAGATGTTGTATCCCTGCCAAATGTGATCCAGGGTTACCACCATGCTGGTGCACTTGGTTTACCTGAGGTTGACCCAAATGAAAAGAAGCCTGCTGGTTAGTTTGAAATGGGGATTGATGTGACCCAGACTGCAAATGTCGAGTTTGATAAACTTCCTGTTGATTTACTGCAGCTTGCTGATTTGCCACTTGGCCTTGGGCATGAGGCTGATTTTGAAGAATAACTGATAACGGATGACCGTTTGAATTTAAGTACTGCTCTTGAAACTAGCCTTGCAAAGTGTTCTGTGGGTTTATCCCCTGCATTGGAAATCCTAGACTTTGCATGGTCTGCATGACAAGATCTTTATCTTGATTGATATCATAATTATCTATTACATCTTCTCCAGCTTCATGTTGTTCCGCTTCTTCACCATCTTGATTGGTAATAATTTTTTTATAGTCATTATTCTGATCTACATTTTCTTCTTCAACTTCTTCACCCTTATCCACATCAGCTTCATCTTTTTGTGTTTTTTTATTATTGCTGGCAATGATATTTCTTGTATAAGGTACACATTTATGTCTTGTGAAGTATATGTCTCCACATTTCCAACATTTCCCTTCTTCTTTACTTTTATTACGCATTGGTGGGGGAATATATTTAGTTGACTTTTCCATGGGTGTTTTAACTGATTTCCCTTTATCATAACTAACTGCTTTCTCATTTTTACAACATTTTTCATCTTTCTGTTTCTCTTGATTTTCTTTTCTATTACGAGAAATTTTTTTAAGATCTGCAGAAATTTTTTTACACTCGTTTGTGATTTCTGCCCAAGAATTCTCTACTTGCTGAAGTTTTTCTTGAACTTTTTTAATTATTTCAATTCTTTTGGGATCTTCACGTAATGGCACATTATATGGTAAATAATGTGCTCGAGCTTGTAAACTACATTCGTAGGCTTGTAGAACGACGTTGTGTGCCATTCCTTCAACCTGTCCTCAATATGGCTCTGATACCACTGTAACAGTGGAATTCGTAGTTTTGAATACTGTAGCAGAAGACTTGTATGCTTGTTGACTTTGATAGCAGAAATAGCTTTAATTATAAAAATACACAAGAGGTATTTATAATAACAATATTTTATTGATAATATATGACATGATTGAATGATTACAATGAGGTCCCGCTTTTATACCCATGCAGGTACCTTTTCACGAATGGGCATGTCTTTTAGACATGCCTTTTCATTAACCTAATGATTATTTAACCTAATCCTAATTGATTAGCTAGTAATTACATTTATTTCTATTTATTATATTAATAACTATATTTATTACTTTAGTTATGAATTAGATTCATAACATTTGACCTCACATCTGCATCCATACATGCAACATTAGCCCACAAGGCTGCCAAACAAAAGTAGGCCTTGTCTCCAGAAAACTCACAAAAAATAAACAAAATAAATCTAAAGCAAAAGGAAAGGTAAATCTACCATGTGCCTGAGAATGAAATCTATCTAATTTTGTACAAAATTGTTGCAAAAAAATTGCAGGGCATCCCACAAGCCATGGTGCCTGTAATAAAGAATCAACGTAAAATAAAAGTAGGAAACTAATGCACTGCCCATCACTAGTATAGTGTGAAATGGTCATTAGTAGTAGTGAGAGGCACCTCACCTCCTCTAGACTAAATGAAGCAATGCATAACTGACCATCGAACACCTAAAAATCTGCAGGAGAAACTATATTTTCCCTAATGTATCTCTGGTAGTACACCAACTGACTCCCTGCTGCAAAAACAATGGGGAAATATGCGAACTGGGGTAAATATTGCCCTCTCCTAGATATGCCAGTAATAAAACATATTTCCTCAGTGAGCTCATACCACTGGTGAGGACTGACCTGGAAAGTGTGTCTGTGGGGATCCAACCTCTAGATCAGTTTTCCCAATAACCCACTGTGCCCCTTCAGGGATGTAGCCTCCTCATAAAACTTGAGGAGGCCTACCTCCCTTAGGATAAAATGGGTGGTTGTCATAATAGGGCAAGGGTACAAAAGTCTCTCTCTCCCATGCCTGCCATAATTGAATCACATTATAATAGTTATCCATATGCTCTTATTGTTCCCTTTTCTCTCTCCATTGACGTCACTAAAGGATTCACATATTAAATACAATTTTTTATTAAATGAGAAATGTATTTACAAATATATATATATATATATATTATTGAAAAAAAAACACTTGGTGCGCCCAGAAAAACAGTAACGCACCGTTAGCGGTGCGTACTTCTTTATTGCGCACCACGCCCGGTTCGCATGAAAAATGTTCGCTTACCACCCAACTAGGAAATAATTTTGTGCGGTGCATTGATCAAACTAACCACCCCGGGTAGATAGTTTGGTTAATGCACTGCCCAAAAACAGTACATGTGAATGGTGTGGTCCTGTAAATGACCACATCGTTGACTATGTAATGTTGTCGGACAGACGATGCGTTGTCCTAACTATCCACCCCAGGGCAGTTAGTTTGGTCAATGCACTTCCCTCCCAATAATATTACATAGTCAACGGTGTAGTCCTGTAAACGATTGCTCTAACCTGTTATTTTTTAAATTTTATTGGTGTGCATTTTCTCAGTACTACACTGGAACCCAATGTGATTACTGTTAACACCGTTCGTGGTGTGTCCTGTAAATTTATAGGCAACACCGCCAATGGTGCTAGCCGAACGGCTCGAACGCACTGTGCATGATTTTTTTTTTAACGGTTAATTTTAAGTTAATTTCAAATTTTAATCCGCTAAAAGGTTTAGTTATTGAGAAAAAAGTAGATTACCTATACATTTGCATGTCAAGGAGGAAAATTTGTTGAGGAATTAAAAAAAAACAAATTTTCCCACCATTTTCGAAAATTCAAACTCCACACAGTGCGCAATGGACGACAACAATGCAAGCAATGGGAGAACCGATGGTAGGGAAAATCATAGAAGACAAACTCACACTGGTTCTTGAGAGGTCTAGAGAATTGATCAAGTAAAAATGAGGCTTTTACATGTCGTAATTTTTTTTTTAAATTAACCATTTTTCGGTGCACTCGATTTTGAAATGCATCAGGCGATTTTATCAATGGCACACCGCACATCGTTACGGTGTGCTGGATTATAGATATGCACTAGGCTATTTTGTACGTAGAGCACCAATGCTCTAGAGTACTTAGATGCACCGGGCAGGTTTGTACGAAGAGCACCATGTCTCGGTGTGCCAATTTATAGTACACACTGGTGCGTTTTTCATAAAATTCACTAGTGTGTTTTATGATGAGAAACACACCACAAAGAAACATCCTCAAAAACCTCCACCCGCCAACCTCCTCTAGTGGCCTCCGATACAAATGGATATCTGGGCTATTTTTATAAGGGCTTCCTCAAAGACATCCACTAGAGGGTCATTTCCTTGCAGTGAATTTAATGGACAATTATTACTCTCCTCCCCTGAGATTATTCTAAGTAAAATTTCATTGATGGTGTCTAGGTTGATGAGGTGCATGTTTCTCATTCATTCCTAAAATAGAATACAGTCCTCATTAAATCTTCTAACCCAACCACTTTTAACATTTAGTGATTTTATAAGATTGAAATCCCTACCAAGAATCTAGGGTGTAGGGGAAAGGAGATGATGTCACCTAGTGATTGAGAAAAGGAAGGTTGGTCTGTCTCTCGAGGAGGATAGGCCTTAGACATTAAAAATAAAGCATTTTTTTTCTAATTCAATTAACCTGAATTGAATTGTTAAAATATGATGGGTAGAAAACATTTTTATGACCTCTATTTCTTCGGAGTTCCATATAATAACCATACCATTATTATTCCCTTAAGCATCTGTGGTTGTCAAATGAAATTCCTTACCCCATTTTTTTACCATGTTGAAGAGGGATTCAATTGATGATTTGGTCTCCTATATCATCATTACTTCAAGATTTTATGATTTCCACTGTTATTTAAGGAGAATTTGCTTACCTTTACAGTTGAGGCCCTAGATATTCCATGAGATGATATTCATTTTGGGGTATGTTGGAGGCAGGAAATATATTCATGATAGTTTTAATACTCCTTGAATTCACCAACATATCGCCCAGTTCACTCAAATGTTTTAGATTTTATTTTCACTCCTTTTTCTTTTCCTATCTATGTGGATTTATGGAGTCTTTCAAAGGTTGAGAATAAACTCCAACCACACCATTTTTAGAATCGAAAAAAATTGTTTTAAAACCATTCTAGCATAGTTTGAAGAATGCCCTACCCAACATTTTTACTTGGTGTTCGAGTAGGGAAAATGGGTCATTCCCCTTCTATGCATTTCTATATTTTTTAAACCAAGGGATTCAAGATCCATTTCATCGATACGATCTAAGGAAATTTCATGGATTTCTAACAGAGGGGCCTAAGTTTCTAAATTAGAGGATGTGGGATGCGGGGATTCAATGGTTGGGGTGGGTTGGGTCAAAGTGGCGTGTAATGGTAGAGTTGAATCCTACATTTTTGTCAAACCCTCCTCCCACATTTACCCAAGCTAACTAGTCCACTAGGTTAAACATGTGACAAAAGGCTACTATGATTTTATTCAAATCCTCATGTATAGTTAAGAAAGTGGAACTGAAATAATGAAACCAAACTGAAATTCCACACATACTACAAAACCCTCTAGAGACAACCAACCCTTCCAAGTGACCAACCCCTGAAGAAAATTGACATTTTGCAGGTTTAGACCCTTAATCTCTCCCATGAGAAACCATGCATACAAATTAGGCCTTCGAATCACTCCCACAACAAGGAATTCCAATGAATGTGGACCTTTTCAGGTCGTTTTGTGTTAGTGACCTGATATTTTGAGCCACTTTTTTAGGGCCAAGTCTCAGGCCACAACCCACAACTTCATGAAACCTTCAGAAATGAATAATAAAAATGGAACAAAGCTACCAATGTAATCAATGCTACAAATACTTGATATGAACCCTACTAGCCATAACAGGTGTTTTTTCAAACATGTCACAAATATGCAATCTACAGGTCATAGCAAAAAATCAAATCATAGGGGTCTCATACTTATCTGAGATTTATATAGAAGAATTTTTTCAATATCAAAATAGATAGGTTATCATATATTAGGTCATATATTCATTATATATCCATTTTATAGTCAAAACATGATGAGAACCATACATCAAGTCTGTCATAAAACATACTAATAACCAACACATAAACAACACATAACCAACAAAAATAAAAAGGATATATCAAACATCAAAACCACATATGAACCCAAACATTTACACATGAAATACCAAGGTGAATAATCTCTTATTGATGAATGAAAAATCCAACTAGTTTTGGGACTTCCACAAACCACGCGACCATATATTGGGCTCAACCAAATCTTTCTTTCAGTCAATCATCCTTGTCCCATATTCCAAGCATGAATATGGGACTCAAAACAAAACCAAACTAGGTTTCCTCAGGATTTACCGCAATCCCAACCTGATCATTAGGCCCTAAATAATCATGGATGCCACTGTATTTCCCCACCTAAACCATGAGGAATTTTCCTGCCTCCTAGTATCTAGGATTTACTATATATCCCATGATTCACTGGTCAAGAATCCCTATGCATAATTGAGACTCCACCCTATAGGATTTATAGTATATCTTGCCATACACCAGTCAAGGATTTGTAGGCCTGATCAAGGGCACACACCTTTAGGCTTTACCATATATCCCACCATTCACTAATCAAGGATTCCTAGGCCTACCGAGGAACACAAAATCCAGCTTTGCCACAATCCAACCTTCTTCGGTCTAGGGATTCTGTTGATGGTGTTGGAATTGCCAAGATTTAGGGGATCTCCCCAATATGAAGTGCCAATTAGACCTCACACAGTTTGGTGTAGGAGTTCCATTTTGATCTACGAGCTATTTTATGATGTACTGGGTTTTAATGATATACCTTGGTTGGAAATATGCATAGAGTGATGTATGGTGACTTTGGTGAGAGAAAGTGTGTGAACCTGCCAAAATTCAAGTGCAATGCATGAAGGTTACAACATAGGAAGAGAAAAAAAGTTTGCCCTTTATAATCCTACAATAGTACACATCTTGAAAGGAACACACGAGCATAAATGACATCACAAGCTAATATGCGAAATAGTTAACAAGTTAAAAATTATGAAATAATATAACAAAAAAAATTCAACAAGATTTGTACGAATGCAAACGAAATAGTTCATAATCATAAGCGAAAGTGAAATAATATACATTTCAAATAAAACAAGAATAGTATTACTATATTAACAGCATATGCATGAAAGTGTGATAGCTGTGAGATTTTATTAAAAGTGAAAGTTCTAGTCATACATACACCATTAACGAACCACTAGGCCCCATAGTGGAACGTGAAGTCAACACCACCTACTCCTCCAAATAAGTATACACCCTCTAGGCTTAGGAGAAGCCAAGGCTCTCATAAAAATCCCAATCTCTTTTCTAAGCCCAAGTCTAGCCAAAAGGTTGGCTCCAAAAAGCACTTTACATGAGTTCTGAGTTTATATTTATGACAAAAGGGGGTGACTCTTCACATTCCCCTTTGTGATTCTTGGACTCTTCTCATGAATCTTGAACTTCTTTACAAAATTTATGATTACATTACATCATGACTCTTCACATTCCAATATTGGCACTTGGAACTCCACTTTACAGATTAGTTACAAATAATATTACATTTTACACTCATACCCATATAAGACAAAATAGGGTAGAGACAAATTGACAACCTAAAAAGACAAAATACTATCATTATTTATTTTGGGGAAACTCTAGCTCAAGAAATTCCACTTGATGTTTCTTGGTCACATATTGGTGCCAAGCTCAGTATTGTGTGATGGTGTCTGACTAGAAGCATACTCTAGCCTCCATGGCATCTGGGTACAATGGTTTGGAACTAGTTTAAACTTCCTTACGTAGTAGGAGAAACATTGTTCTCACTTAGATAGGTCCACCAATGTAGTTCTGCATATTTTTTCTATTGAAATCCAAGTCTTGCTTGGTGGTGATATGTATAAGCTACTCCAAGTATTCTTCGATCTCCTATCTGACCTGTTTCCTACATTTGGCTTCAGTGAGCAAGCCAACTAATGGGATCTTGTGCATGTTTACCAATAAATCTAGACTGTTGTATAAGGTACATATGAGTCTCGAATTCTACCAATGTACAAGGCAAGTTTCTTATTGTTCCAGATCAATATTCAATTTCTTACTTTCTCCAACTCTTCATGTTGCTTCATTTCCTTTCCCATGTCAATCAGTGCCCATTTTTATCACATTGACTATTCATGCACGATAGTGATTCCAACTTATAAATTCCTAAGGGTTTTTAAAATTTATTTACATTGCTACTGCGAGCCATGAAAGTGGACAAATACCTTATGTATGGTGACAAGTTCCTCATAGAGGTTCCACATGGTCCCTCCAAGTGTTGATACTTAACCAAGTATCATTGCTCTCATCTCCTCCAAGTAGACTTGTGTGAAAGATGTGTTATAAGTTGTTGCGTGGAGCTATTCTACCTCTTTCCTGACAACCCGTAATTTATTTACCACTTAATTATTCTCGATCATGTTTAATCTTGCTGCACCTGCGAAGGGAAAGTTGGATTTGGAAATGGAATTGGGATTATTCCTAGTGTCTACCACTATCACCCTTTCTCTAATGAGTGAAGATGATGCTAGGTCATTTGGAAAGTGCTTCTTACGAACTTGTATAATCTTCCTTTGAAACTAATCGTACGAAATATTGTACATGTCCATAATTGGATAATCATTAAGGGTAAAAACTTACTCTTCCTCACTAAGAGCTAACACTGCTGCTGGAGGGGGTGGATACTAAATGGTGACATGTTGTGTACTCAAAATTAGTTCGATATCCTGATTCTATGGCTCTGGTTCCTCCTATATATCCACAATTTCAAGCAATTGTTAAATTTTCTGAGTAATCCCTATGTCCTCCATCTGTCCACTCTCCACCTCTATTGTTGGTCAGCTTTTTTCTTTCTCTTCACCTATATTTTTTCATTGTTTCTTCTGCTATTTTGCATTTTCTTTCTTCTTCTTCCTTCTTCTGCTTCTTTTATTTTTTTTCTTCTACTTTTCTTCCTCCAAACTCCTTCTATCTTCTCTCTTAATTTTTTTTTCCCGCTGCATCCATTGTTTCCTCTTTGCCTCTACTTCCAAAGCTACTTTCACAATATATCGATCCACTTTCATCTTGCGATTTATTTCTCCTCCTCGACTGTAATAAAATTTTATCTTTCCCTTATCTTATGCAGGGTTTCTCCCTTCTACTGGCACTACTTATAAAGTTACTTCCTTCTACGGATTCATCTAAGAAGTTCTTGCAAAAATGACCAACTCGCGGATTTGCATGCATTATAGAAATTCATCCATGGATCCTCCTCTATCCAATGAAATGTCCAGCTAAGCCACTAGAAGTGCATTCTTCGAAAATGGTATTTGAAAATACCACAAGTATTGTATGGATTAAAGTTTTTGGTATCGAATGCAAACTTCTCTATCACCTTTCCTTCGGTATCCATCAATTTCAAGTTCTTGATCTCGTACAATCCAATTTTTGTAGGAAGACTTGGCCATGGTGCTTTATTATTCCCATGGAAAGCTATTGAGAAACATGTGGATAGGTGATATGAAACTTCTTACATCACAAGCTTGTCGGTGACGTACCTTGGAAAAATATGAGGAGACTTCTGACCACCGAACATTCTAAGGAAGGTGCCATTTAGTGAGTCAAATCAATGTGTGATCTGCACTATTGCCCAAATTTCTACTTGTGACATGCAAGGTGGTTCTTCCTCAAATATAAGATTGTATAATGGAATGAGGAAGTGGTCAATTCGCTTCTCCATTACTCTTCCATGGTTGCAATCTAAGAGCACTCTACAATATATGTACACAATAGGGTCTCGCGATGTCCAAGTTCAGCTCATGTCATGGAATGAATTCTGTGTATGTATGGCATCCAATAAATATGAAAACTTGTAGAACCTTGCTTTCCCACCCTTGGGAGGATTCTGGGCATGTGCTGCATGGGTTATCAACTGCTAAGCCAACAAATATAACCACTTGAATGACTTCCCCTCGTTCACAGCTTGGTTCAATAAAATTTCCCACCCTTCAAGAAAGGTCTCTCTGCTCTGTTCAATGTATGTTTTTCAAGCTAATATAGCCAAGATATGGTAGGCGCTTCCAAGAGACTTTGTCTAGTATGTGTTGCTCAGTGTTTCTCGAAAATTTGATGCCTCTTTCACCCAACTTTTAACATTGTCTCTTATGCTCACATAGTTGTTGGTGGCATAAAAGTACGAGTGTATGAATGTTTCTAGCTTGGGGAAATGATACATAAGATCATAATATTATTCCAGAAACATAGCAATCTTCTATTCGATGCAATTGTTCAGTGTCATGGTCTTCACATCAATATGTGAAACAATCCAGCTGAGGACATCTGCACATGGGAAGGTTGGATATCTACATGCAACCTTGTATAGTCTTGAATGTTGAACACATAGATATACCCTTCGATCCTCTAGATCTACCTTGAATCTCTTTGCAGAAAAAGCTTCATTAAATTTCTACCATGTTACATTTGACTCTTTTTCCACAAACAGTTGAGTGTCTGCATACACTGACAAGCTTACTGGCGTTTTCTCAAATCCTTTGATACAAATTTATGTAGGAACACAATAAAATAAAGAAATAAACATAAACATAGAGATGCAACAAAAAATATACTTCATTTAATTAATATCAAATAACTAAAATAAGCTTACATCCAGAATGGAAATAAACTAGCTCAGACAATGATAGCTTATCTATGAGAAGAGATGTGATGGATACATGCCTCTAAATTGTGTTACAATGAGGCTGAATGGAAATTTTGTTATTGAAAAACATGGGAAAACCCTAAACAACCAAAACCATAACCCCATGACATGGAACGCCAAGAGCTTGTGGGCCTCGTTGGGTTTAGTTGGGCATCCAACTTCTCGGGGTCGTAACTTGGTCATATTATGTTTGTTTGGTGCATAAAATATATGTCTAAAACATATATATAAGTAATAAAATATTTTACACCAACCCCTTCATATGAAATTCATTGAAAGTTTTATTGGAATTCATTTAAAAAATAATTATATATGAAATTCATTGAATTTTTTCTTGAAATTCATTTCAAAATATTGTTTATGAAAGTTTCTTGAATTTTTTCTTGAAATTAATTATTTGAAATTCATCATGTAGAACATTATTAACCTTCCTAGCCTTTTAAAATGTCAAAATTATAGTGAGCTCGGGAGGCTTCTCTCCAAGATTTTTGAGCATAGGAATAAAATCTTAAATCAAATTAAATAACTCTTTTCTTTAGGTCCGATAGACCAAATATTGGTCTCCGTGGATGTTAACCATCATCATAATCATCATCATCACCATGAAAGTTTCTTGAAATTCATTCCAAAAAATAATTATATATGAAATTCATTGAAATGTTTCTTGAAATTCACTTCAAAATGTTGTTTATGAAAGTTTCTTGAAATTTTCCTTGAAATTCATTATTTGAAATTCATTATGTAGAATATATATGAAAGTTTCTTGAAATTCATTTCAAAAGATAATTATAAATGAGATTCATTGAAATTCATTTTTTTCTTGAAATTCAAAATTTTCAAAATATTGTTTCTGAAATTCATTTCAAAATATTATTTCTAAAATTTTCTTGAAATTTGTTTAAAAAATAATTGTATATGAAATTCATTGAATTTTTACTTGAAATTCATTTCAAAATATTGTTTATGAAAGTTTCTTGAAACTTTTCTTGAAATTCATTATTTGAAATTCATTATGTAGAATATATATGAAAGTTTATTGAAATTCGTTTCAAAAATTAATTATATATGAAATTCATTGAAATTTTCCTTGAAATTAATTTCAAAATATTGTTTATTAAAGTATCTTGAAAATCTTCTCGAAATTCATTATTTAGAATATATATATATATATATCAAAATATTGTTTTCATTTTTTAAAATATATATGAAATTTTCTTGAAATTCATTAATTAGAATATATATGAAAGTTTCTTGAATTTTTTCTTAAAATTCATTTAAAAAATAATTATGATGATGATGATAGTGGTGGTGGTTAACCTCCACTAAGACCAATCTTTGGTCTATCTGACCTAAAGAAAAGAGTTATTTAGTTTTATTTAAGATTTTATTCCTATGCTCAAAAAGCTTGGAGAGAAGCCTCCTGAGCTCACTATAATTTTGACATCTTAAAAGGCTAGGAAGGTCAGTATTGCAACAAAGATTATGAAATTGAGCTCTAATGTGGTTGTACGTGGGGTACTCTAAGAGAAAGTGATTTTCATCCTCGATGTTCATATTCTCAAAGAGATGGCAGATCCTTTCCATCCATGATGTTTTAGGAACTGTCCAACGACCTGTTTCACTATGGAGCTCATGAGAGTTCGTTCTAATCTTGACTATATTAATTTTCTTCTTTGAGCTAGTTAAAATAGATAGATACTTTTGATCTTCTAGGGTGGGTTTAATGACCTCCTTATAATATCTTAATTTTCTTTTAGCTGCTAGATCTTTCTCACACCACATTTTTTCTTTGAACTTAGAAATAACAATTTTTTTAATATTATTAATGTTTTGCAATGCAACATTCTCGTCAATCTCCCAATGGTTTACCCAGGCCCTGGTGTCTTTATACCAACCTCCTTTAATTCTTAGGTGGTTTTAGCTGGAATTTAAAGCTAGCTTAGGAAGTCTATGGTCTCCTATGTTATTGATCTTGTGCTTGTACAACAGAATCCTAGTCATAGCTAGGCTCTCGATAGGGGAAAGACCCACTTCTATAAGGAGAATAGGATAGGGTGTATTGCTTTTAATTTTAAGCTTAAAAGTTATAAAATGCTTCTGGATTTGCTTAATCTTTCTCCAGGATTCTCTGGAGATGCTGCAACCCCAAACCTCACATCCATATAAGATAACAGGAGTGACTATATATGAAATTCATTGAAATTTTTATTGAAATTCATTTAAAAAATAACTATATATGAAATTCAATGAATTTTTTCCTGAAATTCATTTCAAAATATTGTTTATGAAAGTTTCTTCAAATTCATTTGAAAAATAATTATATATGAAATTCATTTAAAAATAATGTTTATTAAAATTTCTTGAATTTTTTCTTGAAATTCATTATGTAGAATATATATGAAAGTTTCTTGAAATTCATTTCGAAAAATAATTATATGTGAAATTCATTGAATTTTTTCCTGAAATTCATTTCAAAATATTGTTTATGAAAGTTTCTTGAAATTCATTTTAAAAATAATTATATATGAAATTCATTTAAAAATATTGTTTATGAAAATTTCTTGATTTTTTTCTTGAAATTCATTATGTACAATATATATGAAAGTTTCTTGAAATTCATTTCAAAAGATAATAATATATTAAAATCATTGAAATTTTTCTTGAAATTCATTTCAAAATATTGTTTATGAAAGTTTCTTGAAATTCATATGTAGAATATATATGAAAGTTTCTTGAAATTCATTATGTAGAATATATATGAAAGTTTTTTGAAATTCATTTCAAAAAATAATTATATATGAAATTCATTGAAATTTTTCTTGAAATTTATTTAAAAATATTGTTTATGAAATATTCTTGATTTTTTTCTTGAAATTCATTATTTACAATATATATGAAAGTTTTTTGAAATTCATTTCAAAAAGTAATTATTTATGAAATTCAATGACAGTTTCATTGAAATTCATTTGAAAATATCTTTTATTAAATCTTCTTGAATTTTTATTGATGAAATTCATTAATTAGAATATATATGAAAATTTCTTTAAATTAATTTCAAAAGATTGTTTTCATTATCTAAAATACATATGAAATTTTCTTGTCATTCATTATTTAGAACATATATGAAAGTTTCTTGAATTTTTTTTTTAAATTCATTTAAAAAATAATTATATATGAAATTCATTGAAATCTTGAAATTAGAAAATATATATATATATATATATATATATATATATATATATATATATATATATATATATATATATATATATATATATATATATATATATATATATGAAAGTTTCTTGAAATTTAAAATTTCAAAATATTGTTTTTAAAAGTTTCTTGAATTTTTTCTTGAAATTTATTTAAAAAATTCATAAATGAAATTCACTGAAATTTTCTTGAAGTGAATTTCAAAACATTTTTTTTGAAAATTTTCTTAAAATTCATTAAAAAAATAATTCATTTGTTTCTTGAATTTTTTCTTAAAAATCAGTTAAAAAATTCATATTGAAATTAGTTAGTTAGAATATATATGAAATATTTTTTCTTGAAATTCATTTAAAAAATTAATATTGAAATTCGTTATTTAGAATATATACGAAAGTTTCTTGAATTTTTGTTTCTAAAAGTTTCTTGAAATTTACTAAAATTAATTTAAAAAATAATTCATATTTTTTCTTGAAATTCATTTGAAAATTTCAAATTGCAATTGTTCATTTATAATCTTGAAAAATTTTCTTGAAATTTATTTAAAAAACTCGTATTGAAATTCATTATTTATAATATATATAAAAGAAATTTTCTTGAAATTCATTTAAAAACTTCATATTGAAATTCATTATTTAAAATATATATGTAAGTTTCTTGAAATTTTTGTTTCTTAAAGTTTCTTGAAATTTTTCTTGACATTCCTTTAAAATATAATTCATATTTTTCTTGAAATTCATTTAAAAAAATCATATTGAAATTCATTATTTAGAATATATATGAAAGTTTCTTGACATTTTTGTTTCTAAAATTTTCTTGAAATTCATTTAAAAAATAACTCATATTTTTCTTGAATTGCTTTAAAAAATTCATATTTTTTTTTTCTAAATTGAGCTAATTCTATTTATGTAAATATAATAGTACAAAACTGCCGCAGTTCAGCTGCGTTAGCCTGAAACTGGGCCTGAAAGTCAAGCATAATTCTGAAAAGAAGCTACCCATATAGGGAAACCAGCTCTGTAATAGCAGTCGCACCGCCCTTGTATAGGGAAACCGGTGGAGTAGTTATAATTGCTATGAGACAGTAACAAAAAGCTAGCACTATCATTAACGAAAACCAGTAAGTTGCTATGTATTGTAGAAAACCAGCATCGCTAAGAAAATAAACAAGTTCAAAGACCATACTGCGCCATGTCATTGCTGAGTCAGCTGGAGTTGGCGGGAAAAGGTTGTTCCTCCACTATTGGGCATCCGAAGTAATCTTCAGGATCATCCACTTCAGCTTCTCTGTTGTGAGCCTTTGCGCCTTGTTCAGCAGTTGTTTCCACCTGCAAGGGAGAGAGACCGAGGGGGGGATTGGCTGTGGCAACAGGCTCAGCTAAGTCCTCTTGTGGCGCTGCAGCAGAAGTGGACCGAGGCTCGACAGAGGCAAAATGAGGGTCGAGAGAAGCAGGAGAGGAGGCAGTCCAAGTAGGAGGGCTAATAGTGGCATCTTCGCGCAGAGTTATAGCGATGAAGGCCGTAATAGAAGGGCGATTAAAAGCACTATCAAACCTCAGCTCCACTCTCTGAGTGGTCTGGCGGATGTAATGGCTGCTAGCGGGCGAAGGGGCGGAGGAGGTGAAGCGATGGGGGGCTTCAGGTGGAAGGGAGACAGGCGGTCGACCATGGCCAGAATCGGAAGGATTTTCAGAGACAAATCTGCTGGAAGAGGGACGCTCCCCGACTGAGGTTCCTCGTGTGCCTCCTCGACAGGCTGTCATGCGCTGCCTGAGTCGAGGCATGGCGGGCTCTGCTACGAGAGGCTCGTGACCCTGGAGAGAAGCTGACACAGCAAAAGAACCGAGAATGATCTGAAGCACACCAAGATGATACAGAGCGATAGACGGGCTGGAAGAATGCTGAGGAGCAGTGGTCGCACCAGGGCAAAATTCACTGTTGGAGAAGTGCACACCAGGTAAGAATTCAATGATGCTATAGAGCGAACAGTGCCGGCTTATGACTGTGCGAGCGCTTGGCTCAGCATAGTGTACAGGACACGCACCGCCCAAGGGAACCATACAAACGTGGAGAATGTCACAGAGCTCATCGAGCATATAGTTGGCCTCCATAATGCATAAACCAGGCGGACCAGAGCTATTGAAATGCCGGCTTGGGGGAGATTTAATGCGAGTTGCAGGCGGAGTGAATGCGAAATTGATTGCGCCGTGGAGGGCCATGTGGCCACCACGCGCTCTGTGCGTTGGGAAGTGGCCAAGGCCATTTGTCCCCATATGGCTAACGAACATCCGCATCCGGAGTTAAAAAATTCATATTGAAATTCATTTAAAAAATAATTCATATGTTTCTTGAACTTTTTCTTAAAATTCATTTAAAAAATTCATATTGAAATTGATTATTTATAATCTATAGAAAAGTTTCTTGAAATTTTTGCTTTTGAAACTTTCTTGAAATTTTTGCTTTTGAAACTTTCTTGAAATTCATTTAAAAAATTCATAATGAATTTTTAAAAATTCATATTGAAATTCATTATTTATAATTTCGAAATTCATTTAAGAAAATAATTCATATGTTTCTTGAATTTTTTCTTAAAATTGATTTTTAAAAATCATATTGAAATTGATTATTTAAAATATATATATGAAAGTTTCTTGAAATTTCTGTCTTTGAAAGTTTTTTGAAATTAATTTAAAAAATAATTCGTATTTTTCTTGAAATTCATTTAAAAAATTCATATTGAAATTCATTATTAAAAATATATATAAAAGTTTCTTGAAAATTTTCTTGAAATTCATTATTTATTTAGAATATATATGAAAGTTTATTGAATTTTTTCTAGAAATTCATTATTTAGAATATATATGGAATTAATTTTAAAATATTGTTTATTTTAAATATATATATGAATGTTTATTGAAATTTTTCTTGAAATTCATTATTTCGAATATATATGAAATTCATTAAATTTTTTTCTTGAAACTCATTTCAAAATATTGTTTCTTCAAATTTTACTTGAAATTTCATTAAAATATAAATATATATGAAATTCATTGAAGTTTTTTTTGAAATTCATTTCAAAATATTGTTTATAAAAGTTTCTTGAAATTTTTATTGAAATTCATAATGTAGAACATATATGAATGTTTCTTGAAATTCATTTCAAAAAATAATTGTATATGAAATTCATTGAAATTTTCATTGAAATTCATTTCAAAATATTGTTTATTAAATTTTCCTGAAATTTTTCTTGAAATTCATTTCAAAATATTGTTCTCATTATTTAAATTATATATGAAATTTGCTTGAAATTCATTAATTAGAATATATATGAAAGTTTCTTGAGTTGTTTCTTGAAATTCATTTAAAAAATAATTATATATGAAATTCATTGAATTTTTTCTTGAAATTCATTTCAAAATATTTTTATAAAGTTTCTTGACATTCATTTAAAAAATTATTAAATATGAAATTAATTTCAAAATATCGTTCATGAAAGTTTTTTGAAATTTATTTCAAAAAATAATTATATATGAAATTGATTGAAATTTTCTTTGAAATTAATTTCAAAATATTGTTTATTAAATTTTCTTTGACATTTTGTTGAAATTCATTATCTAGAATATATATATATATATATATATATATATATATATATATATATATATATATATATATATATATATATATATAAAAGTTTCTTGAAATTCATTTCAAAATATTGTTTTCCTTATTTAAAATATATATGAAATTTTCTTGAAATTCATTTCAAAATATTCTTTATGAACGTTTATTGAAATTCATTTAAAAAAATAATTATATATGAAATTCATTTCAAAATATTATGTATGAAAGTTTCTTGAATTTTTTCTTTAAATTCATTATTTGAAATTTATTATGTAGAATATATATGAAAGTTTCTTGAAATCCATTTAAAAAAAATAATTATATATGAAATTCATTGAAATTTATCTTGAAATTCATTTCAAAATATTATTTATGAAAATTTCTTGAAATTAATTTACAAAATAATTATATATGAAATTCATTTCAAAATATTGTTCATGAAAATTTCTTGAAAATTTTCTTGAAATTCATTATGTAGAATATATATGAAAGTTTCTTGAAATTCATTGCAAAAAATAATTATATATGAAATTCATTAAAATTCTTTTTTTCTTGAAATTCAAAATTTTCAAAATATTGTTTTTCAAATTCATTTCAAAATACTATTTTTGAATCTTTTTTTTTTAATTCATTAAATTTTTTCTAAAATTCATTTAAAAAATAATTGTTTATGAAATTCATTGAATTTCTAATTTAAATTCATTTCAAAGTATTGTTTATGAAACTTTCTTGAAAATTTTCTTGAAATTCATTGTTTGAAATTCATTATGTAGAATATATATGAAAGTTTCTTGAAATTTATTATGTAGAATATACATGAAAGTTTCTTGAAATTAATTTCAAAAAAATAATTATATATGAAATTCATTGAAATTTTCCTTGAAAAAAATTCTTGAAATTCATTAATTAGAATATATATGAAATTTTCTTGAATTTTTTCTTGAAATTCATTTAAAAAATAATTATATATGAAATTGATTGAAATTTTTATTGAAATTCATTTAAAAAATGAAGATTTAGTTTGTTAGATTTTGATGGTTTTTTGTTAGTTATGAACTTTTGTTATCTGTTATGATTGTACAGACTACAGTAGTCGAACAGGTAGCGCAAGAAAACTTTAGACGTAAGAGACAATTTCAGTACCGGGATGCACATCATGCTTTTAGATGGCCAACAGACCTGGTTTCCTTCGGGCAGGTTGAGGTCAAAGACTGATTTTATATTTTGTAGCCTGTCTTTTAATATAAATAGAAATGGCAAGGTCCCACCGAATTTACAAAAAAAAAAATTATATAAAAAATTCATTGAATTTTTTCTTGAAATTCATTTCAAAATATTGTTTATGAAAGTCTCCTGAATTTTTCCTTGAAATTCATTATATAAAATATATTTGAAAGTTTCTTGAAATTCACTTCAAAAAATAATTATATATGAATTCCATCGAAATTTTTCTTCAAATTCATTTCGAAATATTGTTTATGAAAGTTTCTTGAAATTCATTTAAAAAATAATTATATATGAAATTCATTTCAAAATATTGTTTATGAAAGTTTCATGAAATTCATTTCAAAAAATAATTATATATGGAATTCATTGAAATTAATTTCTTTCTTTAATTTCAAAATTTTCAAAATATTGTTTCTGAAATTCATTTCAAAATACTATTTTTGAAAGTTTCTTGAAATTCATTGAAAATTTTCCAGAAATTCATTTAAAAAATAATTATATATGAAATTCATTAGTTTTTTACTTGAAATTCATTTCAAAATATTGTTTATGAAACTTTCTTGAAATTCATTATGTAGAATATATATGGAAGTTTCTTGAAATTCATTTCAAAAAATAATTATATATGAAATTCATTGAAATTCATTTCGAAATATTGTTTATTAAAGTTTCTTGAAAATCTTCTTGAAACTCATTATTTAGAATATATATATATATATATATATATATATATATATATATATATATATATATATATATATATGAAAGTTTCTCGAAATTCATTTCAAAATATTGTTTTTATTATATAAAATATATATGAAATTTTCTTGAAATTCATTTAGAAAATAATTATATGTGAAATTTATTGAAATTTCTATTGAAATTTATATAAAAAATAATTATATATGAAATTCACTGAATTTTTCCTTGAAATTAATTTCAAAATATTGTTTATGAAAGTTTATTGAATTTCATTTAAAAAATAATCATATATGAAATTCATTTCAAAATATTGTTTATGAAAGTTTCTTGAAAATCATTTCAAAAAATAATTATATATGAAATTCATTGGAATTTTTCTTGAAATTCATTTGAAAATATTGTTTATTAAAGTTTCATGAAATTCATTATTTACAATATATATCAAATTTCCTTGAAATTAATTTCATAATATTTTTTTCATTATTTAAAAAATATATGAAATTTTATTGAAATTCATTAATTAGAATATATATGAAAGTTTCATGAATTGTTTCTTGAAATTCATTTCAAAATATTGTTTATGAAAGTTGAATTTTTTCTTGAAATTCATTAACAATATCCCCCCATGGTTGTCCGTGAAGAATGAACATCTTATGTTGGCTCTCATAGTCCCTGGTAGAAGACAAGTGAAGAATATGGATGTCTACTTACAACCACTGGCAGATGAATTGAAGGAATTATGGATGGGATAAATGTATACCATGTATCAATACCCATCACAGCAGAGAGGATTTTTACGTTGTATGGAATATGTGCTTACACGACACATGATAATCCAGGCTTAAGTGTTTTCTTTGGTAAATTACATGTTTATTAATTTTTTTATATAAATAACAATATTCTTTCGTATATTAGTTATTTAATTCATTGTAATTGTTTTGATATTCATGATATTCTTTAACGTGCCATGCATATTGTATACAATAATTTCGCAGTTATTGTAACAAAAGAGTGTTATGGATGTAAATGTTGTCGACCTTCTCTGAAATCTAGATGGTCCAACGACCTATGAAAGCCAGTGTATGAATGCTCCAAGGAATTTCTCCCATAATAGCACCCTTACATCGGCTTTCAATGGTAAATGAAAGAGAACCCAAATGCCTGCAATAATGACACTAGTTGAATGGCTTAGAGAATGGGAGAGAAAGAAGGAGAAGGAGTTCAAAGAAATGTTCGATTCAAATGGGAAGCCTATGTTTGATGATCCATAATTATTCGACACCTATGTTGAGAAATTTCCCAATCGGATGAAAAGGAAATCTATCTTTTATAACCTCCCATATTGGGAGCATATTAAGACTACCCACTTATTAGATCCCATGCATATATTTAAAAATGTTTCATCTTCTTTATGGAGGCACATATCATCGAAATAAAGTGACACATTGGATGTTAGGAAAGATCTTATTACTTCCAAAACTAAAAATAAACATTGGACAAGACGATTGGAAAGTACAGGATCAGAGGAAACTGGTCCCTCTAATTGGTATTTCAAAGAAGGTGATGTCCCATGGATTTTAAAAAAAAGATGATATTTCTTTAGAAAATGATTTATAATGGGTGTGAGGGTTCCATCTTCATATGTATCTTCACTACGACACTGCTTCACCATGGATGACCATTTGTCGAGGTTGAAATCGCATAACCATTTGAATCTTCTAAGAGTAAGTATAATGTAAAAAGAATGATTTTATTATTTTTTATATTAATAAATTTTATCCTATGTAGGGATAATAGAACATAACTATTTTTTTATATTATTTCATGTGTTTATAACTTTTCAGTGTCATTATCCTTTGTTCATGCATGGGTGTATGAAACATGACTTCCCCCAAGAGCTAGGACGTGCCATATCTAAATTATCCACATTTGTACATTGGATCACGTTAAAGGAGATTCATGTGGCTATAATTCCACGGTGACGTCAAGAGATAGTTAATATTGTTTGTATGTTTGAGAAGGAACTGTCGACGAGTTTCATGGGATTGTAGTTTCATATTCTAATCCACCTAGTAGATGAGGTTGAATTATTTGAGGTGGTTTCTTGTCGTTGGATGTTCTTCTTAGAGAGGTACATGAAGAAATTGAAAGGTTTTGTTTGAAAAAGGGAAAAACCCAAGGGGTCTATGGTAGAGGGGTACATATCTTATGAGTATTTCTATTATGCCAATGAGTACATCAATCAGATCAAAAAAATTCTAGGTGCAATGATTTGGGATGATGAAAGGGATGAAGGCAAAAGAGAAGGGGAGCTTCTCCAAATCAATGGAAAAAGGCACTTGATAAAGAGTAAGCGACTTATAATTTTTCAAATTTACATAAAGTTAATATTCACATTGAACTTCAATATGATGTATATTTTGATCTCATATGTACTATATGTCTATTTTATTTCATCAGTGAAGGTAGAAATTGAGGCAATCAATAAATTTGTTCTTTACAATTCTGAAGTGACACAACCGTGGGTCGCATTGTATGAAAAAAAGAGGATGAAATGGGATAGTGACAGGAAAGAATTTAGACGGTTGAACGGTAGAAGTGTGCCTTATCCCAATCATTTAAAAGAAAATATGCCAATTATATGCCCCAACAGTTGGGTTGCTGACCAAGTCAGAGAGAAATATGGTGCAACCGGTCATTACCCGCGTGCTAAAGAGGATGTGCTAAACGTAGGTATTGGGTGCAACAACTCGATAATAACCTATTATTGTAAATTTTAAACTTAATAATTTACCTTTGAAATGTAACATCTATATTTCATATTTTAATAGTTGGGTTATTATAAGCCACATGACATTATGATTTTTCAAATTTTTTATAAGAGCATTTTTTCCCATCTATGCGGGCATATGGACACCATTTTCACATCTAAAATGTTGGATATGGACACATGACACAAGAAGTCGAGTTCGATCAATCTAGTCAAGCTAGCCACTGTGATCGAAACCGTCGAGCAAGACACTGTGATCGAAACCTAGTACAAGGGACGTTAGGTTACGTTAGAAAGATACAAGAGATCATTGAAGTGGACTTATCTTCTTTCCAATGTGTTATTTTTAGGTGAAAGTCGCGAGACACCTTTGATCAGAATAATGTAAAGGAAGATCGTGATAGTAGATTGATATGTATAGGATCCTCCTTCCCCAAACACTACAACCAGGTGCTTTTTTACCCAGATGTGTTGGATAGGGATTGGTGGTTTGTATTGAGACATGACCCTAGATCAAAACATATTTTTGAGAATAATAGTGTTATCATGCCAAGCGAGCTGGAAGATAATTAGGGTGATCATGAGAACAAAGAGTGATATGGTACATATGTTATTTCATCATTTATACTATTTAAGATGGGTTTTTATAAAGAAGAGGACATAACCTTATAAATAGGATTTTTTTTTTAAATATTACAATATGTATTTTGAATTAATTGGTTTGCATTGTGTTAACGTTAAAATCATTTCACTTGATAATTTTCAGTTATGTTGACCTCGAAAACAATCCACTGTATCAAGTTCTTTTTTTTATGTCAATTCTTAAAATAATACAACTACTTTATTGCTTTGAATGTGTGTGAATGATATCCTCAAAATTTTAAAAACTGTATTAATGTACACTGTTATTTTTGGTATGTAAGATCATAATAAAATAATGACAATTCTAAACATGAATTTATTTGCATTATTTTCTAAACTTTATTATGTTACAAAAATTCATATTATTCTATATTTATTATTTTACAATTATTTATATTCATACAAATTTACAATTATGATAATATAACAATATTTACGGTATACATTTTACTTACGGTAGTTATAGTTCAAAATTGACAATTAATTTAAAATTTTAAAATTTTACAAATTTGTAAATTTACAGATTTTAATAAAATTGAATCATGACAATACATAGAGTTACAAATAAAATTTTACAATTTCACAATACAATTACAATTACAATTTTACAAATATTTTAGATACAATTACAATTACAATTACAATTTTACAATTTTACATACAATTAAAATTAAATTTCAATTTCAATTACAATTACACTTTTACAATTTTACATACAATTACAATCACAATACATACAATTACAATTACAATTACACAATTTTACAATTACCAATACATAACATTTAATAAATATCATGATTTAATATAAAAAAATAAACATCATGATCATGATAACCATCGTACAAACATCATATTCTAAAATACACATTCAAATTCGCTAACATCATCTAATCATCGTGATCATGATAATCTAAAAAAACATAAGCATTGTATAACATAATCACAATACAAACATCAAATATACATCTCATGTCAAATAAATGCTATCACATACACATCTAGTTGCAAGAACATTAAATGAGCATATCTAACGTGACCTAACAATATACACATCATGATGAACACCAACATGTAAGTTAAGTAAACCAACATGAACATAAAATACATGCACTATATATATATATATATATATATATATATATAGTATAATGTCAAAAATATACAACTGTAATATAATTGCATATAAATTTCAAATATATCGTGGTACTACATCAATACTAGTACTAATTGAGGCCTTCTTGTTCGATGGTGTAGCCTGCTCAGTGGATGGTGTGGCCTGATCAGATGGACTTGACTGCTCAGGATCAGTTGCCTACTCAGTCGATGGTCGTGTCTGCTCAGTGTTGGACATTGGGTTCAATGCTTCCCATGTGTTTCACGACATGGACTAACCGCCTCTCGTGGATCCTAACTTCTGCGATTGTAGCGGAGACTAATGCCTGTGGGTTTTGGTATAATGAAAATTATGATTCCAACAAGTGGTATCAGAGCGACAGGTCTCAAGTTCGAAACTCATCTGGCTCGCGTTGGGGGGGAGATTGTTGGACATTGGGTTCAACGCTTCCCGTGTGTTTCGCGACATGGACTAACAGCCTCTCATGGATCCTAACTCTGGCGATTGTAGTGGAGACTAATGCCTGTGGGTTTTGGTCTAACGACAATCGTGATTCCAACACTGAGGACTAGGTGTCTATTGAGATGGTGCAGATTAATTGGAAGATGCATGCT
Organism: Pinus albicaulis; assembly: GCA_034641835.2. Lineage (NCBI taxonomy): Eukaryota > Viridiplantae > Streptophyta > Pinopsida > Pinales > Pinaceae > Pinus > Pinus albicaulis. Next base: position 244,625 of record JAXQQM020073445.1, read on the forward strand.
GATCAACACTCAACGCTGGCTGCTCATGATCTTCAGTGCAAGGTGAAGGATGAGGACTACTACAATGATGATCACTCCCCTCATGATCATGGTCATCAAATGAGTTTCTTTTTCGTGCATCTCCATGACGCATATCCCTCCAAGCCGCCAGTACAATAGAAGCTCTAACGATATGACACATAAGGGTCATCATATCACAGGGAATGTCTCTCTCTAGCTTTGTGAGCCTACGATCATCCAAGATCTTTCTAATCATAGTAGGGTAGACTCCCTCATCAACCAGGAGTCAACACATTTGGTCACCCAACTCCATCCTGAATCGGGTGTCCACCCTACACCACACCCCCGCGGGTATCTACACCCGAGGATCAGGTCTATAACCCTGATCCTCTACCTCTGCCATATACTTGTCAACATCTCCACCCAGAGCATCCGGGGGGAGTGGAATCATGTCCCCAACGAATGCCCCAATATCTACAAAATATATAGTACACAAGAATAATTAGACAATTTCATTAAACAATTTAATAAAACAAGTTAAAGAATGTGTTAAAATAAATTTTATTCTACTTAATTAATTAAGACAATAAAATGAAACTATATTAATTTAAAGAAAACACTAATATTACCTCTCGCATCCGGTGGCTCATCCTATGTGAAGAGGATGTTGGTACACCCTCGCCAATCCAAACTAACGTATGGACATGGCACCATCATGAACAAGTGATCATCATCACTGGCTAGAAACTCCAATGCATCAGTAGATATCCTAGCCGAAACGTCAAACATGCCCCTCCTGTGCATCATCTAGCCCCACATCTGCATCCGTACATGCAACATCAGCTCACGAGGCTTCCGAAAAAAGTAGGCCTCATCTCCAGAAACCTCTCAAAAAATAAACAAAATAAATCTGAAGAAAAAGGGAAGGTAAACCTACCATGTGCCTGAGAATGAAATCTATCTAATGCTATACAAAATTGTCGCAAAAAAATCGCAGACCATCCCACAAGTCGTGGCACCTGTAATAAAGAATCAACATAAAATAAAAGCATGAAGTTAATGCGCTGCCCATCACTAGTATAGTGTGAAATGGTCGTCAATAGTAGTGAGAGGTGCCTCACCTCCTTTGGACTAAATGAAGCAATGCGTAGCTAACCATTGGACACCTGAAAATCTACAAGAGAAACCATATTGTCCCTAATGTATCTCTGGTAGTACGCCAACTGACTCCCTACTGCATAACCGATGGGGAAATCTGCGAACTGGGGTAAATCTTGCCCTCTCCTCGATATGCCAATAATAAAATATATTTCCTCCTTAGTGGGCTCATACCATTGATTAGGACCGACCTGGAAAGTGTGTCTGTGGGGATCTGACCTCTAGATCAGCTGTCCCAATAACCCACTATGCCCCTTTAGGGATGTAGCCTCCTCGTAAAACTTGAGGAGGCCTACCTCCTTTAGGAACAAATGGGTGGATGCCGTAATAGGGCAAGGGTACAAAAGTATATCCCTCTCCTACGCCTCCCACAACTGAATCATGTTATAATAGTTCTTCATATGCTCTTGTTGTTTCGTTTGATCTCTCCGTTGACATCGCTAAATGATTCACATATTAAATACATTATTTTATTAAATGAGAAATGTATTTAAATATATATATATATATATATATATATATATATATATATATATATATATATATATATATATATTATTGAAAAAAAAAACACTTGGTGCGCCAAAAAAAGAAGTAACGCACCGTTACTGGTGCATACTTCTTTATTGCACACCACGCCCGGTGTGCATGAAAAGTGTTTGCTCACCGCCCAACTAGGAAATAATTTTGTGTTGTGCATTGAACAAACTAACTGCCTCGGGTAGATAGTTTGGTCAACGCACTGCCCAAAAACAGTACATGGTGAATGATGTGGTCCTGTAGACGACCGCTTCGTTGACGATGTAATGTTGTCGGGTAGGTGGTGTGTTGACCTAACTATCCACCCCAGGGCGGTTAGTTTGGTCAATGCATTGCCCTCCCATTTATATTACACAGTCAATGGTGCGGTCCTATAAATGACCGCACCACCCTATTATTTTTTAAATTTTATCGGTGTGCATTTTCTTGGTACCGCACTGGAACCTGATGAGATTTTCGTTAACATTGTTCGCGGTGCGTCCTATAAATTTACAAGTAGCACCATGAATGGTGCGAGCCAAACGGATCGAACGCACCGCACATAATTTTATTTTTTTAAATGGTTACGCTAAAAGGTTTAGTTATTGAGAAACAAGTAGATTACCTATACATTTTCATGTCAAGGAGGCATATTTGTTGAGGAAAAAAAAAAACATTTTTTCCCACCATTTTCAAAAATTCGAACTCCACATAGTGCGCAATGGATGATAGCAATGCAATCAATGGGAGCACCGATGGCAGGGAAACTCATAGAAGACAAACTGACATTGGTGCTTGAGTAGTCTAGAGAATTGAACAAGTAAAAATGAGGTTTTTACGGTTGGTAATTTTTTTTTAACTAACCCTTTTTCGGTGCACTCGATTTTAAGACGGAGTGGGCGATTTTATCAATGGAACACTGCACATCGTTACAATGCGTTGGATTATAGAGATGCATTGGGATAGTTTGTACGTAGAGCACCAGTGCGCTAGAGTACTTAGACGCATCGGGTAGGTTTGTACAAAGAGCGCGATGTCTCAGTGTGCCAATTTATAGTACGCACTAGTGTGTTTTGCATAAAATTCACAGGTGTGTTTTATGATGAGAAACACACCACAAAAAACATCCACAAAAACCTCCACCCACCAATATCCTCTAGTGACCTCTGCTACAAATGGATATCTAGGCTATTTTTATAAGGGTTTCCTCAAAAACATCCACTAGAGGTTCGTTTCCTTGTAGTGAATTTAATGGACAATTGTTACTCTCCTCCCCTGAGATTATTCTAAGTAAAATTTCATTGATGGTGTCTAGGTTGATCACGTGTAGGTTTCTCATTCATTCCTAAAATAGAATATAGTCCTCATTAAATCTTCTAACCCCACCACATTTATCATTTAGTGATTTTATAAGAATGAAATTCCTACCCAGAATTTAGGGTGTAGGGGTAAGGAGATGATGTCACCTAGTGATTGAGAAAAGGAAGGTTGGTCTATCTCTCGAGGAGGCTAGGCCTTAGAAATTAAACATAAAGCATGTTTTGGCTAATCCAATTAGCCTAAATTGAATTGTTAAAATATGATAGGCAGAAAAAAAATTTATGACCTCTATTTCTTGGGAATTCCATATAATAACCATACCATTATTATTCCCTTAAGCATCTGTGGTTATGAAATTCCTTACCCCATTTTTTTACCATGTTGAAGAGGGATTCACTTGATGGTTTGTTCTCCTATATCATCATCACTTCAAGATTTTATGATTTCCACTGTTATTTAAGGAGAATTTTCTTACCTTTACAGTTGAGGCCCTAGATATTCCATGATATGATATTAATTTTTGGGTATGTTGGTGGCAGGAAATACATTCACGATAGTTGTAATACACTTTTAATTCAAAAACATGTCCCCCGATTCACTAAAATGTTGTAGATTTATTTTTCACTCCTTTTTCTTTTCCTATCTATGTGGATTTATGGATTATTTTAAAGGTTTAGAATAAACTCCAACCACACTAGTTTTAGAATGAAAAAAAAATTGTTTTAAAACCATTCTAGCATAGTTTGAAGTATGCCCTACCCAACATTTTTAATTGGTGTTTGAGTAGGGAAAATGGGTCATTCCCCTTCTATGCATTTTCTATATTTGTTAAATCAAGGGATTCAAGATCCATTTCATCAATATAATCAAAGGAAATTTCATGTATTTCTAATAGAGGGGCCTAAGTTTCTAGATTAGAGGATGTGGGAAGCGGGGATTCAATGGTTGGGGTGGGTTGGGTCGAAGTGGCATGTAGTGGTAGGGTTGAATCCTACATTCTTATCAAACCCTCGTCCCACATTTACCCAAGCTAACTAATCCACTGGGTTAAACATGTGATGAGAGGATACTATGATTTGATTCAAATCCTCATGTATAGTTAAGGAAGTGGAACTGACATAATGAAACCAAACTGACATTCCACACATGCTACAAAACCTTCAAGCGACAACCAACCCTTCCAAGTGACAAAACCCTGAAGAAACTTGACATTTTGTAGGTATAAACCCTCAATCACTCCCATGAGAAACCATGCATAAAAATTAGGCCTTCGAATCACTCCCACAACAAGGAATTCCAATGAATGTGGACCTTTTCAGGTCATTTTGTGTTAGTGACCCGAGATTATGAGCCACTTTTTCAGGGCCAAGTCTCAGGCCACTACCCACAACTTCATGAAACCTTCAGAAATGAATAATAAAAATGGAACAAAACTATCAATGTAATCACTGCTACAGATAATTGATATGAAACCTACTAGCCATAACAGATGTTTTTTCAAACATGTCTCAAATATGCAATCTATGGGTCATAGCAACAAATCAAAGCCTAGGGGTCTCATACTTGTCTGAGATTTATATAGAAGCATTTTTTCCATATCAAAATAGATAAGTTATCATATATTAGGTTATATATTCAATATATATCCATTTTATATTCAAAACATGATGAGAACCATGCATCAAGTCTGTCATAAAACATACTCCTAATCAACACATAACCAACACATAACTAACAAAAATAAAAAGGATATATCAAACATAAAAACCATATATGAACCCAAAAATTTACACATGACATACCAAGGAGAAGAATCTATTATTGATGAATGAAAATTCCAAATAGTTTTGGGACTTCCATGAACCACCTGACCATATATTGGGCTCAACCAAATATTTCTTTCAGTCAATCACCCCTGTCCCATATTCCAAGCATGAATATGGGACTCAAAATCAAACCAAAATATGTTTCCTCAGGATTTACCGCAATCCCAACTGGATCATTAGGCCCTAAATAATCATGGATTCCACTAGATTTATCCACCTACACCATGAAGAATTTTCCTGCCTCCTAGTATCAAGGATTTACTATATATCCCACCATTCACTAGTCAAGCATCCCTATCCCTAACCCTATAGGATTTATAGTATATCCCACCATACACCAGTCAAGGATTTATAGGCTTGATCGAGGGCACACACCTTTAGGCTTTACCATATATCTCACCATTCACTAGTCAAGGATTCCTAGGCCTACCGAGGAACACAAAATCTAGCTTTACCACAATCCAACCTTCTCTGGTCTAGGGATTCTGTTGATGGTGCTGGAATTTCCAAAATTCAGGAGATATCCCGAATATGAAGTCCCAATTAGACCTCACACAATTTGGTGTAGGAGTCCCATCTGGATCTACGAGCTAGTTTTTGATGTATAGAGTGATGTATGGTGACTTTGGTGAGAGAAAGTGTGTGAACCTGCTGAAATTCAAGTGTGATGCATGAAGGTTACAACGCATGAAGAGAAAATAAGTGAGCCCCTTATAATCTTGCAGTAGTACACATCTTGAAAGGAACACATCAGCATAAATGACATCACAAGCTAATATGTGAAATAGTTAACAAGTTAACAATTATGAAATAGTATAACAAAATAAATTCAACAAGATTTGTATCAATGCAAATGAAATAGTTCATAATCATAAAAAAAGTGAAATAATATGCTTTTCAAATACAACAAGAATAGTCCTAATATATTCACAACATATGCATGAAAGTGTGACAACTCTAAGATTTTATTAAAAGTGAAAGTTCAAATCATACATACACCATTGACGAACTGGTAGGCCCCATAATGGAATGTGAATTCAACACCACCTACTCCTCCAAATAAGTATACACCCTCTAGGCTTAGGAGAAGCCAAGGCTATTACAAAACTCCTAAGCTCCTTTCTAAGCCCAAGTCTAGCCAAAAGGTTGGCTCCCAAAAGCACTTTACATGAGTTATGAGTTTATATTTATGACAAAAGGGGGTGAATCTTCACATTCCCATTTGTGACTCTTGGACTCTTCTCATGACTCTTCAACTTCTTTACAAAATGTCTCATTACGTTACATCATGACCCTTCACATTCCAATACTAGCACTTTGAATTCCACTTTACAAATTAATTACAAATAATATTACATTTTACACTCATACCCATATAAGACAAAATAGGGTAGAGACAAATTAACAACCTAAAAAGACAAAACACTATCATTATTTAGTTTGGGAAAACTCTAGCTCAAAAAATTCCACTTGATGTTTCTTGGTCACATATTGGTGCCAAGCTCGGTATTGTGTGATGGTGTCTGGTTGGAAGCATACTCTAGCCTCCATGGCATCTAGGTACAATGATTTGGAACTAGTTTAAACTTCCTTATGTAGTAGGAGAAACATTGTTCTCACTTAGACAGGTCCACTGATGTAGTTCTGCATATTTTGTATATTCAACTGCAAGTCTTGCTTGGTGGTGATATGTATAAGCTACTCAAAGTATTCTTCGATCTCCTGTCTAACCTGTTTCCTACGTTTGGCTTCAGTGAGAGAGCCAATTAATGGGATCCTTTACATGTTTACCAATAAATCTAGACTGTTGTATAACTGTACATATGAGTCCTGAATTCTACCAATGTACAAGGCAAGATTTTTATTGTTATGGATCAATATTTAATTTCTTAATTTCTCCAACTCTTCATGTTGCTTCATTTCCTTTCCCATGTCAATCGGTGCTCATTTTTATCACATTGACTATTCATGCACGACAGTGATTGCAACTTATAAATTCCTAAGGGTTTGAAAAAGTATTTACACTGCTACTACGAGCCATGAAAGTGGACAACTACCTTATGTACAATGACAAGCTCCTCATAGAGGTTCCACATGGTCTCTCGAAGTGTTGATACCTCACCAAGTGTCATTTCTCTCATCTCCTCCAAGTATACTTGTGAGGAAGATGTGTTATAAGTTGTTGCATGGAGCTATTCTACCTCTTTCTTGACAACCCGTAATTTCTGTACCACTTGCTTATTCTTAATCATGTTTGATCTTGTTTCACCTACGAAGGGAAAGTTGGATTTGGAAATGGAAGTGGGATTATTCCTAGTGTCCGCCACTATCACCCTTTCTCTAATGAATGCAGACGTTGCTAGGTCATCTGGAAAGTGCTTCTTACGAACTTGTATAATCTTCCTCTGAAATTGATCATACGAAATATTGTATGTGTCCATAACTGGATAATCATTAAGAGGAAAAACGTAATCTTCCTCACTTAGAGCTAACACTGCTGCCGGAGGGGGTGGATACTAAATAGTGACATGTTGTGTACTCGAAATTCAGTCGATATCCTGATTCTATGGCTCTGGTTCCTCCTATATATCCACAATTTCAATCAATTCTTAAATTTTCTGAGTAAGCTCTATGTCCTCCATCTGTCCACTCTCCACCTCTGCTATTGGTCCCTTTTTTTCTTGTTCTTTACCTTTCTTTTGCATTGTTTCTTCTACTATTTTACATTTCCTTTCTTCTTCTTCCTTCTTCCACTTATTTTCTTTTTCTTTATTCTACTTTTCTTCCTCCAAACTCCTTTTATCTTCTCTCTTCATTCCTTTTTCTCTCTGCATCCGTTGTTTCCTCTTTGCCTCTACTTCCAAAGCTACCTGCATAATATATCGATCCACTCTCATCTTGCGACTTCTTTCTCCTCCTCGACTGTAAGAAAATTTTCTCTTTCCCTTATCTTATGTGGGGTTTCTCCCTTCTATTGGCACTACTTCTAAAGTTTCTTCCTTCCGCAAATTCATCTAAGAAGTTCCTGCAAAAATGGCTAGCTCATGCATTTGGGTGCATTATAGCAATTCTTCCATGGATCCTCCTTTATCCAATGAAATTTCCCACTGAGCCACTATAAGTGCATTCTCGAAAAATGGTATTTGAAAATACCATGAGGATTGTACAGATTAAAGTCTCTGGTACCAAATGAAAACTTCTCTATCACCTTTCCTTGGGTATCCATGAATTTCAAGTTCTTAATCTCGTAGAATCCAATTTGCATAGGAAGAGTTGGCCATGGTGCTTTATTATTTGCATGGAAATCTATTGAAAAACATGTGCATAGGTGATATGAAACTTTTTACATGACAAGCTTGTCGGTGACGTACCTTGGAAAAATATGAGGCGATTTCTGACCTCCAAACATTCCAAGGAAGGTGCCATTTAGTGAGTGAAACCAATGTGTGATCTGCACTATTGCCTACATTTATGCTTGTGACATGCAAGGTGGTTCTTCCTCAAATATAAGATTGTATAATGGAATGAGGAAGTGGTTAGTTCACTTCTCCATTACTCTTCGATGGTTGCAATCTGAGAGCACTCTGCAATATATTTACACGACAAGGTATCGCAGTGTCCAAGTACAGCTCATGTCATAGAATGAATTTAGTGCACATATTGCATCCAATAAATATGAAAAATTTTAGAACCTTGCTTTCCTGCCCTTGGGAGGATTCTGGGCATGCCCTACATGGGCTATCAACTACTAAGCCAACAAATATCACCAGTTGAACATAAATATTTTTGGGCTTCTGAGTTGCTTTGGTCTGAGAGAAATTGATAAAATACACTAATATCACACATGAATTTTTCAACAACAAAGTGAATATATTGCTCTTCCAGCAAGCACCAAAAGCGCTTGTATTTGTGATACCATTTGGTATAAAATCTAACAAGCTCCCTCCTTCCCAGTGCTAATGGTGCTTCTCATTACTCATAAGTAAAACAAGAGAGCGAGGGATTTTTTTTTGGAATGCCTTAATGCCCTCTCTAGAGAATGACCAATGCAATCCTTTGTTTTGATTATTTTTAATTACATATATTTTGCTTGGTATCCAATTTCTTCTCCATCCCATTCCTGGACATTTGTGGTATCCAATTCCTTCCCCTTCCCATTCCTGGACATCTGAATAGCTCAGTATTTGTTTAACATCAAAGGTATTGTCTATTCATTTAAAATATCAGGTGCCAAAGTTATAGTGATTGAGAGATTGAATCCACTTTGCATATGTAATTAAATCAGTTCATGGATTGAATCCACTTAAGGAGTAGATGTGCCTCCATAGGAGGAGTGTTCTTGCCACCAAGAGCATTGGTTCTCTACTTTTTGGTAAAGAGGAAAAATAAAATGACCGCTGCTTGAAATGTTTCATATATCAACAAAAGCGTATGACAAAAAAAAGTAATCTGCAGAGGGTTTTAAGGGGTTTTACTCGTGGCATATGATTTCAAGGAGTGCTAGGAAAGATTGAAAGGGAGGAAGGGATATTGTGTGGGTCGGGGGGTATCGAAGGTATGGAAAGCAATATAGTGTTGATGTGGGCATGCAGAGTTCTGCAAAGAGGTTCTAGTGCTGCTGCTACTAAGATGGTTGTAGGGGAAGGTGCAGTGGTCAAGAGAAATAGGAAGAATAAGAAGACATTTTTGGATGTTGCCAAGCCCCTCCTCGATTGGGTAATTGGCTCCAAATTGGCTAAAATCTATTGGTAACACAAGAATTTCTACAAAATCACAAGCATCAATCTCAAAAGAGATTGTTGTCATAGAAAGGCATGGGGGATTTGCCACATAAATGGTGAACCAACAACAAAGACCCCTGTAAGGATTAATGGTGCAAAAAAAGGTGTGTGGAAATTGATTAATGATGTCCCTAAAAAGACTTTTGAGACTACACTGAAATGTAGATTAGTGATCTGAACATGTGAAGTCAATGCCGAAGTAAATGTTCATTTGTTCCATTGGCCTTTATCAAACTCGATTTTCAGGCTTGGGAGACAAGATTTCTTCGGAAGCTAGAAATTTTTAGGCAAGAATAATGTATTTGGTTAAAAAATATGTTTATGCATCAGCTATCACAACATCTGTTTTCTCTGTTGCACCCACATTTGTCTCTGTTTCTACTTTTGGTACATGTATGCTTATAGGAGTGCCTTTGATAGTGGTGAGAATTATTTCTGCACTTGCAACCTTTGAGAATTCTTGAGTTGACTGATATGCATGCAAGATGTAGTTAGATATGTATCCTTCAGAAATCTACAAAAATAAATATACTTCCAAAAGCTACAGAATGAATTATCCCTGCTGAATTGACTGATATGTATACTAGATCTACTCATCACAATGTTGGTGCCTATGAGTGGCTTGGTATTTGAATGGATTTTCTAACAAACCTTCTGTTTGCGTTCTTTTTGGTGTTCCTCATTCACTCCCCCAAAGATGTATTTAGACCAAGCATTGTAGGGTTGGCAATAAAATGATCCTTACATGCAGATTTCATTACACTACAACATGCATATTTCATTACACTACAACACATTCCTTGTTGAAAAACGATCCTTTAAATAGAAGGCAGATCTATCTAATTCCCCATTATTTCCACCACCTTCCTATACACTATCAACAGCTGACAGAACAACAAGGAGACCAATACTTCTCATTCCCAGAGAAATACCACCTATCACATTATCAATAGTTTCAAAAGGGAATCATTTTCTTTATACGACAGACGCCAAAGTTCCTCATAAGGGGTACTCCTTTGCGGAACATATTATTAGACTTTGTAGATGGTCAATATATGGCAAACACCAAATGCACTCTATCAACCTTGCAATTCATGCCTCCTCCTTGTAAAGTTATATAAAGTGTTGTAGAACCTTTCTCATAATTCAACTTAGCTAGTTGTCTGCCACTGAATTTTTACCTCAAAATATCACTTCTTTGGAAATGGTTGTAAGGTGTGTATAGAATTATGAACCCATATTTAAATAGGAACCTCCTATATATCCTAATGACTTTTCAGTAATACATGTGGCCCATTGGATTGGAAGTACCACCGAATTGTAGGGTCTATTTTTCAGAACTGCATTCCAAAAAGTCATTAGTTAGTGGAGCCACTTAGGAAGCTTATTAGAGTGCGGACCTGAGCCACTTAGGAAGATGTGTATTAAATAGAATTTTTGTTATCAATTGAAATGGTTGATGGGGCGTTCGCTTGGGTGTATTCTAGATAGTGGTAGTAAAATAGTTTCAAAGTGTGGACCAGTATAGTTCGATTTTATGTGCACAGTATTTGAGCCTGTGAAACTCATTGTACCGAAGTTGTGAACCTGGATGGTATTGGCATTTTTGGACTGTTGCAATATTGTTGAATGTCATTGTTAAACAATGGTATTGTTTGAGTATATTGTACCATTGATTGGATTAATTTTTTTAATAAAAAAATTGAAACCCTAGTTATCTGAAAACCCTAATAGAAAATCTCCCTAGTATATTACAAAAGGAGATCCCAACAATAAAAATACTAGGCACTCTATCATAATACCATAAGCATAACCACTCTATCATAATACCACAAGCATACAAAAGAAAAGAGAGGGATGTTGGAAGCCTCACATATACTCGCTTGCACCTTCACTTTCTCCTCTTAAAAGATGTTCAATTAGGATTAGAGGGGTTTCCTTATTAATTCAACCATGAATAACAATGGAGGGAGAAAATCCTTACATTGATTTGAGCTCATTTTATTTGCAATAGGATATCATTTAGTGAGCTCCATATTCTTTACAATAGAATATCATTTATTGGAATCTATGATTACTTGGACAATATCTTTAACTTCAACTTCTTCCACAACATCATCCAAAGATGAATATATCATATTTTCATCCTTTACATGTGAGGATGCATTGATGGATTGCAAGAACAAGGTTCCTTTAGGGCAATCCACAATAAAGTTGATGATATTTCTACTCCTCTAATTTGTCCACCCATCTGATAGTCTTGAGGAGTTTCAGAGGAGTCTGGGGGAGTGGGGAGTGTTACAGAAGAGTCTACGGGAGTAAATTTTTTACAATGGTGAATTGGCAAGACTCATGAGTCTGAAAAGAGTCTGGTGAAATTGATCTGCAATCCACCAAAGAGCCAAAACACCCTTGTAATTCAGTTACTGAGAATAAATCCTGAGCAAAGCCATTTGGTGTTGGAGCTTTTCCATTGCATTTTCTCTACGGAAAATTCTATTATTTATGGGATTAATTGTTGTGTGAATATTACTTTCGTATTCTTGATTAGCTCTTGCATTAATTAATTCCAATACTATGATTTAATTTTGTTTGACACCCAGAGCATTGAAATAAATTCCATAGCATTGTTGCCTGACATCTAGCCCATTCTTTCAATTATAGATCATTGTTTTTAATTCATTGCTTGTATATTGTGTAAATTACAAGAACCAACCCATAATTGCATCGTTTTGTAGTCTCCGTTCATAGGAATTAGATATGGATACAACATTCACATATATTTTAATTTGTTGGTGCTCTGTTTACACTGTACTAGCTTTGCACTGCACACTCTCTATACAAATGGTAGTGGGTACCTACAGCCCCTTTTATGTTCTATTTATGATCAAACGAATCATCCTTCAACACCGATTACACTGTGTGTTGGCTTAGTGCCAGCACTTACTATTATTACTCTCTTATTATTCTGAATATTTTAAGGTAGATAAGAAATCATTTGAATCTCATTCCTTGGGGATGACTGGATAACTAGGACCAAGCACAAGAAAATATGATTCTAGAAGTAATTCCTATTATATCGATGCCATTCCTGGGAGGTGCTTGGATGATTTATATCAACTATTTTCTCATTTATTCATTTATTATGGATACTATTGCACTAGATGAGTTATCATTTGGAGTTGATGCTTCATGGGTGTTTAGGTAGCTACTATAATTCCCAAGAAAGTATGATGATAGCTTTGATTCCTATGATTTGAATCTCACGCCTCATGGGTGTCTACTATCTTCTACCAAGTATATTATTATCTATTTTGTATATTCAATTACCTATTTGAATCTTGTGCCTTGAGAGTGCTTGGTTGCGTACTATCACATATAATAAGGTTAGAATATTTGTGCTAATATGCCTATTGGAAAAATAATGTAGAGAGTGGGTTTTGAGTGGTCAATGAATGGTCATTCTCTGGCCTATGGGATCAATGAAACATATTGACTTGGTATTTTCAGTTGGAATGTCCCCTTGGCTCTCTCCAAGGCATTGTTTTTTGTAGAGAGTTATTTAAGCTATATCTCGTACGCCTAGCCAAAGTACATGGTTGACTGATTTCGACGTATAGCCTAAACGAAGCTTCCAGACTTCAGTCTTATAAATTAAGATGAATTATAACTTTAGTATTCATCATACTTGTGCTTCAGCACTTTTGATTGCGTACCTCAGAGTACCTGCAAAATGTCTGGATCAACAACTTCTGCTTAAAGTTAAAGAAAACATCAGCTCCCCCTGAATTATAGCTCCCTCTAAATATTTGAAAAGAGATCTTGCCTAATGAGACATCTACAACTAGTTATCAGTCCTAATTACATGGACAATTTTCTTAAAATAATCAATGGGCAAGAGGAGATACTAATTCGTTCAACTATTTTTGTATGAAGAGGAGTTGATATATAGTTTTTCCCAGTTTTCTGAAATACTTCTACTTCCTTTGAACTTTCAGAAGATTGTCATCAACTGTATCTTAGGCTTAATAGCTGCAGCCATCTCCTTTCCTTGGTGGAGCTTGCAAATGAAGGCTTGGACAGAATCATAGCGACAAAAAAAATGTTCTTACTTGATTCACTTATTTTCTTTGTATCCTTTTAGAGATCCGGATATAGACATACCAACTTAGATGGAAAGAGTCTGAGGTGCACATTTTTTTTGTTATCTTCTTTTGTACTTTAGGCACAGTTCTGTTCTATATGCATCAATCTGTTTTCTTTATGAGATCTAAAGGCTGTATTCTAATTCGTTTGTTGGTTTCTCATCTTGTGATTCACATTCACTCTCTAAAGGTTATTATGCCACATAACATTGATAAAGCCCTATTTTCATATTGGACACTATTCCTCAGTCAACATAGTGAAAAGGTTAACGTGTCACTGCCTTGCCTTGCCATGCCCCAACGTCACTGAATTTAAGTCAAGAATACAATCACTGCCTTATTTCCATATTACTGTCATCATGCCATCATTGTTTACAAGATTGCAGCCAAGCTTTATCTCAGATTCTTGCTCAGTCTTATATGACTTCATTCTCTTCCAATCATATAAAGCTCATTATGAGAATTTCAGACTCTCAAAGAGTCATATCAAATGGGCACTGTAAAAAACCAAATGTTGTTATTACTTAATTCTTACACTGTTGCACTTGGTCAATTTTATTTCTGCTTCTTAAAACAACGGTTGATCACCATTTTAGTCAAAAATACTTCTGTCCTTTGCAACCCTTTACTTGTTTGGAAAAAAAATTAAAGGGGCTAGTTTGACTGTCAATGGAAGTTTCCACAAGCCATAATACCCACTCTACACCCCCTCATTCTACATCAACTAGTGGAGATAAAGAAAATGCAGCTTTGTCTATATAAGGTGATGATTAATTTTGTGTAAAGGAGAAATATTGATTCCCTCTTTTCGTTTGCTACGATGGTATTAGTGATTGAGTAATTCTGCTAGAGGATAGATGCAATATATAAGGTGAACATTGATATAAAGGTATCATATATATGTAAAGTAATGGCCAAACCACAAGAAATTTTATGCCAGAAACGGAAGAGATCCCAAAATATTGTGGAAAAAAACTTCCATCAGGATAAATAATATTAGTTTCCCCTATTGCAATGCACTTCCACAAGAGTTGAAGAATATGGAGACAATGAATATGAAAACCATTTGACCACTGCAAGAATGTTACTCTTAAACTATTATTGATTGATTTTGATAATAGTGGATATACTAGACATAGCAACAATCTCAAATTAGCTGATATTACCAATTGCAGTAAAATAGCCCAAAACAAATGCTCATTACAGTTGATATATTTGAACATAGAAAATCATTATGAGTTACATAGTTTGTGCATTGGTATTGAAGTTCAATATATAATAAGTGGAAATGGAAACAAAGAGTTAAAAGTTTTTGTTATTTTCTGCGAAGGTTAAGCATAATGAGAGTAGAGCATGGAGAAGAAGAAGTTGAAGATGATGAGCAAAGTTTAGTTTTTCATAGAGGGATTTCTACCATAGCCAAGGTTGCCTCAATTTAGCGTTTATTGTTATTTATGTTACAAACATACACAACTTGGAATTGATGACCATTGAAAATGTTGCAAAAAATATTAGGGACCTCTGTTTTGTTTTGTTGGATAAAAAATAACAAATCACTCACTTTCCACTTGATAATCGAGTCATGTATCTATTACATGGGTGTGGAAAGTTGAAAAGATTTGACTTGTACTTAAAGCCTAGGAAATTTACATATACAAGACTTGGTTATATTGGGAAAAAGAATGCAAAGAGAAGGTGTGTTCTCTTAGGTTTTATAGAGAATATGACTAGGATCTCCTTGAACTTTCAAATGGATTATTAAAACTGGAGAGACTTGAAATGAGAGGTTTCCATTTCACCGAATTTTCAATAGTGGTTTCAATGTTGAACCTAAACTCATTGAAGTATATCAAGGAGCAAGGATACAAAAAAATTAAAATAGGTGACAAACGTTTGTCTACATCATGACCATTTTGGAACATAGAGTTTACCCCGCCTCTTAGAAAGACATGGGATGAACTTGATTGAAATGGAGGTAATGTTTGGAAACTGATCAATGCATATTTTGGCTCACTATTCTTTGGCTGGAAGAAGAATAGATAATCCAAGTTTTTAATCCTTCTATTTTTTCATTCTTGCTCAGTATCAACAAATTAGTTGGTTTATACATTTCATGATTGTGACCTCGATTTATGTACAGTAAGTAGTAGGATATCATTCATGCACCAATAAGTGTACCTTCCTAACAATTTGGATACAAAAGTATTTCCATTCATTGCCCATATCCTCCTACTTCTATGTGCCAAATAAATATTTGGGCGGATGAAACCCTTCCATTGTGCTTTCCTTCTACCTCTCATGAGGCTTCTAGGAAAAAAAATATCTTGCATTGAGGCTTGACAATCAAAATGGAGCAGTGTTGCTAAAATTGTTTTTGGTAATGCAACATTCAGTATCAAAAGACAAATATCAAGAAATGCACCATTCAATATTAAAGGACAGATCTCAAGGAACCCACCTTTAAAGATTTATTATATTAATGAGAATATGCATAGGTTTCTTCAAGCTTAATTTTTATGGAGCCTCAAAATACAGAAGGGAAAGAAGTTAGGATGGGGAGTTATTTACAACTTAATTATTGGTTGTTTGTTCATTTGCGACAACTCTTGAAAAATGTATCCAATTTCTAGTGCTGGTGATGAAGTTTTTTTATGGAATCCCGAAAAGAGACTCGAGTAAGGCGATTAAAATGGCAAAGGTAAATTGTATGTGAATATAAGAAGTTTAGGGGCTTCAAAAATTATAAGAATATAATGAGGGTACTAGAAGAAAATATTTTGTTGTAGCAATGTCTTTGATAACAAGTTTCATCTATAGTAGACAAAGAAATCAAAATAATTTCAAACCTTTAGTTGGACAAATGTCTATGGAGCAGAGAATTTTCAGTCCTCTCTATAGAGATTACAAATTAAGGACAAGGCTTGAATGAGATCACTTCCATTATTATGATGTCATGTTGAAGACATAGTAACCGAGGTTGAATTTGTATACGGATATAGTATGAGATAGAAAATTTTGGGTACAGCAAAAAAATTGGGACTAAACATCTCACTGATACAAAATAAAATATGTTTTTTTTTTCTAAATTTTAAAATTCAAAGAATTGTAACTATCATATCCCTTCAAAATGGATACGAATTGTGGCTTCCTTCTTCAATATTTAAGTTTTAAACAAAATACTAGTGGTGGTTGAACTCATTTATACCGTAGTTTTGCCTTCATCATGCTCTGAAAGTCTGACTTCTAAGTTCTCACCAAATCAAATCCAAAGGGAAACACTTTGAGAATAAGCTAATCACAATCTTCATGATTCACTCCAATCCCTTCTCCATCCTTTCACCTCATTTGCAGCAATCCAATCTCATCCTGACCAAGTGAAATGAGTGCCCCCATGTTTTTTTGTGGACTTAGACCAAGAGCTAGCTCTGGCATAGGGCATGCTGGTAATGATTCAACTTTGGAAGAAAACTGCGGTCGTCAAACGTGGAATTGAAATACTTAGCCAGCAACAATGAGCTTTGAGATATTTGTTCAAGCACTAGGCAATATGAAAGACAACTTCTCCACAGCGTTTGTGTATTTCTCACAGGCCTCTTTGTTTCACGAATCCATTATGGGATCTTTACATATGGGTGCAACTTTGACAAGCTTTGTGTCATACCTTTGTTTCATGTGAGTTTGTCAATGTATTGGTTAATTCAATGTGTCCAAAAACTTTGGAGTTATGAGTTCTTGCATCAACCTAATTCCTAGATCTTCTTGGGGAACATAAGTGTTGTTAGTTTTATACAACAATATGGCTTCAGGACCAAGGTCTTTGAAGGATTCAGGTTCCAGATACCTCTATGAGCTCTATCAATGTTCTACTGTTGGTCCTAAATTAAGGTCTGCAACATTACTACACATTATTTCATCGTCACAATTATGTTTTATATTAAAGTAAAAAAGTTGTGGCTTTACCCATACTGCAAATATCAAGAGGGCCCAACATATTTTTGACATCTGGAGCATTGATTATCCCTTCATAAAAAAAGGGAGGACAAAGTGCAAAATGGAATTATAAGTTCTAACATATTTTCGAAATTATGTAAAAGACATTAATGATAATTCCTGTCAGCTTCACTAGAGTTCTTGCACTCAAACAATTGGATGCCACAGCTTGGGTTCAGAAGCTAGATACATACTTCCACCTGAACTCCATGCAGGAGACTGATGCTATTCAATTTTCTACCCTTCATTTCAAAGGGGATGCCCAAGAGTGGTGGTACCATGGGCTAATCATGTTGGGACATATTCACATCACTTCTTACACAAAGTTCACCCGGAGGCTATTGAAGAGGTTTGAGAGGAAAGACCCAGAGTTACATTTTAGGGAGTTAGCCCATCTAAGTCAAACTGGTAGTGCAAAGGCATACATTACAGAGTTTTAAGGACTGGCAGTAATGGTGACTAGCATTTTAGAGGCTCGGTTGATCATGCTATTTTTGGAGTGGCTAACAGAGCCATTGCATGGTTGGGTGAGGGCCTACAAGCCCACATCTTTGACAAATGCTATCTCCAGGACCCCATATATGATTGACGTTGTGCCCAAGACCCGGGCCTTTGTCCCCACTAGACCCATTGCACCATAGGGGAACCCAGACACTATACCACCCTAAAGGGATGGAGGACGTGGTCAGATGGACGAGGAGACCCAGAGGGACCTTAGGAGGAGGAATTTGTGCTTTACGTGCCAAGAACCCTGGGCACCTGGGCACAAGTGCACCAAGGGCAAGGCCCACTATATTGAGGTGTATTCAGATAATGAATCATTTGAGGAGTTTGAGGTTCGAGAAGATCTAAGAGATGAGAGAGGACCATCATCAGGGGGAGCACCACCACCACCACCACCACGTAGAGGGGGACCGTTTGCCCCATCAGGGGGAGTACTTGCTTCACTTCGTGGAGTTCCAAAGTATTTTACACTCAGAATTAGGGGGATGGTACAAGGGCAATGAGTTTCAGTTCGGGTAGACCGTGGGGATGATGGGGAACTACTTGGTCAATGGTTACTAATCACTTTTTTGTAGTTGATGTCCCAGAGACCAACATGATGTTGGGTGTCTAGTGGTTATACTCATTGGGGAGGGTCACCACTAACTAGCAGAAGTTATATATGGAGTTTTTGGGGCGAGATTGGAAGCTAGTATTGTCGAGGGTGATGCACTCTTTACCACCCCGGACAGTTTCAACACGCTAGATGGAGGTAGATCTGTGCCATGGGGACATACAATGGGTAGTTAGCTAAGGATTTCGGATACATGGGCCCAGCCACAGCCAGTACACCCAGACATACAGGCCTTATTGGAGAGGCATCGGGGGGTTTTTGGGGATATCCCTCCAGGCAGGTGATGCAGGAGCATTGGACTCGGGAAAATATTTTGTATTCTATTTAAACTAGGGGTCTTATGTTTTTGAGAAATTTTAATTTTATGAGATTTTTGAGTGATTAAATTATATTTTTAATTAATTATTGTGAGGATTTGTTAATGTTCCCAAAATAATTTGGAGAACATGAGAGAATTAGATTTTAGATATTTGAGAATTAATTATGAAGCCTAAGATAGATTTGGTTTCAAGACTTTAGGGATAAAATCTAGATTGTAGGGGTGTTGAGATATTTGGGGACTTTGTTGAGTGATTAAAGAGATTTGAACCTAAATTGGTTCAATTCAATTTGTATAAATTAATGAGCCTCAAAGGCAAAATAGATCAGGAAGAATAGAGTGATTAGAGGTGTGGTTTGGGCAGCAAAGTTTGTAAGCCTACGATCTTTTGTAAAAGGGCCTTTGATTTGAAAATTTGGCCATGAACCAAGAAGGGTTTTTGTAATTGTTTGCATTTGATTATATCGATGAGGAATTTGTTTTGGAATTTCTGTGTGAATTATATATGTTTTTGGTTAAATTCGAGTTAAATAATGGTTGAATTTCTGTGAATAAGCATATGAGGAGAGAATCGATTTTAAATTAATATCAATTCATGCTTGAATTGAATTAAATCTGTATTGGTTGAAGAAGACGCAGGAAAAGGTATCGATCATCCTGGAGGAGGATTGGATCGAATATCAATTAAGCTGGTGTTGGCATATCAGCTTTGGAAGTCAATTTCATGGATGGCGCAATCGCTTTAATGAGAATCGGAATGAACTATCGTATAAGAATGCAGAATTAATGTTTGGAATCGTGTTTTGGGTTTATTTGTGGATTTAATGCAGGTGACATGAATTAAAATTGCAGGTTCGAGCCTTGAAATGAAGTTCGATGGGGTTGATCCTTTCTGATGAAGGACTCAGACATATCTGATATTTTTGGCATAATTTGAGTCTCAGTTTGTTTAAATTGGCAATTCAAAAGCCCTCAATCATGAATTTGAAGGCTTAATGCTTAATTAAAGAGTCAAATCGATTCACATTTCACATTATCGACCAGCGTTATAAATTTGGTTTGAAGAGCCAAGTTCTGGCTTCAAAATGGGATAATTGACACGTAGATATGTGTAAGTTTGTAACCTTTTGTTTGGCTCAGAAGTCAAGCAATGAAGAGAGCGGCTTTTGGCTGTAGATGGTCAGGCGGCTTACTTTGAGTTTTGGGAGTTTAAATGAACAACGTGGCAAATTGAGAGAAAATTTGTTCAGTGATGGAGGAACATTAAACGCAGAGCAAGAACGAAGAATAGAAGCTGTCCAATGATCGTTGAAGAGAATGATTCAACCTGAGCCAATTTTGGTGAGTGAAGTTTAAACCGATTGCATAATGGTTGCGCAAATCAGAGTTTAATTGAGTTTGAATTACAATTTCATTGCATGTCGAATGATAAGGTTTGAAGACTTATGGTGAATTTATATTATTGTCGTTATGATATAAATAAGAAGAGGAAGGAAATTAACCAAAGGCGAAAACGTGTTTATTATGCTGTGGGACCAGATGCTCTTATATAGTATTTGGTTTTGTATTGGGTTTTAGAAATAAACCAATGGTTGATAACACATGCAGTGGAAGTTAAGTTTACACTTCAGATTTAGAATGCTAAGGGTCAAGCATTGATTCAATACCCATAAGCGTATTGACTAGAGTTATAAGTTGGAATTTATTTCAATTGTGAAATGTTTGAACTCACATTACTACTTAGGTTCTAAGTGCTTATTGATAGTTGGGTTATGGTTTCATAACATTGATTGGAGTTGAACTTTAGCATGAGTTAATTGAATTTTGGGTTTTATAAAAGAACCTTGTGTATGGAAGTATGGTTTTCATAAACCATAAAATGATGAACCAGATGTTATTAGCTTCCGCATGTAAAAGTTTATGAAATTTCCCAGACTTGGAGTTTTTATTTGGGTAGTTATTGAGATGCATTTTTATATGCATAGTATTGGAGAGATTCTGGGTTTTGCAGGGTTTCCCTGCATCAGCAGGCCACCAAGTCGAGGGTTCGAACACCCTATCGAGTTGGAGGAGGGAGTGCATGCAATTATCATGACCCCGTATAGGCATCCCAAAGCCTATCAAGATGAGATTGAGAGGGCCATTCAGGAGCTGCTAAGATTGGAGCACATCAGGCCCAATTCAAGTCCCTTTGCTTCTTCTATGGTGTAGGTGAAGAAGAAGGATGGGACACTCCACATTTGCATTGACTACAAGGCCCTTAATAAGAAGACATCGAAGAACATGTAACCTATTCCGTGCATTGATGAGTTGATGGATGAGCTTAGAAGAGCGAAATACTTCTCTAAGATAGATCTGCGCTCAAGGTACCACCAGATTCGGTTGAGGGAGAAGGACATCCCTAAGACTACCTTTCGTTGCCACTACGAACATTTTGAGTTCTCGATGATGCCCTTCGGGCTAACCAATGCTCAAGCTACATTCAGTCTTGTATGAACCACGTATTTCTTGGGTAGTTGTAGCGCTTTGTCCTTGTCTTCTTTGACAACATACTCATCTATAGCTGGACGTGGGAGGAGCACCTTCAACATTTGGAGGTAGTACTTTGCATACAAGTGGAGCAACAATTGTAAGTGAAGAGGTCCAAATGTGAGTTTGGATTGAAAAAGATGTTGTACCTTGGGCGTGTGATTGGCCTAGAGGACGAAGTAAAGGTACACCAGGAGAAGATCAAGGCCATTTTGGATTGGCCAACACCTAGGAATGTGACTAAACTTAGGGGGTTCCTGGGCATTTGTAAGTACTACATGAGATTCATGAGAGGATTCTCACAACTTGCAACACCCCTCACAGACTTGTGGAAGAAGGGGGCTTTTGAGTGGACACAGGTAGCACAGGAGGAATTTGAGCGTCGCAAGAAGGTCATGAACAGTTGTTATGTTTTGGCTTTGCCTAATTTCACTCAACCATTTGTATCGGAGTGTGATGCTTCAGGTGAGGGAGGTGATGTTGACGTATGGTGGCCACCCCATAGCCTTTGAGAGTAGAAATTTGCTACCCCATGACCGACTTCATTTATGTCAAAGAGATGTTGGCCGTGTTGCAAGCCTTGGCCAAATATAGACAGTACTTGGTGGGGACTACAATTCCCTCTCGAGTTGTTTTTGTCATCATCCCTAGGAGAGTCCCTTCTATTAGGGCACTCTCTTGCATAATGACCAGCCTTGTTACAAGTGTAACATCTTCCTTTCCTTCCTTTGGGCCCTACTCTACCATGGTTTTTATTTCTCGGGCCTCCATGGTTCTTCTTCTTTGCGTGATCGGCGAAGGCAGTAGGGTCACTTCCATTTCCATTAGAGGCATACTCCATCATTCTTGTTTTCTCTTGAGTGCATCTCGTCAATATTTCATCAAAATCAGGAATCACATTATTATTAAGAATAGTAGTATTAAATACATTCCAATCACGAGGGAGACATCCAAGCACAATAAGAACCATCTCTCGATCAGATATTGCTTCCAAAATAGCTAGGAGGTTATTCTTGATTTCAGTGAGCCTCATAAAATAGAATTGAATAGATTCATC
This sequence comes from Pinus albicaulis, assembly GCA_034641835.2. Classification (NCBI taxonomy): domain Eukaryota; kingdom Viridiplantae; phylum Streptophyta; class Pinopsida; order Pinales; family Pinaceae; genus Pinus; species Pinus albicaulis. The sequence goes on from JAXQQM020073445.1 coordinate 267,386, forward strand.
CTTGCCTTTCTTGATATTCTTCAATTGATTCTTGAAGAAAAGGATTTTATTAGCATTGCTAGCCCTGAACATGCTCACCAGCTTATCATACATCTCCTTAGATGTCTTCAGCTCAGAAATGTAAGCAATCAAGTGCTTATGAATATAATCCCAGATAATCATCTTTGCTTTGATTTCCCCATTTCTATACTTTTTCTTCGTGGAAGCTGTTGCATTTGATGGAGGCTATTGAATCTTCCCCTACACATAGTCCATGACATATTGATCTTCTAGCACCAAATCCAAGGACATATTCCATGCATGATAATCAAACTTATTAGCCAATTTATCATCAACCTTGAAACCCTTGTAGGTTGAGGAGGCCATTTGTCCTTGATAGGATTCCTTCCTTTAGTGATTGCTTCTAACACTAGCTTGGACTCTTGGACTTTGTCTTCACCTCAGCTCTGATACCAAGTTAAATTTAGATAACCATGGTGTTCTATGCTTGATGCAATTTTACTTCAATCTTTCTTAGGCCCAATGCAATATAGCAATCACATAAACATGAAAGTAAAATGTTGATAGAACACAATAATAGATCAACAGAAGACAAGCCAAACATAGATCAGATTTACAATTCCTTTTGTCCAGAAAAGATATGAGATATTGTTGCGTTATGGCAGTAAATAGGATGCTTCAGCTAGCAAAGTCTTTCTTGGTCAACCAATCCTTCATGTGTCACACCCATAGCCCTCAAAGACAGCGCATCACAAGTCAGCACTGGTCAACCCAAAGTCAACGCAGGCAACAACACAAAAGTCAACGCTAGGGCTTCGATCAAAGAGCTCAGATTTCCTCGATTTTAGTGCCCAGTAGTACAACCTCCTAAAATCAAAATTTTGGCAGAAGATTGAGGTCAAATGACAAAGGGTTGGCCATTGTCAACTCTACAGCAACAAGCCCTAAACATATCCACGTAAAATAGAAATTTCTCTCCACACGTGTGAGGGGAAAATGGCCTACAAAGGCTATCGAACCAATCAGATCACAATGAGAGAATGTGTGATGAGATGATGAGCAAATGATCTCCAAGTCTCTCCAGTTTATATCCTTCAGTGAGGGTGTGTGACACATCTATTAGGCATGTGAACCTACATTACAAATCTGGACTACCTTGCACATGTGGAAAATAAATTCAAAATAATTGTTCATCTCATCTAAACAAGATGATCTTTAGATCAATCTTGCACCTCTCCAAAAGAGGAATCCAATAAAAATATGACCATTGTAATATGAGCAGTGCAACATGGATTTTGGACCTGGTTGCCCAAAATTAACAATCTAGCCCTCTTGTATTTATAGATTTCTTTGAAGGGATTTTCTCTTTAATTGATTTAGGTTCACTCAAAACCCCAACTTTGGGTTTCTTTGCCAAGCTGGCCCAAAGCTTGCCCTCCATTTCCCAAACATTGGATATTTTAGGGTTTCCCCTTTATTAAATACTATAGCTTATGGAGATCAATAGGCCACTTCATCTCATGGAACTAATTTCCAAGGGACATTACAATTGTGCCAAAAGCGCTCACTCCTAGCATATGATTGATGCAATCACTATTGCAAATCTAGGTTGAAATACATGTGGGAACCTTAGGAAAGATTTGTTGTTAGAAAATGTTGATGATATATACTTGATAAGTTTTGTTCATCATGGGCAGAAACAAAGTGCACCATCATGATTGATGGATGGATAGATCAAATGAACAGAACCTTGATAAATTTCCCCATCTCAAACAAAGTTAATAGTGCCCAACTAATTTGTCAAATGATGAAAGTTGTTTAGGAAGTGGGAAAATAAAATGTTGTACAAATTTTTAACAACAATGCAACTAATTATATGGTTGCTGCTAGATTTTTTGAGCTTAGGAATCCCTCCATATTTTGGAAATCTTGTGCTACACATTGCATAGATTTAATGCTTGAGGCATTGCAAGAATTCCCTTGATACAAAAAGTTATGTATAAAGCAAAATCCATAACCAAATAAATTTACAATCACAGAAATGACCTCAACAACACAATAATATTTATTGAAGGCAAGGAACTTGTTTGTCCTACAATGACCAAAATTCCAACAAAATTCATCTCTTTGCAATTCATGGTTGACCAAAGGGTAAATATCAAAAAGATATGTTTGGGACCTAAGTAGATGGCATCAAGAGACATGGAAAAACACATCAATGTATTTTAATTGTTGCTCTTGTGTTTAGTGATGGTTTATAGGAATATGCTAAAGAGATTATTGTTGTGATAGGGTCACTTGCCAAAGTGCTCAGGTACTTAAGTCTTAAACTTTTTCAATGTTCACCTTCAAAGTCAAACTTCATTTCAATTTCAAATTTATCTATACCAAAATTTGAATGTTTGACAATGACTTCAATCTTTCATGATGGTTGATGTTGAAAAACCCACTAAGGGTTACATTTATAAGGCGATGGATCTCACCTAGGAGGCCATCAAAAGAAGATATAATGATGAGGTGGCCAAGTGTGCCAATTACATGCCCCTCTTACATGCTTCTGAGTATATTTTAACCTTGCCACTTTGCTAGATCTTTGGTGTGTAATATTCCCAATTAGCAATAGCTAATTGGAAATATTAATTTTGACTATGTTACTTTAATAAAGTTAAGTTGTAAATAAAGTGGGTAAAAATGGACACTTACTCACACTTAGGATAAAAAGTATTTCCTAAAGTCACTTGGGAGGCATGACTAATTGGCAACGTGGGGCCTAGTGGTCAAGTGGTAGCGTGGGCAGTGTGGGACCAAGCCAGCGCAGAGAGAGATGGACAGTGTGGCTCAAGGAGACAGTGTAGTTGATGGTGCGGCCTAGGTGAGGGCAAGGCTCTCCAAGCGTAAAAAGGGAGAGGATATCCTCATTTTGATTCATTCTTATTATGCATCTATGTTATTTGTCTTTTGACATTGAGCACGCTTGATGTTTAGCAAAGTCTGCACGTATTGTTTAGTACATCGGGTGTCTCTGTGCGGAGATCCCAACCTCAGCCCCGAGGGACTTAAAGTACCTACTCGGGTGAGGAGTTTCACCATCGTTTTGTCAGAGGCAGTTGCAGCAACCATAGTTGGGAGCAATCACTGGAAGAGACAACATAGTCAGTGAGAGGGAGGATGCAGTATTGGAAGGAGGAGGTTCCGGATTGAAGGTTTATCAGGGGATTCATCCCGGGAGACTTGGAAAGAGGTCAGCCCTTCCCTATTTTCTAGAATTTTGGTAGATTCAGAGGGCCCCTATTCAGAGCAGATCATTCAGGACCAGCGTAACTCATTAGAGGATAGCTTAGTGCCTCAAGGGAGCCATTTTCGGAGGTCAGCCATTTCCAGAAAGCTCTCTGGTATTTTCTGGGTATTGGGTTTAGAGGCTATTCCCAGAGTTTCAGAATTTTCCGAGGTGGGGAGAAACCCCAAATAGTCCTTTCATTCCAGCAGTAGCAACAACACGGAAGCAGTACCAGCAACACTGGAGATTACGCAGTCATTGGAGCAGCCATTCCAAGTTATATTCTGAGAGTATTCTTATGCTTGCCTAGTGCAATCCAAGGTACCATCATTCTGATCACCTTTGTACCCATTTCATCTTTCAATATTTAATAAACTGGCTCAACATTCTCTATATTATCTGTATTTCATATGATGTCTCTCTAGTTGTTGTATGTCTTTATTTATGTGCTTTATATTGTTGTTTATTTCTACCTGTAATATTACATTGGTATCAGAGTCGAGGTCTCGAGGTCGAGACTCGCGGAGTGTGGTGGGCTGTAATGTCTTGTGTGCGGGTAGGGCCCGCAGCCACGTGTCTAGGTCTGCGTAATGAGGGGTGCTGTGCAAGGGCCCCCGCCCTTAGATGCTCCGGTGGGCCTTAAGACCCTACCCTTAACACCCTGGGATGCCACCCTCACTAATAATCTGGGCTTTTGGTGTAGTGGTTGTGCCTTTGTGGTATCAGAGCCGACGTCTCAAGGTCGAGACTCGCGGAGCATGGTGGGCTTTAATGTCCCGTGTGCGGGTAGGGCCCGTAGCCACGTGTCCGGGGTCTGTGTAATGAGGGGTACTGTGCAAGGGTCCTCGCCCTCAGATGCTCCGGTGGGGTTAGGCCCACCCTTAACACCCTCGATTGTTGTCCTCACTAACTAACTGATATTTTGGTGTAGTGGTTAGGCCTTAGTGGTATCAGAGCTGAGGTCTTGAGGTCGAGACTCGCGAAGTGTGGTGGGCTGTAATGTCTCGTGTGCGGGTAGGGCCCGCAGCTACGTGTCCGGGTCTGCGTAATAAGGGGTGCTGCGCAAGGGGCCCCGCCCTCAAATGCTCCGGTGGGCCTTAAGACCCCACCCTTAACACCCTAGGATGCCACGCTCACTAATAGTCAGGGATTTTGGTGTAGTGGTTGGGCCTTTGTGATATCAGAGCTCATAGACTTGGCTCAGCCTGTGGAGCAGACGGTCTATGACACCTTCAGGTAAACCATAAAACTGTTACCCGAGGGAGGAAGTACAAAGATCAAGAATGAAGGTTAGAGCTCACCTTCGAGGAAGGTGACAACATTCCAGTATTGGACGCAGAGGAGGAGGAACCAATGGCAGAAGAAAAAGATGTTGGGAAGGAGTCCGAGGAACTTCTCCTCAAATTAGTGCAGGATCTTTCGAGACAGAAAGAGGAAATGGGGCAAAGATTCACGACAGAATCGAGATAGTGTGAGACCCCAAGGGGTTTCCATATCGGTGAGGGCTCGAGCACAAGAGAACATCACAGCATAGCAGATGACATCACACACACCCCCACATTCCATGATGCCTACATTCCTTGCCGCAGGCACTGGGGCAGGAGCAAGAGCTGGCCCATATGGGAGATTACTTCGTTGAGTATCAGTCCTACGATTAGGAGTTCAGAGATTCCCTCACATTCCATGACTTCGTTCAGCTGAAGCAGGACAGCAGACCCCACAACCATCATAGAGGGAACATGCATTCACATAACGGGGACATGCAACGTATTGTAGGTAGATACTATCTACCAACATTTGACGAATCATCCAAGTGTTTGGCAAAGGCTTGGGTGGAGAAGTTGGGCATATATTTCCAGCTTAACTAGATGGCATAGACAGAGGCCATCAAGGTAGCAGCACTGCACTTGGAGGGCAAGGCCCATGACCGGTGGTTTCATGAGATGGCTACGCTGGGACACTCAGGAGTGATGGCATATGCAGAGTTTACACGGTGGGTGATAGAGCAGTTTAATCGAAGGGATCCAGAGGAGCACTTTGTTGAGCTCACCAAGCTCAAGCAGAACGAAATTCTGGATACTTACATTTCAGTGTTCTTGAGACTGTCTATGATGGTGCCTAATTTATCTGCACCCAGGATGATCTATATGTTAATCGACATATTGGCAGAGCCTCTCCGAGGGTTAGTCAGGTCGACGAGGCCAACTACAATCCATGACGTAGTTGGGAGGACGGGGGATTTACAGGATGCATTACCCCGGACTAGAGCTCCTTTTCCCCAGAGACCGACATTTCAGCCGAAGGGGAAATACATGAGGGTTCCACCCCCAAAGGGGAACCAGAATAGAGGGCCTCTGGATGATGATACTAGGAGAGATCTGAGGCAGAAGAGGCTATGTTTCACATGCCAGGAGCCTTGGGCACCCAGACACCATTGTGCCGCAGGGAAGGCACACTACATTAAGGTCTTCTCCAACAATAGCGGGGAAGAGGAGGAATATGAGGAGATAGAGGCAGGAGGCATCAACACAACACAGAGAGGGGATCCTCTGCCGCCTCCACCACCAGGAGCGGGAGGTAAAGCTTTTGCACCTACTGGGGGATCCCTTGCATCTTTGCCGGGAGTTCCCAAATACTTGACACTGCGTGTCCAAGGCACAGTGCGGAGATAGTGTGTCTCAATATTAGTGGACAGTGGGGCCACCCACAATTTCATTGATGCCCAGCTGGTAGAGTGGAGGGGCATACCGATGGAGAGCTTTGATGGATTCTCGGTACTGGTTCCAGGTGACCAGACCATGCAGTGTGCCAGGTATGTGCCAGCCTTGGCAGTGACTATGGGGACATACACCCTGACAGATCACTACTTCGTGGTGGACATTTCAGACACCAACGTGATACCGGGGGTAAAGTGGTTGATCACATTGGGGAAGTTCACCACTAACAGGGAGACCTTGAAGATGGAGTGGATGGATAAGAATACTGGGAGGCATGAGAATATTTGGGGTATGCACACCTACCCACCATAGACAGTTTCAACACACCGGATGGAGGCAGATTTCCGGAAGAGGGACATAGAGTGGGCAGTGGAGTTGCGTGTTTTCAGAGGCAGGATATACAGGGCAGGGCATACACCTAGATGTACAGTTCATTCTAGACAGGTATGCCATGGTTTTTTGAGAGATACCACCAAGGCAGCCACCAGATCGGGTATTTGAGCACATGATTGAGCTGGAGCAGGGCATCTAGGCTGTCATCACTACACTCTATAGGCATCCCAAAGAATATCGGGATGAGATTGAGAGGGCCATCCATGAGCTCTTAGCTCTTGGACACATTCGTCCTAGCACTAGCCCCTTTGCTTCTTCAGTAGTGTTGGTGAAGAAGAAGGATGACACATTGAGGATGTGCATTGACTACAGGGCCCTGAACAAGAAGACCATGAAGAACCGGTACCCCATCCCACGGATCAATGAGTTGATGGATGAGCTGAGGGGGTCCAAGTTCTTCTCAAAGATTGATTTGAGATCCAGGTAACATCAGATTCATGTGAGGGAGAAAGACATTCCCAAGACTGCTTTCAGGTGTCATTACGGCCATTTCAAGTTTTTGGTGATGCCCTTTGGGCTAACCAATGCCCCGGCCACTTTTCAGTCATGCATGAATCACATCTTCCGCAGTCACTTGAGGAAGTGTGTGTTAGTGTTTTTTGATGACATCTTGATTTACATCAGGACATGGGAGGAGCACCTCCAACATATAGAGGTTGTACTGCGCATCTTGGAAGAGCAACAATTTTATGCTAAGCTCTCCAAATGCGAGTTTGGGTTGACAATGATTCTCTACTTGGGGCACATCATCAGGGTGGATGGAGTGAGGGTCCATGAGGAGAAGATCAGGGTCATCAAGGATTGGCCAGAGCCAAAGAATGTGACGGAGCTTCGGGGATTTTTGGGTATCTGCACCTACTACCGGAAGTTCGTCAAGGGATTTTCCCAACTTGTAGCACACCTTATAGATCTCACCAAAAAGGGGGCATTCACTTGGAATGATATAGCATAGAGGGCTTTCGACAGGCTCAAGGAGGTGATGAGCAGCTGTCCGATTTTGGCATTTCCAGATTTTACACAGCCTTTTGTCCTGGAGTGTGATGCATTCGGGGAGGGGATAGGTGCATTTTTTATGTAGGGAGGCCACCCCATAGCTTTCGAGAGCCGGAAGCTGCTACCACATGAGAGGTTGTATGCTATATATGACAAGGAGATGTTGGCCATCATGCATGCACTGGCCAAGTTTCGGCAGTACTTGGTGGGGAACAGGTTTAGAGTGAGGACATACCACAACAACCTCTGATTCTTCCTAGAGCAGAAACAGTTGCAGGAGAGGCATCAGAAGTGGGTCAGCAAGATCCAGGCATACAATTTTGACATCGAGTATGTCAAGGAGAAGAACAATGTGGTGGACAATGCACTTTCCTGCAGACCGGCAGCATTGTCCTTGATGAGTTTGGATACGGACTGGAGGGCTCAACTTCTGGTAGAGTACTCCAAGGAACATTTTTCCAATGATATTTTGGATGGACAGGTGACAAATGATAGGTATAGGGTGATGTACGAGGTGATATACTACAGGGATAGGATCTTCTTGACTGAGAGCTCCTAGCTCAAGAAGAAGACATTGCACGCCTCACATGACTTTCCATTATTAGACCACCAGGGGTTCACCAAGACCTATAGGGCCATCAGAGAGAGGTTCTCTTAGAAGGGCCTCAAGGAGGACATACTCCAGCATGTCAGGTGGTGTGAAGTTTTCCAGCATAATAAGGGGGAGATGAACCATCCGGCAGGGTTATTGCAGCCTCTTCCCATACCTGAGGGGAAATGGGAGAGTATTTCGATGGATTTCATTACAGGGTTTCCCACTATACAGGGCAAAGATTTCATTTTTTTAGTCATTGATTGGCTGACAAAATATGCTCACTTCTTCACCATATTAGCACGATACACTGCAGCACAGGTGGCAGAGTTATTCTTCAGGGATGTTTTCAGATTGCATTGTCTTCCAAAGACCATTGTCAGTTACAGGGATAGCCGCTTCATGGGTGGATTTTGGCAGGAGCTTTTCAGTTTGGTGGGCACGGAGTTGACACCGAGTACTAGTTACCACCCCCAAACAGACGGGCAGACAGAGATAGTGAACAAGTGGTTGGAGGGCTACTTGCGTAACTATGTCAGCGGGTAGCAGAAGGCATGGTTGCGATGGTTGCACTTGGGGGAGTACTACTACAACACCACTCATCATATGTCCATCGGTATGTCTCCATTCTATGCATTATATGGGTATCATGCTTTATCTTTTGCTAACGTGATGTTTGGTGCTAACAAGGCCCCTAGAGCTAAGGATTAGATCCAAGAGAGTTAGGATATGCTCAAAGCTCTCAACGATAACATGGCTATGGCACAAAACCAGCAGAAGCTGTATGCCGACAAGGGACGTGTTGAGAGGCAGTTCGAGGTAGGGGACTTGGTCTACCTACGTTTGCAGCCATATTGGAAGTCCACGCTGAATCAGAAGGGGGTTGAAAAGCTCAAGCCCTGCTTTTATGGACCTTACAGGGTGACACGCAGAGTTGGAGAGGTTTCATATGAGTTGGAGTTTCCCACTGGTAGCAGGATTCATAACATTTTTCATGTGTCATGCCTGAAGAAGGCACTGGGATAGCAGGTGACTGCAACAGAGGAGCTCCCACCCACCAATGATGAGGGGCATCTGGTGCTACTGACGAAGGCCATTATTGACACTAGAGAGAGGCAGTTGCGGAGTAGGACAGTCAGAGAATACCTGGTGAGATGGAGGAACCTACCCGATGAGGATGCCACTTGGGAGAGTGAGAAGATTCTGCAGTGTCCATCATTATAGTTTCTTGAGGACAAGCAATGTTTTGCTGGGGAGGACTGTAATATTCCCAATTAGCAATAACTAATTGGAAATATTATTTTTGACTATTTTACTTTAATAAATTTAAGTTTTAAATAAAGTGGGTAAATATGGACACTTACACTTAGGATAAAAATTATTTCCTAAATTCACTTGGGAGGCATGACTAATTGGCAATGTGGGGCCTAGTGGTCAAGTGGAAGTGTGGGAAAAGGGACAGCGTGGGCAACATGGGACCAGGCCAGCACCGAGAGAGATGGACAGCGTGGCTAAAGGAGACAGTGCAGTTGATGGTGGGGCCTAGGTGAGAGCAAGGCTCTCCAAGAATAAAAACGGAGAGGGTCTCCTCATTTTGATTCATTCTGATTATGCATCTATGTTATTTGTCTTTTGACATTGAGCACGCTTGTTGTTTAGCAAATTCTGCACGTACTGTTCAGTACATCGGGTGTCTCCATGCGGAGATCCCAACCTCAGCCTCGAGGGACTTAGAGTGCCTGATCGAGTGAGGATTTTCACCACCGTTTTGTCAAAGGGAGTTGCAGCAACCACAATTGGGAGTAGTCACTGGAAGAGACAGCGCAGTCAATGAGAAGGAGGATGCAGTCTTGGAAGGAGGATGTTTCGGATTGAGGGTTTATCAGGGGATTCATCCCCATAGACTTGGAAAGGGGTCAGCCCTTCCCTATTCCAGCATTTTGGTAGAGTCGGGGGCCATTATTTAGAGCAGATCATTCAAGACTAGCATAACTCATTGGAGGATAGCGTAGTGCCTCAAGGGAGCCATTTTCGAAGGTCAGCCATTTCCGGAAAGCTCTCTGGGCTTTTCTGGGTATTGGGTGTTGTTATCACCCTATTAATTCTTAGGTCGTGGGATTTTGGTTTATAGTTAAAGAAAACTAGGGGTAACCAAGAACCTCTTTTGAAATTCAGGATCTAGCCTTCCCAAATTCCGGAGAGGGATCTCTCCTTAAGATTTAGCTTGATTTTGTTAAAATATTTTAGGCTAGGTATGATTGGACAGTGGGACTTTTTTTAAAAGTTTGGTGGGAATAAAAGGTTCTTCAAGGTAAACCACCGGGGGATATACCAGACCATTGGGCTATGGAGTCAACTTTCTAGGCAAGCAGAGCTAGGAAATAAGGTCTAAAGAGAAAATATACTAAAGGCAAGGTAGATGACCTTCAAAGTGTTTGAAATAGGCTTTTTTGATGAAATGGGTGAAATATGAACAAAAGTGAAATTAAGAATCCTTAGGTTATAGAAATGAAGATTGAAGGAGGAGATCAAACAGGGACTTAGAGAATTTAAGAATTCTATAATCCGATTATCAAGCAGAAAACATAATAATGAACAACTAGTAAAAAACAGGGAGCTTTTTATCACTAATCCTGTTTAAGCTTTCCTATTTAATCATTAAAGATAGAACACATTAAAATGAATGTATGGAAACTTTTGAAAGATAAAACAAAGAAAACAGAAAAATACTAGACTTATCTGGCCAGCACAAGAATCCTGAGTTATGATGTCTTTAATCTCGATTCCAGTCTACTGCTTCACTGATTGACTCACACAAACTTCAATATATCCAGCAAAATGACAATAGTTGTCTTGAAAAATTGTATTCCACACAAAATACTTTGAAGAATGAAGTATTTATACAAGTAAATTGCTTACAAAATATCTCAAAAGTTTGAGAGAATATCTCAAGAGAAAATAGGAATTATTAAATAAGAAGAGGGACAACTGCAAAATAGATGGGTCATTGTAATCATTGTAATCATTGTAAACAAGTCATTGAAATCATTGTAACTGTACTCACTACTATTTTTTCTGAGAAGAGAGGTCCAAAATATTACTGAAAGAGGTTTGCCCTCCATATCCATCTTTTGTAATGCAAAGGGAAAGTTATTTGCTTGAGAGAAAAGGAAAAGATGTAACAGATGTGATGTATATCTGAACACTCCTCCATTAAGTAACTTTATTAGCTGATAATGTATATTGTCAGCAATGAATTTGGCAAAATCAAAGACCAATTTTAGTTGTTTTCCAGGAGACAAAGTGGAGAGGAACCCTAAAATGGAGGCATCTATAAATTCATCATTAACATAGCCTAAAATGAATGACAACATAGAAATAACTTGTCTGGAGCCCTCAGGGAAATCAAAAGTATCATAAGGGGGATTTACCTTAGGAAGGTTGACATGATTGGGCATGAAGTTTTGAAGGATTTCAAACTTCCTAGGGAAATCCAGGTCTAGATACATCTGAGTCAAGTCTTCAATTGACAATGATACTGCTCGTGGATCATGGCTTAGTTGGAGCATATCATTGACTAATTCAGCAGTTATATAAAATAGGACCTCACTATCTTTGTTCACCATGCACCTTTGATCAGGGATATAGTGCATATGACACAACATAATGAAATCTTGAGCAGGATGGGTGATGGGAACTACATATTTGGGCAAGTCGAAATCCCATACAGGTATATCATTGGCCATTTTCTTCTCAAATTTTTCCTAACACTAGTTATGTACTTCCAAAAGATCAAATTCAAGAGTAGCATTAGCAATTATGTAATCTAAGTCAATCAAAGGATTGTTTTCTTCAGTAGTGAGAGGAGGCTGCAATGGTCTGACTACTTCAGTAGAGTCTGCAGTTAGGATAGGAGTAGTTTTATCAATTTTGGGAGGTTTGGGGTTTGGAAGCTTGCTTGAGGCAGACTTCTGAGGTTTGGGACCTCCAGTCCTAGGGGTGACCTACTTCTTAGTAATTTTTTGAAGAAACTGAGCAAGATTAAATTTTTTTCTCGGCTCTTTATGGAAGCAGAAGGTCAATTAAGCTGATTTGGGAAAAACACGGAATCTGGGAGAGGGTTTTATGAGGAAAATGCAGATTTGCAATGTGCAGATGGTGGGAAAGGGATTTTCAATGGTTTTTTTGGGAATTCAAATGGATTTTAAATGTAGGAATAGCTTTTGGATGATGAAAATCATTCAGGCGGAAATGAAAAATCCTAGAAATTTTTTGACAGAGTTTCCCTTGTTTCTTCAAGGTTTAAGTACTCTAAGATGAGTACTTTTGGCTTTTAATTTCAAATTATTTTGATTTTGTACTTAAAAATTTGAAATTTACAGGCTTGGATTATTGAGAAATACCTTTGAACAGGTATGGTTGCGGTCGGAGAGGATTGCAGGTGGTACCAGTCTTCAAACTGGTTGTAGTTGTTTGGTATAAGGCACTGGGAGTCTTCGGTAGAAACTTTTCAGAGTGGAAATGATTTTAGGATGGAAAATTATTTCTAAATTAGCTCTGTAATGGTGTCTGCGATTAATTCTCAGAGGAATAGGGCACACAGGTATGAAAAATGATAAACAACTAAGGTTAAAAATTTAGTTTTTATGGATTATGCAGAGTATTAATTGCAAGTCAAGTTGACATGGCAGGAGTGATTCTTTTTTCATTTGACAGCAAAAACCAGTGATGGTTTTCGCATTGATTTCAAGCAGTAACTAGTTTTTAGCTTTAGCAATGCGATCCAATATAATTAGGACACGTAGCGGGTGGTGGTTTCACAAAACAACTTTTTTCACAAAAAAATTTGGCAACTTCATCTGATCACTTTAGAAATGCGATATGGGATCCGCGTCGTCAGATTTGGTTAAGTGAATTGAATGGCTAAGATGCGTCAAGAAGCTGCGGGGAAATAAGGTGGGACCAGGTACTATGATCTACGCCATTGATTTGGTAAGGGGAGATCGACGGTTTAAAATTATTCCGATAGGAAATGGTGGGGGCGGGGGAAGGATCTATCGGATTTAGTTTAGATCGTTGGAGTAAAGGGATTAAGATGATTGGAGGGTCGGGAATGAATGCGAGGGGGTGGGACTCGAGTTCAATACTATCCACTGATTTTGATCTGGATGATCGGATGGCTGAGGTTAAACCCGATGGTGAGGAGGGGTTTAATAAGGTTTAAACCAGGGTTTAAGATTTATACGAAACATCAGGTTTCGCATAGTATAAAAAGTAAAGGTTTATCCTTGGGTTAGGGGTAATTGGGAGAGGGGAAATATTATAGAAGGATAAGTTTTGTTTTAGCTTATATTAACTTCGGGATTTTTGTTTTAAACATATAAAACATGTTTAAAGAGTTTTTTTTTTGTATTTTATTATATTATATAGTTTTTAGACTATTTGAACTGTCCAAAACTAGAAAGGAGCGAAATATTTGAATAATGATATTTTTAGCCAAAGGGGGTTTATTGTGGGTTTTTATTAAAACATGTGGGGATAATAAACTTTGGCTAAAGTTATAATAATGGGTTTTTGAGACTATTTAATAAAGGGAATTATATTAATAGGAGAGGGTTATTTTCTAGAAAATTAATAAATAAGTTAAAGTTAATATGACAAAGGGGATAGTGGAAACTCAAAATACACAAATATAACTAAGAAAAGTGAATTTTTAAAGTAAAGCTTTGTTATCATAACTTAATCACTTCAACTTAGGATAAAATGTCATTTTGAGGGTTTTATACTTCATGATATGTAGGAAATTAATCAAATGGGGATTAGAGCATTATTAAATAAAAATGAGGTTTTTACTTATGAATTTTCATGGAAATGAATGCATGAATGGAAAATGATGTGATTTTTGGGATTAATATAGACATTTAACACTTTCAACTAATCAACCATAGAGCCTTGGGTTCGGTCCCAACAGAAGTCAAGGAAATGCCTTGAGCCTTTCTGGCTGATAGTTTAGAATGATAAATGGCTATGGGGAAGGGAAGTCAGTTATTTGTAGCATTGGTGAATAATATTTACAATGATGCTTCTCACCTTATTCTACCTACCCAATTTAACTGCTAACATTTTCTCTTTCATTAGGTGCATTTGAGCTAGCAACCTTTACAACATTTATTCTTTCTAAAAGCAATAAAACTATCTAATTCTACACTTATTTAATTCAAGAATCCATAATAAACTATTGGATTCACTTATTCTCTACCTAACTACTGAATTGTCATGATTAAACTGTATGACAATTCTTTATTCTCTATCTACAACAAGTGAAATTGAAACATGACAAGTCAAGATTAAACTGTTTAACTCATCATGGATTATGGCATTTATTGACACTCTGCCATAATCAACTACAAAAGGTAAATGTAGTGGCATTTAGACTTGCACACTTTCATGTTTTATTCATTTTTTTCTTTTGGGGTATATTATTTTTTCTAAGTCCTTTGATCTTTCTTTTAGGACCTTTTACCCTCTTTTTGCCTTTTTTTTTTTTTTTTTACAAAATACGAGAATACAACTTGCAGAAGGCAAAGTATGTACATATTTACAATATTACCATCAGTCAAGTTAAAATTATGAATCCTATATTTATAGGTCACTAATAGGTGTACAGGCTATTCCCAGAGTTTCAGAATTTTCCGAGGTGGGGAGCAGCCCCAAACAGTCCTCTCATTCCAACAGTAGTAGCAACACGGCAGCAATACCAGCAGCACTGGAGATTACACAGTCATTGGAGGAGCAACCATTCCGGGTTATATTATGAGAGTATTCTTATGTGCCATCATTCTGATCACCTTTGTACCCATTTCATCTTTCAGTATTTAATAAAATGGCTCAGCGTTCTCTATATTATCTCTATTACATATGATGTCTCTCTAGTTGATGTATGTCTTTGTTTATGTGCTTTATATTGTTGTTTATTTCTACCTAGAATATTGCATGGTGGAAAAATTTTGGCAATGATGTGCCAGATCTTAAAAGATTTTCCATTCAAATCTTGAGCCATACCTACAATGCTTCAGGTTGTGGGTGCAATTGGAGCATGTTTGAGAAAATGCATCCCAATAAACACAACCAATTAAGTTATTAATACAAAATCACTTAAATAACACTATATCGGTCCACTGCACTCTTTGAATTTGCAATAGGAAATCCAAGTTGAGACATTAAGAAACACAAGACTCACCTCAGTTTATCTAAAGCTTAAACACTTGAATTGGAAGAATTGATTTAAAGTTTAGTTCACATTTTAATGTTTCATGATAACGACAAGTTTGGATCATTGGGCTGTTAACCTAAACTTGGAATAGCTAGATCCTACATCAGATTGGATTCGATCAAAAGAAGCCCTCTTTTTCACCTTAAGGACTTTGCGAAACTTGAGGGTCAAAGAGTTGAGGACATGGGAGAAACCTGCATCTTAGATCTTTTACTATATAGTATTCATCGTTAACTCTTCACTTAACCTTTATAAGTAGATGCTTTCAGTTCTTATTTTGGACCCATATTATATGAGATACCTATTAATCTATGAAATTTTGGACATTCATTGATAGTGTGCATTGTATGGACATGGCTTATTGAATATCAATGAAAAATACATATTTTTTTATTTAAAATGTGTATATCTTTAATTTTGTACTTGCCAAGTTTTTCACGATTTATTCCCAATCCAATTCAAATGCATTTCTCTTTTGCCCCACAGAGTCTTTGTCGATTCCAGGTCTTGATAATTTTGATCTGGAAGGGACTAGTGCAAATATTTCTAGTTGTAGACAATTCCCTAAAATGGAAGATTGGTAATGGGGAACAGATGAGACTGGAGTCTAATCCATGGGTTGGATGTGAGAACACCTATACTCTGTCAAACAAAATGTTAACTCGTTTACATGAAAGGAATTATTTAAGGTGTCCAAAGTGTCGGTCTTGTGACTACAGATATCTAGCAACAATGATGGATCAAAACCAATATGGTAGGACTTTAAGGGAACAATGCATATCAGTTGAAGCCTTGATTAGAAGTAATGTAAGAATCAGAAAGGAAGCAGATGAAATAGTATGAACTAAAAATCCTTCAGCGGATAAATATATTGCGAAATTAGGGTACAAAGCAATGTTTTCCAATGAGGCTCAATAGTCAAAATGATAAGTCCTGATGGTGGAAACCACTATGGAAAAAAGAAATTCCATGTGGGTGGCCATAAGGAATGAAAACTGACTTGTGAAATATGGTACTGGGAACAGAATAAATGCAAGGATGGTTCCTTACTATCAACAAATATCACTTCCTTATCCACAACATAAGATATTCTTCAATGCTATATGATAAATGATTTCATACGACCTATTCTTCATAGTTTTTTTGTCAAAAAATTGTAGAGTGAATACCATATACATCTACTTGATAAGGATTGATAGAATATATATATTATACAAGATGGATAGACCAATATTGTCCCCCATTTTCAAAATATTAAAAAGGATGTATGCTCTTTTCTCCACGATTATTACAGTCGTATACAGAGAACTGAATGCTACAAAAGATATTGTAGTAGATTCTTATAGTCGTATACAGAGAACTGAACACTACAAAAGATACTCTAGTAAAAAAAAGTCTCTTGCAAAACTTGAGAAATAATTGTCGTAATAGGCAGTCTGTCTTGAAAGAGCTAAATTGCATTCCACAGTAAAAAAAACTAAACATTGTCAGAAGAACAAATCACGAAGGGGATTGAAAAATAAGGAAATGCTGGAATATATGCAAATAGTTAGGTTTCAGAGGATAAAGTATAGAACCTTGGAATCCATGCAGTCAGCACTCTGAGAATAATAGATGCTGGGATTAACAAGGACATATCATTTGGACATACCCACGGCAATATAATTCATATGCACAACTAGAGCTTGTGGAGAACCATGATCCCTCCTAAACATTTGTGATGCAAGTGCCTGTGAAAGATAGCGCATGGAATCAATTTTTAAATGACCTATTGCTGGAGGTCCTCGTCAGATACCCTCAAGTTTCATCGGTTGGGTTGCATCTCCCTCTTCCCAGTGCAATCTAGAATATGCATCTCTCTTTTCAAATTCTTCCGTCAAGTCCAATGGCTTAAGAGAGTCTCAGACCTTTTTTCCACTTTTCCTTATAGGTCGGCCATGTTCCATTTTTCTCCTTTTTCATCTTCAACGTCATCAACGGTCCTTCGTCGAGGCTACGATTGAGCCTCGACAAATTTCTCACATCATCGTCGCTGCTTTGCTGTTCAATGAAAGAATCCAATTCAAAGTCATTCGAGGCTGGAGCCATGGCACATCAAGAATTTTGCATACAAACTCTGAGCTTCGTTGTCATTTCGAAGCTCATTTATTTACTGAATTTCTTGAAATTTAGGAGAATAATTTCTAATTTGAAAACAAATTCGGTGCCAAGATTTGAGCCCTTCGTCTTTGCCACCAACCCTAGTCTTCTACCATTTAACCTCTTAATCATACACAAGCACGCACAGAGGTTACGATTTCAATTACTTATGTTTTTATGTTTTTAGTCGCGTAAAAAATTTTGGAGCCAGTTCTCAAAGACCTTATAGGCCGTGCCAATGTTGCTGCACACGGGAATAGATTTCATTTCACATTGATGTTTCATTTCTCAATGTATGAATGAGGGAAAACATAAATACTAGCATTTGTTAAGCTATAAAGATACTCTCAAGGAAATAAATACTATATAAACATGGAGTGAAGAATATTATATAAAAATGGAGGAAGTGTGATTAAGGTATAAATATATCCTAAAGGAAATAAATACTATATAAAAATGGAGGGAAGAATGTGGCATGAAAAAATGGAGGGAAAAGCGACATGAAATAGATATTGAAAAAAATCAATATTTTAAATAAAATGTTTAACAAAATTAATTTAAAAAAAATGAAATTAATAAAATAATGTAATAAATATATTTGATAAATAAATATATATTTTTTTTAATTTAAAACAAAAATTTTATGCTAAATATATTTTTGATTTAAAATATAGTTTTTTTTTTCCTATAAATCACATCATCCATATACAATATATATTGGACATATGTGTTTTCATTTTCAATAGGTTGCACCAATTTCTATGTTGCTGGTTGTGCTAGTTTAATCGTTGAGAAGTGCAAATCTTCCAAATTTGAAGCTAAGGAAAACTAAATTTCCAATCTATTTTAATTTTTGGCAACCCTACAGTTGATGTGGACTACTCAAAACATTAATATGTCCCAGTTGGTTGCCAGTTAATACACTAATATCTCCCATTTTTATCATTGCGGCAATAATTTTTTTTGCTATTTGACCAAGTTAAGGCTTGAGTTTGTAGTCACACTAGATTTGGTGTTTGGATCTGTAAGCAGAGTTGCATTTGATGTAAACCGACCATTGTTAGCTATATCGTCGTTGTAATACAAGTTGTCCAGGATTAGTGGCGTTTGAGGATCCATGACCACAGTCACATTGACGTTAATGGGGTTGCCTTGGGGACAACTCTACTTCAGTATCTGAGCATACATTGGATCAAGGGACATGTCCATCATATTCATGCCATTGAAATTATAGAGCCTGTTGACGAATGAAGTATAGTGAGAGAAACCAATTGTGTGTGCTCCTGCATTTGCCCAAACAACACAAACATGATTATAATCATGGTTTTGCTCAACCATTATTGCCATCTGCAAGAATTGACACATTGATGAGTTGCAGGTCTTAGAAAATACATGAAAATTAACCATCTCGTCCTAGGATAGACCTTTAGCTACAAATATCTGAGTTAGATGGGTTACATTGAAGGTAGGGGGTGGTACATTTCCCTGTATATTGGAAGCTAGTGTAATATTTCCATCCTTTCTTCTAACAGAGGGGGATGGGAGATGCCTGTGATCAATCATTAGAAATCATTGAGCGTTGTTGTTATCCCATGCTATACTTAACACAGTGGTATTCTTATGTATAATTTTTAAGAAAAATACAAATGATGCACTATCTCTAGCCACAAATGCGATTATATCTGCACAGGATGCCTTCTTTGGGAAAATCATCTCTATTTGCAATTTCACTTCATTAACAACATCAATTCCTCTAAAACTCAAATTTTTAACTGAAGAGTCTTTATCCGCTATGAACTGACCAGGAATAGAGTCGACGAGAACAGAACCCTCACAACCCCAAAAGTGCAAGAGCTCCACATCATTATTTCAAAAACCTATTGAATGTGTAAGCATAGGCTGCACGAACATTATGTGTTTATTTTAAGGGAACATGCCACATATATTCCGGAATATCATGGACCGAAATTAACCGCAAATGGTACTTCTTCGAGCTCTAACAACGTCTTCAATTTCTCTAGACTAGCATGCACATGGGTTCTCTCGTGTCAATATGTTGTACCACGTTGTATTCCCAAGGGACACTGTTCAGATTCTGTCAGGGACGATGAATCTGAACAATGTCACGAAGATAAACCTCATAGTAGAAAAGCCTTCGGCTTAATCATAAGTTGCGTTAGCCACATTTTGTTCCATGTGGGTGTGAATGCCAATGATGAAGAAGAGTTTCAATGTCGAGAAGTTGGAGTGTTTGTTATAAGATTCCATAGAAAAAGGGCTGAATATAAGAATAATATGGAGAATCAACCTATTATACATGTTATTTTTAGCCTCTTGTATTTCTTTGTGTCTTTCTTCTTTCCCCATTTAAAGGGAAAATTGGGTTGGTTGTTAATGACGAGGGTGAGTAAAAATGTTGTAAATTAAAAAGAAAGAAAGAAATTATTTTAATGTTAAAGAGTTTAAAGATAGTTTATTATTTTAACGTTAAAGAGCTTAAAGATAGCTTATGGGACAAATTTCTTTACTATCCTTATTCGACCATTTTCATGTGAAACCTCACAATAAATGCTCCTAACTTCTCGACAGACCCCTCATGGAATAAATTATTCCAAATAGCTAGTTGTCATAGTATCTGCATAACTTTCTATATTGTCTTTGAAGGCCTTGCATTCTAAAATGAAATGTTTTTCTATTGCCACTTTTCCGGAAGAGCAAAAAATACATACTTTTTCTTCCCACATTTATTTTAGCCTTTTCCAGTGCCCTATTTCACAACAAAGTTTATGAGAATTAGTCTATAACTGAGCAATAATAATTTTGGCTCTCCAATAAATATTGGCCCCTATGAATGCTTTTGCTAATGATATGAGTGGGATTAAACTCTTCAATACAATATTGTTTCTTTCTCCCTCACTCTTTATCCCAAGTACGCTTGTGGAACTTATCCATAACAAAAGTTTCTATGTGATGGTTCAATTATTTTATGTCATGGTTCAGTTGTTGGAAGGAAATTAGGAGATGGTTAGCCAATAAATGTTTAAATTTCATTAACAAATGTTTATTTTATTTAAATCATACAACGTAATTTTAACTATGATGAATTTAAGACCACCTAAATGAGATTGATCTTTAAACTTATTAAAATCCAAAGGAGTATATGATGATTGGCAATGCAACTCCCTTAGTGGGTCATGTCTTACTATGTGTACTGAATTTAAGACCACCTACAAGTTAAAGATCATAGAAGAATTTAAATGGGATTGATCCTAAAACTTATTAGAATAATGGGATTGGTCCTAAAACTTATTGGAATCCAAAGGAGTAGAGGAGGATTAACAAGCCAACTTCCCTAGTGGGCCATGCCCTACTATGTATATTAATTTTCTTGTCAAATAATGGTAGGAACATGGTTATAGTTTTGTCACAATGTGCTCAATAGATGTCACAGGGAATTGAGTGTAAAATGTCACACGACAAGTTTACACAAGAATGTCATTTCTCCCGACAAGCAATGTCATCTATGTGTGACCCATGAGGTGTATACCTGTTGGTTTGAGTGGGGTTTAGTCCCCACGAGGTCTTAGGTTCAAACCTCATGGGGAACGGTTAAGGATGGAAACCACTTTTGGGGAAATTAAACTATCCCAAGGGGTGTCCATGCTTAATTGTGCTTCGCACAATCATGGTGATAACATCCCATTGTGGGTATATCGTTCTTCCATCCAATAAACATGTTGGCCCTGCCCTAGGCTCAACCTAGTTATAAAAACAAAACAAAAGAGCCATCTATGTGTGTATAACGCAAGGCCACATAATGCACTCCATGCAACTTCCTCTCCTTATTGGACAATGTTTATTTTTTCTAAAATAATAACTAGCAATTACTCTAAACGGTGCAAATGAAAGCAATACAAATACAAAGTGTAAAAGTTGAATAGTCATAATGGATTCTCTAGAAAATGGAAAATACGAGCAATAATGTTCCACACTTTCATGGTCAAGACATAAGTCATCAATGTCACACAATTAAAACATGGAATTTTTCACTTTCCACGCATCATAGAAGAGGACGAGCTAAAAAAAATATCATTTTTTCAAACCTCGAATGCCCAATTTCGAAAGGGGATTTGCAAGGAACAATCAAGAGATGGGCTAGGGTGGCTAACCTAACAACTTGCGCTATGTTTCATCCATCGAATGATCAATTTATTGCAAATTACTCTTTCAATGGAAAAAAAGGTATAGAAGTGCAAGTTGCTACTAGACAAGTATAGTGGTCGCACGCCTTCCAACAAATTAAGAATCTCTAGAAAATTAGAAAAATAAGATCCTCATTCACAACATCATGGAGGTTTAGAAAAGCATATCGAATGGTAGAATACCGCTTTCTCTTGTCAATCCATGACCAAGGTGCAATTCTCATTAGCACTCAATTCCTTATGTCACAAGATGGTAGCTCGGCGATTTGTGAAAAGGGAAGAAGTTAGGAAACAACAAAAAACAATTAAAAATTGAGGTATGTAACAATGTCAAACCATCTAAAATGATGGAGGGTGTGAACTCCTGGTGATAATCCACACCAATTGTGACTACCCAAGCCCACGCTACAAAGAAGGAAGTTCTTTGACAATAGTCAACAATATCATAAACCATGAAGTCCAACAACAACATTATCCTCGAGGCCATTGATGTTGACGC
Source organism: Pinus albicaulis (assembly GCA_034641835.2). NCBI lineage: Eukaryota > Viridiplantae > Streptophyta > Pinopsida > Pinales > Pinaceae > Pinus > Pinus albicaulis. Next base: position 289,471 of record JAXQQM020073445.1, read on the forward strand.
CTCCTCCTTCATAACCCATTTTAGATAGCATATTCATACCAATGCCTTTGTTATGTTGCTCAAATGCTACAAAAGAGGTGTTATGAACATAAATAGAAGGAATTGTACTTGAAATGCTTATTACCTCCTTGAACTTGTCAGTCATCTTTTCAACTTCTGATGATGATGACGACATTGTAGATGACTTTAGCCACCCACTTTTACCAATTGACATATGATGAGAACCTTGGAGATGCTTACAAAATGCACATGCATCATTTTCATCATATGGTCCATAACCATTATTTTAACCATGCTCACATATTAGCTTTACTTTTGATGTTTCTTTTGCTGTCACTAGAGTGGAACTTTCAGCAAGTTGTTCCTCAAGCACATGTTGCAATCAAAGACGAATATGCCTCTTCTCCTCTTTGACCATTTATAGCATTCTTCTCAATTCAATGTTCTCCCTCTCCTTTTCATCCATCATCATCATATCATGATGATATAGAGTACCTGCAACTGAAAACCATTCACGACAATATGACATCAGTCCAAAAAACCCATAATCTAACATGTTTCATGAAATCACTTGTTAGAGCTAGAACTGGTGACTAACTTAGGGATTGCATAGTTCCAGAGGTCAAGGTTTTGGATTGAAGCTTGAGACTGCACAATGCGTATTTCAGGATGGCTAGGGTTAAAGGATAAGAGCTCACGATCGGGGCTTGAGGCTTGAGGTTGCCCAATGCGAATTTCTCGAAGGATAGAATCAAGGAACCGCGCAATTGAGGGATTCAGGAGGTCAAGCTTGAGGCTTGAGGCTTGAGGTTGCCCAATGCACAATTTTGAGAGGCCTAGCTAGGTGATTGTGCAGTTGAGGAGCTCAAGAACTGAAGGTTGAGGCTTGAGGCCTGGAGATGCCCAATGTGAAATTTTGGAAGGAGAACAAGTTGGGAGATTGCACACTTGAGGGTTTCAAGGGCTCAGGCTTGAGGCTTGAATTTTCCCAATGCGCAATTCTGGAGGGAGGAAAATACAATGGATTGTGCAATTGCGTAGCTCAAGGTGTCAAGCTGGAAGCTTGACGCTTGGCACTGCGCAATGCGCAATTAAGGCTGACTGGGAGGCATAAATTACGTAGTTCTGGAGCTCAAGGGTCAAATTTGGGCACTGTGACTACACAATGCACAATTTCAAGAGCTAAGGTCGGGGCTTGAGGGTTAATACTATGCAATGTGCAGTTCAGGAAGGTTGAGTGAGGTTAAGTTGATCAGGAGTGAAATTTTCTAGATGAGGCTAAGTGTGGAATCAGTGAGACCAATGTGAACAAGGAAAAAACATGGGTGTGATCTAGATTGCGAATTTTGTTTGTGATGGTAGTTTATAAGTTGAAGATCTAATCAACTAACCAAAATGGGTATTTTGATAAAAAGAAAATGTTCTAGACCATATTAGGGTTCCTTTTTTATGAAATTAAAAGCAAAGGTAATGCTATACTCTAGTGGGATGTTATGAAAAATGATAAAATAAAGAGATAGTAAGAAAAGATCAAGACTTGGAAGAAAAGAATGAGTTAGTTCAAGGATAACTTCTTACCAATTTATTATCAATAGAGTTTATATACACAAGAAAAAAATTTGAGACATCCACTTAAGAGTATATACGAAAGAACTATTCAAGTTATCACTCAGTTAAGACTTAAATATATAATACAAAAGGGTAGTCACGTATGCTAATAGTTTCAAGTTATAGATTGAAGAGGAGACAAGCTTATCCGATTTCTTTGAAGGTGGAGGAAAAGTTGTATACCCTACAACAACAAAACTTCGTAGGAAGAGGTTCTATGGGTACCGGGAATGCCAAGTTATGCGAGAGGACATCCCAACAATAGTAATGATGTCAAATTCACCAATATACATAATATTGTGGGAATTCAAAATGTTGGTAGACGTAGCGAATATAAAATATGACAAGGAATTAAGTCTGTAGCTATTTTCTATAAATGTAAAGTAGAATGAAAAACACATCAAAATCTACAAAGAATCATAATCAAGGAAAAATAACTACCCTTCTTATTTCATGAGAAGACTATCCTACAAGCCAACAAATTTCTATCATATCCATGAGGTCAACAACAATTTGTGGTTTAAAATATAGTTATGTTGAAATGAACTTAACTTTAGAACCAAGGATATTTTTCCACCTCTAACATTTATGGACAAAAAGATATCAATTTTCTAAAGCACATGAGAACCAAATTATCACCTTTCCCATATTAACTCCCGCTATTGAACATTATAGAAAATCTCCATAAATTAATTATCCTTACTAAACTAAACATTTCATTCAAAATAATCATCAATCCATAACATTACTACTTCACTCCATTTTTTTAACTATGCAGATATCATATCATGATTAAATTAAAAAATCAACCAAAATCGACTAAAATAATATGACATAAAGAACTCGACAATTTTTATATAATTAATAATGATTTATATTAAAAAATACCTTCAAACAAATGGAAAACACACATTACATTTAATGGAATCTAATTCGCGCTGAAAGATAGATTCACGTTTCGTTTAAGTTGTCTTCCAGGATTTCTGTCTTTCAAAAATATATATATACTAGCAGTTGCCCCAGGAGGTGCAAGGAGAGGCCGATAGGAGTATCATTTGTTAATTATTAATTTTAAGTAATTGTAGTTTTTGAGATGAAGGAGATTTCAGTTCCTGTTTTGCCATCTTATCTGATCCTTCACTACATGCAAACTTTGAAAGCATGCAATCTTCATATAATTTATTAGTTTAATGTTTCCAATTAGGTAACATAATCCTCCAAAGTTTACCATTGCAAGAGGTATATTCATTTGCATTGTTGCAGCCCTGTATTCCCATCATACTCAACTTCCAATGTAAATATTACATAAGCTGTAATGGCATCCTGACAAATTGATGTTCAGTTTCATGAACATTGACAGAAAAAACACTTGGTGCAAATTTAAGATTTCTCAGAAAATATATTTATTTTCGTTATGGGTAATTTGCCAGTGGAATGGAAAAGGAGGCTGTTGAATCATTTTAAAAGGGTATCTCCACGTAGCATCCATGGAAAAAAGAAACCAAGCTATCAACAACAACATTGCAAAATAAGGGCAAAATTTTAGAGATGAACACTTGCAGCTTTCCATTTCCATCAAATACAACGGTAGAGGCCTCTACACGCCATATAGCACTACTATTGAAATAACTTTATTTCAAGCTATTTCCAAGCATTTAAGTCTCCTTACCAGCTTTCTTTGTTGCACGAAAGAGGACCTCTTCAACAAGTTGTTGGGCAGGATCTCCATCCGGATAAGATGACATAAACCATTCCACATGGTTAACCACCTCTTCATTGGTAAAATATTGATAAAGACCATCTGATGAGAGTATCCGATGAGTCTAAGATTTTACGAGGCTATAGAACAGCGTTAAAAATGGCCCAAACTAATGAAACCAATTCACCCATCACCCTTGATGCCAGATTTGCACAAATACAGGCAATCGAGAACAGACCCACAATAGAGTGCTATCTATTTCCAGAGCGCTCAATCTCCAGCAAGCTATTTATTTCCAAGAAACAAGATTCAACAATCGAACATCTGTTTTTGGAGTGTCTCTACAGGGCTTGAGATCACCAGAGAGCTATCTATTTCCAAGAAACACACCAGAGTGCTATTTGTTCTTCCGAGATACAAGATTCAAAATTCAATCATCAGCATTTGGAGGGGACACAAATTGGGGATTTGATATTCTGACATTGCATCATCAAGCAGAAAAGAAAGTGCAGCACTTGAAATTCCAGTAAACCATGAATTTACTTCAGCATAAATATAATATTTACAATGCGGCATCATATCTCATACACCTAAAGGAAGCCTAGATTGTCTTATACTGGCGATTGTGCTAATGGGCAGGGCCAAACTGTAGTGCCACAGAATCCCACAATGTCAACACCTTGCAGCTAGAAAAACACAGATTTATTTCAAGGCTGCCTTGGCTAAACTCTCGAACAAAACAACACGCCATATTAGCACAACTCAGATGATAATAATAATAATGTAATTTTAAGGTAGGTCATGGCAAAGCCAGACACCAAATTTGCGTATGAGATTTGTGGGAAAGGGACCCATATAGGCCCACTCAAGCAGTAGAAGATCCCATACATAAGTATCACCATTTGAGATAACATACAAGAACTCAGATACAGTACTTACTATTTTTCGTTGTGGCATACTCAATAACAAACTCCTCAGCACTGGATCAGGTCTAAGATTCTCATAAGGCAATCTCCCATGCACAAAACTGCAGATACAATTTTTCTAAAACAACCATGAGTCACAATTATTTTGAATCAAAGAACATGCATATCAACTGGTTCAAAAAATAAAAATTGAGAATACCTATGAAAGTCATCATTATCAATCTCATAGCCCAGTGCCTGTTTGAAACCCATCAAAATGAAAGATTAGATGGATGATGTAAATATTGAAACTCAACTGTGTCGTTTTTTTCTCAGTTCGTAATCTTATTCTTGTTATCACCTATTTCAACAAAATACTACAATTTATTGTAACTTTAACAACATTGTTTAGGATTATCATACAATCCAAGGAACTGTATGATAATGCCATGAAGTCGACTATCCAGGCCACTTCCCCTTAAAAACACCAGCATTCATTATACAGGAACTCAAAATAAGTCCACTGAATCGGAATGGTAACGAAATTAAGGCACATAGATGAAAGAGGGACACAAGTGTCAAGTACCTTAAGTCCAGCCATCGTAGTCCCATGACTCTTGTGAAGATCAGCGCACATAGATGAAACTTCGCTTTTATCAATTTTAAGAACTTCAACCATGTAATCTGTTAAAAGAGCATATGCAAGCTCAGATCTTTAGCTAACGGCAAGAGTTAAATTTAACGAAGAAAATCTTAAGGATGACCTCCAAGGGGCTTTATGCAAGAAAGGGTAACAAATCCATTTCCTTGCCCTCATTATCATAGAATACAATGCATTCATCTAGGTATAGTTTTTAAGCAGCACTAGTAATTGTTGAAAATTACGACATTCAACAACATACCTTCTATATTCATACGGCAGGCTGCTTGAACTCCTGTACTTAGAGGATACAGAGTATCATCCAAGTCTGAAACAAGCACGTAAACATTAAAGCTATTGAAGATTATATTTAAACAATATGAAAGGTTAAATATGACTTAGATTTTAGTTTTTCAAGACAATAAACTACTTTAGCTCGAAAAGGTAATATTGAAAAGGGAAAAAAAACTAAATATACTAAACAACAAACAACAATTATCTCTCTGTAATTTCTTACCAAACAGAAGACAGTCATATTTTGGCAGCTTAGCTTCCCCAGAGCTCTGTACAGCCTCCATAATGAATCTGAAAGAAAACAAGCCAAAAAAATTGGATACCAAACCGGCAATTTCAAATATTTCTTCTATTGCCTTATAATTTCAAATGGTATTTTTGGAATTCAATTGTAAGATTCTAGACTAAGATTTATCTGAAAGTAAATGAAAATTTAAGACCACTTAATAATCGTAAGCAGTTAAAACTGGTCTCACAATGTCAGAATCATACGACCTGAAAACTCAGTCACAGAAAAAATTTGACCTAAACTCAGTCACAGAAAAAATTTGACCTTCAGCTCTTGCAATCTGAAATATAATTTCATATCTTCAAGACCACTCTACAATTTGAATTGAGCCCATATACTACATCTAAAACATAAACTAACTGGAACGCTAATAAATTTAACAGATTGTTGCAACACCTGAAGATGAACACACTGGGATGGTAACAGATTCACGAATCTTGAATAATCCTCAAATTTTAAATGAAAACGCAATTGAAAATAGGGATGGTTACAAAATACATCACAAACATCTATAATCTGCAAATCCACATTAAGCCTTCAGCTGCCTTGCACATTATTATTTCTTCAATTCTCACAGTTAACTTTTACTTAATATTTTGATGGAAAATTCATAAATCTTCAACAAACCTCAACCTACACACAATGAAAAAATACATATCCACATAATACATATATATTACAAAAATAAGACCAAAGCGACAGATTGGTTTTCAAATTAAATACATACATATATATAAACAGATGCACATGAGTTTTCCAGAAACATATTAGTTCAGCATAAATCTTTTTATTCAAAAGATAGGTGAACCTTGAGAATTATATAAACATAGTGCAATGATTGGTCAAAGTAATTAGATTTCTGGGACTAAATGAAGACTTCTGAGTCCAAATCAAAGGAATAGATAACATCAAGAACACTATGGAAGACATAATTAAAAGAAACAACATAAAATACAGAAGAACTTCATTACAACAAAAAAGAAAATCAAAAGACGGAGAAGTCAACTCAGCTCAGAAAAATCATCTGTGCAGAAATCAGGAAAACACATTGTGGAAAAATGAGCCTCGTCTTATACTGGCGATTGTGCTAATGGGCAGGGCCAAACTGTAGCGCCACAGAATCCCACAATGTCAACACCTTGCAGCTAGAAAAACACAGATTTATTTCAAGGCTGCCTTGGCTAAACTCTCGAACAAAACAACACGCCATATTAGCACAACTCAGAAGATTGGGCTGCGGATGCATTTGAATTTCTTTGAAATAGAGCAGGGGGGTTTATGAACTGAGAGTCACCGTACTCCATAACATCGTAGCCATAGATTGCAAGATCCGATCTGCGGACATCCTTCAAAGAGGGCTCCATTTGAAGATAGAAATCATCTAATAAATCATGCTTTGGTGAATATGAAGATTTTGCCTTACTGTTCATATTCAAAGCCAATAATAAATCAGGGTTTTTTGCACATGACTTTACTTTCTTCCCTGGCATTTTCTTGCCACTGTCCAATTTTACAGAACAAGAGCCATCAGCAAAGTTAAACTTGGCTTTCTTGCCTCTGATCTTTTTAGCCTCTGCATCATAGGCCTTGGCGGCCTCCTCCGGTGTGTTAAACGTTCCAAGCCAAACCCTAATGCCCTTTCTGGGAACTCAGATATCCGCAGCCCATTTTCCCCATGGACGCTGCCTGATACCTCTGTACAAATTCCTCCTCTTCCCCCCGCTGCTCTTGGCTGAGCACTTTTCGGAATCCTTGAAAGGAGGAATCTTGAAGTCCTTCAAAGCAGGAATTGCCTCATTTTCATCATCTACAAATCCCAGCCAAATTGAAAATAACAGAAAAGAACAAACCCTAGGAAGCAATTGCAATTTCTTAAATGCAGAGATGTCATTAATAGTCGCAGCTCATCTGAAGAAAATTCATGTTGGCGCTTGAAAATATTCTTGCTGGGCTTATCCTTGCTGGGCTTGTCCTTCGGCTTCTATGCCTCGTCGAAGCTACCCGACGGCTCTGCGATTGATGAACAGGGCAGCGAAGGTATGAAATCGGGGCATAAATCTTTTAAAAATAGTTATTGCCGTCACAGCAGAATACAAAACAATGGTTTTTGTCAACAAATCTGAACAGGTGTCAGGCAACTCAGGGAACACGTGTCAGCGGCACATTAAAAATGTTGACGATGAAAAAATGCATCTCTTTCAAAAGAGAAGGCCTATCGGCCTAAAAATATATATACACATTCTTATTCTGATTAAAAAATATATATACATATGTCTCAAATCATGGTACTCAGGCACAACTTATAGTAATTAATAATTACTATAAAAATGATTTAACTACCTTTGTCAAGTCACATGCCCAGCATTATTGAAGCAGTATGCTGTCAATACTAGTGTGTTATAAATTGTAACTTTGTAAACCGTCTTATTCTGATGCTTAAGCCTCATTTCCTGCTCGTTTAGTAGTGGACTTTACTGTTCTCATGCTGGGATTTTCCTGATGTCACTATACTGTGCAGATCCTTTCATTTGAAAGGACACATAAGTTAAGTTAAAATAGTACATTGGCAGGACTGAATTCCAATTTCCTAATATTCTATTCAAAGATTTGAATCTGCTATGAATACTTGAAAAAAAATCATTAGATAGAGGTCACAGTCCAATCTATCATGTATGTATGTTATCAGCCAAAGTAATTAAAAAAATATTATAAAGTTAAACCAAGAAAAAAATTCATAATGTTAAACCAAGTATCCCTCAGAAACAGTACCTCATGCATAAAATAGCCCTGTGTTTTAGACAATAGCCAAGACAATACTAAAAAAGACAGCTAATCAGGTGAATATAGACTATGTTGTTGCATATGGTTCATGCGGGACCCAACTAAAGATGAAAGAAGCTGTATGGCGTAATGTTCATAGAACTCTCTAACCAAATGCATTTATTAATTGTTAGATACGAGGACTTGGAGTTGCCACTTTATTTCAGGAGTTAGAATCATACTGACAAACGAACACATTTCTTAATTGTTAGATATGAGGACTTGGGCTCACCACTTTGTATCCCAGAATCATATTGACAATAGGATGTGCAAAATGGTGTGCAATTTTCAGTCGTGTGATTGCATAGTTTACCAGAAATTGTTATCTCGGTGCATAAATTATTGTATGGTACAATAAATAAGAGAAAATGTAAAAAGCCAGTATCCAATAAGATATAGAATTCTGCAAATTTATCGATCACAAAATTAGCTGAAAAGGGTTGTCTGCGTGCAAACCATTAAGTTTTGGAAAACCAATGATGGAAGAAATAAACTAAGAAATGAGATAGACAGGCATACTACACGGAACACCGTTCTCATAGAAAAGGAACTTGAAATTTGAAATCCGGACAAATACATGGCAAAAGATCCCACAACGAAGATTGTGTATAGCACTCCCACCCCATAATTCACTGAAAAGTGATCAATAGAATATTCTAAGTACAAATCAACAAATGTACCATTCAAAAAGGTAAAGGACAACCCAGATTAACAAATTTTCCCCAATTTAAATAAAGCAGCCAGTTAAGCAGAAATTTCATCTTGCGTTACAATGATATTGTCCACACCCTAGGTCCCCTATGTCTTTGCATCCCTCAGCCTCTCCAGAATAATACCAGTAGTCAACGAGAGCAAAGGAATGATCAATTATGATCATGACATCTAAACCTGTGCAATGCCTGCAGTAAAACCTGGCTCTTCACATCTATATCTCCCATCTGGGCCAATTCCAAACCCTTTAGGATCTGCAAACACATTCTCAAGAAGCTGACCACGCTGTGGCAGAGGGCTTGCATCTGCAAATTCCACGGAATCCTCAATAATTTCATCAATCTTCTTTTCAATTGACTTCAAATCTGATTCATTAGCAAGATTTTTCTCTATAAGTTATTTCTTGAATGACACTATAGGATCCCTTGCTGCATAATGAGCCTTTTCCACTGCAACATCAAATCTGAAAACTTGTCAAATATTTTGAACAGGTAAGTATTTGGGTCTTTAGAATGCTATCCTTAATTGTATTATCCAAAATAAACAATACTGAAATAAATCCTGCATATTAATAGCTTTATAGTTTTTCAAAGGCATTTAAACCAATTCAGAACATCCATGTGAGACAGTGACACCTCCTCAAGCAAAATAACGAGAAAATGGGCATCCTGATGCATATTGACAGCATAAACAACTACAACAAACCAAAAATAATCCAGTAAAGGTGCAGGTTCAGATAAATTTATGAGAAAAACTGATAGTTAAGGCCTAGAATATGGAGTTATCGGGGTCTCGAAGCTCGTCAGGGTCAGCCAATGAATGACATCTGAATCTGTATGTCTCGCATTCAACAAGAGTCAGCCCGTCGCCTCTCCTTGCCCTAGCCACAGCCTCCTTAGCCACTTCTCTAACCTTCAACACATCCATACCATCAACATGCACACCCGGCATCCCAAATGCAGGCCCTTTCTTCCAAATATCTGGAACTGATGTCGCCCTAACGTGGGACATTCCAATAGCCCACAAATTGTTCTCAACAACAAAAACAATTGGAAGCTTCCAAAGGGCAGCCATGTTCAAGCATTCAAAGAACTGTCCATTATTGCATGTCCCGTCTCCAAAGAATGCAACTGTAACTGCATCAGCCGTGTCATCCTTCAGCACTTCCTGGTTATATTTGCTACTGAAGGCAGCTCCCAGAGCAACTGGAATTCCTTCTCCAATGAAAGCAAAACCCCCAGCACGCCATGCTCTTTGGAAAACATGTGCATGGAGCCTCCTTGCCCTCTGCAACAGCCAGTAGTCTTCGCAAATAACTCACTCATCACAGCTCGAGCAGGCACTCCCTTGCTAAGTGCGTGCACATGATCTCTGTAAGTACTACAGACATAATCATGAGCCTTGAGCATCTTAATAAACCCAGTTGAAACAGCTTCCTGCCCATTGTAGAGATGCACAAACCCAAACATTTTCCCCCTGTAATATCTGGGCACACATGTCTTCAAACGATCTGCCCAGCACCATATCTTCGTATAATACCAAACCCTCCTCCCGTGTGACAAGCTGGAATCAATAACGGAATCAAAATCTTAAAAACCCACCAATTTTCATCGTTTTTTAGATCAGTTTTCCACTGCCCCAGCAACAAATGATCAATCTGGCTATGGTTTGGATGTCTGGGCTTGACTATGGTTTGAATCCAGCTTAACTAGGGAAGCACCAATGAAGTAAAAGCTATATGATGAAAAAAATTTAAACGATTTGAGTGATTTTTAGGTAGATGATGATGCTTACTAGGTCTGATTTTGCATCCATATTCTCCTTCACAAGCTCCGATGATGATGCGATTGCACACACTCTCACCAGCGAACATGGAAATTTAGTCAATCTGCCATTCGAACGTCTGAGGTTCGAGCCCATCAAACCCTTTCTGAGACATCCAGGCTTTGCAGTAACACACGGAAGCTTGCCCACATTGTAGGCTTGGGGTTTCTGAGCAATACAGGGAGTAGATGCGACCATGATTCTACCTGTCGCCATGGTGCTCATGTTTGTGAGGATTTCTGTAGCGGGTTAGGGGATAAAGAGGAAGGAAGATGTTGAGGTTGTTCAACTACTTTCCCACTACTTTGAGCTAAGTGATTTAACCCTTATGAGCATTACTACCACGTGGCGCTGTGTTAGGCCATTTAGGCAGGTGTTGGGTTACTAAAACTGTTGAAGAATTTTTGGTTTCGTGGCGAAATTAAAAGCAATACTTCATGGCGTGTAATGTGCAGAAGAAAGATGCGTTTGGGCGAGGGACAACAGGCAATGTTTGTGCCAATAACCTGTCAATTGTAACTTGAACTCTGCACCTTGGTCCTCTCTTTGTGTGTAGCCCGCAATTCAGAGGGTTTGTGAACTATAGCAATCTGAGTTATATAACTGCAATCTCAATGGGATTTTTGGTCAGAGGCGATTTGAATGCTTCATATACTTCACAGAAAGCCCCATGCATTCCGAAGAAGGGATTTGTACCTATTACCTGCATCTCTACCTCGAATATGATAATGGAAATGGAAAAAGAGGACCATCTAAAGATTCATGTTGGCGCTTGAAAATATTCTTGCTGGGCTTATCCTTTGGCTTGTATGCCTCGTCGAAGCTACCCGACGGCTCTGCCATTGATGAACAGGGCAGCGAAGGTATGAAATCGGGGCATAAATCTTTGAACACAAAACAATGGTTTTTGTTAACAAAATCTGAACAGGTGTCAGGCAACTCAGAGAACACGTGTCAGCAGCACATTAAAAATGTTGTATCTCTTTCAAAAGAGAAGGCCTATCGGCCTAATTAATTTCCATCGTTTATTTCCCTCGCACGGTTTTTCTTTTCCGAGGAAGAAGGGTGCTACCATGCAGTAACAGGTCTCATCTCAAGGGCTGTGGAGGTTGTTTATTCATACGAAGGAGGAAGGGCGTCCCATGCCATAACAGGTCTCATATCAGGGCGTTGTGGAGCTTGTTTATTGTTGCCTCCTTATTTTAGTGATATTTTTTTGTAAGGTTGTGGGTGGGGTTAGAAATGTTCGTGTCAGTAATATATCAGGTCCTCACACCCCCGATGACTCTAAAACCACCAGGAATTCCGCCACCCATCCAGCCATCCACCTAGCCATCTGCCAGCTAGGGTTTCATCGACAAGCAAGTTTCTTGTTCCAGCGACCAGGAAAATAATCTCCAGTACCGGGGCTTTGCAGGCGTGCATTTAGAACAGATGTATGAAAGCTTCTTTAACGCGGACTCCACTATTGGGATGGTGATTGTTGGTGCGTAAGCAGCCGCAAGTGTTCGTTGTTCCTTTTCCCAACCACCAGGCGTACCGCCCCCTGCCCCCCCTCTCCACCCAAAAAACAATACCGCGAAACTAATTTGCTGATACATCTTGTGATGTCAGAGAGCACTACAGAGTTGAAAATATAGGGTATTAAGGTAGGTGACTTGGCAGTCAACAGAGCCGATGATGGAGTAGACACATGGCTACATGCTAAAATCCTGCCTGGAATTGTTTATATGTTATTTAGAAATTTTCCGAGTTTATATTGAATTTTCAGTGGTGTCTTTTGTCAAACAGTTTGGTTACACACCGCTGTAGGTACATTTTCATAACTTCAACTGAAGTAAATATGCACAATAACCGATATGCATTCAACTAAAGTATTCAAAAAGTTCAAGTTGACATTTTATCATACTTTTGGTTGAATTCAAGAAATTGGATTCTATATTGGCGGCATCTAAATGGGTAGACAATTGTATTCCTATCCTATTTGAGCAGGCAAAATAATATTTTAGTTTGTAACAGATTCTTACTAATGAATAAGAAATGAAGAAAAGAGGTCAAATGATTGTGCCATCATCTGCGATGCATGTCTGAGAAGCTAGAGCGGATGGATCCCATACAAGGCAGTCTGGCCGTAATTGTTATGGTGATTTAGAAGAACTGCAGTGTTCCTTTTCAAGGAGAAGCTACAGCTGATGGATACCATACAAGGCATTCTGGCCGTAAATGTTATGGTGATTTAGAAGAACTGGAGGAATGTAATATTCCCAATTAGCCTTGCTAATTGGAATATTTCATTTTTGTTTAATTTTGCCGCTTTAGCTAGAAATAATAAATAAAGTGAGAAATAAGAGGGGTCACCTCACTTTAGTCACCTCACTTTATAAAATAAAGTGTTTTCCTAGTGATTAACGTTATAACTTAGAGAGGGGGCCTTGGGGGTCCACATGGATATGAGGGGAGGCCTCACGCTGACCCAAGGGTAATTGCGCAGGCCAAGGAGAGTGAAGGACGCAGTCAAAGTTTTGGAGGGAGTTTAGCACTATAAAAGTGGGGTTCTCACCTCATTTTGGCATGCATGATTTGATATTGATATTGAGAGCTAGACTTCTGTTTGCTTCAGCACGTCGGTTGTTTAGTCGGTCTGCAGCACTGTTTAGTGCAACCGAGTGTCTCCGGTCGGAGATCTCACCCTTAGCCTCGGGGGACTTCGAGTGCCTGCCCTGGTAAGGTTATTTCTGGTTTCACCCTTAGCTTCTGGGGACTTCGAGTGCCCCGCTCAGGAGAGGTTGTTTCTTCCGAGTAACATCCCGCTTCGTTAGCCGGTGGAGATTTGGAGAGAAGTTGTGCCCTTCTTGTGGCCGCGCGTATCTAGAAGACGCAGTTCTTGTCGGGGAGGAAGGACGCTGCTCGTATCTGAGAGGAAGGTCGCTGTTCCAGGGGAAGAAAGGACGCTGATCAGACTTAGAGAGAGGACGTTGTTCCAGGGAAGAGAAGGACGCAGATCTGAAGACACATTGGCAGATCCAGCCTTGGAGATTGCAGATCTGAGGAGATATTTGCAGATCTAGTTCTGTAGGGTGCAGATCTGGAGAGATAGCATTAGATCCAGCTTGAGAGATTGCAGATCTGAGGAGATATTGGCAGATCCAGCCTAGATCTAAAGAGATAACATTAGATCCAGCCTTGGAGGTTGCAGATCTGAGGAGATATTGTCAGATCCAGTATAGATCTGAAGAGATAACAGTAGATCTGATCTAGGAGGACGCAGATCTGGAGGGATAGGACGCAGATCTGGATTGGAGGTTCGGGGATCCGCAGATCCTCGATAACATTATTCGCATCCATCGTGAGGACGCTGATCTCGACGAGCAGGTCATGAGGCTTGATGTCGTTTTCCGTTAAAGATTCCCTAGTCTTGAGGAGTCGATCAATCTCATCCGGGAGGTTTTGTGACCGCACTCCATCCGTTTCGCGCTCGTCACTAGCAAGAGATAGCGTTTATTGGTGTGGGTTTGAGGACTCGATATCACCCATCTTCTAGTCTTCAGCCGTCAGCTCCATTGCATTCCAAAGATCGCCCCTCTTCATAGCAAACAACGCCCAGACGTTGCGGTCCTTATTTGCAGCCATCATTTGTTCTGAGAGGGTCTCCACTTGCCTAGGGCAAGGATAGGTGCACTCATTCTGATTATCTTGTACTCCTCTCTATGTACGTTCAGATTAATAAAATGGCTTAGTTTTCTGGCATTCTATGTGTACTTGTTCCATGATTTGGTTCCAGCATTGTATTTTCTATATCTGTCTGGCATATTTCTGTGTATTACTGGTTATTTCCCTTTGGGGATATTACAGTGGTATCAGAGCATAGTTCTGGCTCAGCCTGTGGAGCTAGCAGTCTATGACATCAGAAAAGAGATCATACAGAGCAATAGCAGTTGCAATACCAGAAACGCAGTTGGAAAAAGGGCCAAAATATAAAGGGGCAAATTTTGAAGTTTGGAATTAGGAAAAACGTTTTCTGGGTTTTTCTGGGTTTTGGACAAGGATCACCTTCCCAAATTCCTGAAATTTTCTGAGTAGTTTCCAAAGGGTAAATCGGAGGTCGAAGTTAAGCAGCAGTATGGTTTTGCAGCAGCCGTGCAGTTTCTGAGGAGCCTATAGGCACCTAGCAGAAAATGCCAATGGCTGGTGGTGACGATTCGAGGAGATGGGGGACAGCAGTACAGTGAGAGATAGATCTGGCTCGGATGGTTGGCATTTTTGCAGAGTATCAGGCTTTCGGATCGACGTTCATGAAGGCTCTCTCATTCAGAGATTATGTTCAGGTCCAGTATGGCATTAGATTCCGTGATCATCACCAGGGGCACAGGCACCACCGTGATGACCACCGCGCAACTAGCAGATTTCATTTGCCCACGTTTGATGGCTCATCAAACAGTTCGGCAAAATCCTGGGTGGAGAAGCTGGACATCTATTTCCAGCTTAACCAGATGACGCAGTCAGAGGCCATTAAGGTGGCAACATTGCATCTGGATGGTGAGGCCCGGGATTGGTGGTTCCATGGGATGGTGACACTAGGGCATTCTACAGTGACGACATATGCCGAGTTTACTCGGAGGGTGGTAGAGCGCTTTGACATGAGGGATCCGGAGCAACATTTTGTTGAGCTGACCAAGCTCAAACAGACTGGGAGTGCAGAGACATACATTTCAGACTTCTCGAGGATTTCGGTGATGGTACCTGATTTATCTGCAGCTCGGATGGGTTGCATGTTTGTGGAGGGGCTGTCAGAGCCACTTCGTGGCCTAGTCCGGTCGAACAGGCCGGCTACCCTTCAGGATGCCATCAGCAGGACTCGGGACTTACAGGATGTCTTACCCAGGACTCGGACACCTTATCCCCAGAGACAGGCCTTCCAGCCTAAGGGTCAGGACACGAGGGCTCCGCCTCCCAAGGCGAATCCTGGACGAGGGCAGTTTGATGATGAGGCCAAGAGAGAGCCGAGGAGGAAGCGGTTGTGCTTCACTTGCCGGGAGCCATGGGCACCAGGACACAGGTGTGCGGCAGGGAAGGCACACTTCATTGAGGTCTTCTCCGAGAGCAGTGGAGAAGAGGATGAGGGAACACAGGATTGCAGGGAGTTCGAGGATACACCTAGTGAGACACAGGACTCACCATCATTAGAGACCTCCTTGACCGTGCCGGTTGATATCGTAGTGGAGGAGGTAGAGCCTACCCCGGTAGAGCCACCCACTGAGGTGATGACTGGAGCCATGTCCGAGTCTTCAGGTGGTAGCAGCACACAACAGATGGGTGAGGTATCAGGAGATATATCCATTATCGATGAGGCACTAGGGGATACAGAGGTATCGGATGATGGTCGCAAACAGCGGTATCATCGGCTTCGGACGGACCTTCGAGCTTTGAGGGAGAAGGCCGCGTCAGTACGGGAGACCATTTTGTTGCAGGACCAGGAGCTGGAGGATATGAGAGTGACTTGTGCCAAGTCGGCGGCCAAGTTGGTCCGCATTGGGGAACAACTGGATTCCCTGATGGTACAACCAGAGAGCACGAGGGAGCGTCAGATCATCCCCCTTCAGGCATGCATGGATGGGACTAGCAGTATTGTTGGGTCATCTCTTCCCATTAGAGAGAGAGAGGCAGAGCCACCTAGTCAGGTCTCATATATTGACTTGGATAATGGTATGAGACGATTAGAGTCGCACAGGGTACAGCAGCCACGTGTTGAGGTTGGATGGCGAGAGATTTTGAGTTGGTACTCGATGGAGCAGACTATGGATGAAGAGGAGGTCTCAAGGAGAGGTCTCACTGGAGATGCACTTCGACACACCATGGGGTGCAATGACTTTCTTCCCTTCTCACAAGAGCAAATAGAAGATGGTGGACATCTTAGGATGGATAACATCTCTCATGCTTGTGTTGGACATCCCTTGAGCCATACACATCATGACGGGAGGTTTTTGCCTACCACCTATTTGATTCTTGATAGGGTCTCATTGGTCCTTGAGAAGTTTATATTTCGAAATCCCATGAAGTGCAAAATCAGAAATTCGATTTGGGAGGATGGTAGCCCTCATGGGATGAGTACCAGGATGAGGAGAAGGAGGCATCCACAAGTGATTGAGTGGATGGGGATGATGAGCAAGGAGCTAGGAGGCTACTTGCAGATCTGTGCTACCAGGCAGCAGGAGGCTTGGCTGCGCTGGTTACTCTTGAGGGAGTTTGGCCATCACTTGTACTTGCAGATCTATGATACCGGGCAGCAGGAGGCTTGGCTGCGCTGGTTACTCCTGAAAGAGTTTGGCCATCACTTGGAAAACACTCTTCCTAAGAGTAGGAGGTTGGGGAAGAGAAGGATGGATACTTGCATCATTGAGCAGCATAGAGTATGGATGCATGGTGTTGATGTGTTACTCATATCATTCATTGTGTCTTCGTCACATGAGTTGCATGATGGAGGTATGGGGAGGCAACACAATTTCGTGTTGCTTTGCTGGGGAGAGCAAGGGCAGATTTGCCCCCACACTTTGCATGATGTTGCAGGAGGAGGAGATGGCACTATCTCCATGGTCTTGGATGGGGAAGCACTTCCATCTTGGGAGGTATTCCATATTTATTGCAGCATTATTAGAGGATTCTTTGACAAGGAACATGTCAAAGAACAGAGTCTTGTACTGACAGGAACTCATTTGCATGAGCTCACAGCGTTGTCACCTTGGAGCAGAACATTATGGATGAAGTGTGCACAACAAAGATATGGTGGATCTATAACCCATAGGTCCCAGGATCACGTCATATTTGTTGCACAAAGAGGAGGGAATGATGATAGAGACATCTATGGCATGTTCTTCTTGACTTGGGTTTCCAAGCATGAGGAGGATTACCTTCTTGCACCACATGAGACCTTCAGCATTTCCTTCATTTTGCTCTTGATCATGTCTTCATTTGCTGATATAGATCAGATCCGTATGGGAGGCTTGATTGTGAGGGAGACACATGAGCTGAATGTGCCTTTGAGTATCTTCTGCACTACATGTTCTAATAGGAGCATGGGAGGAGGCATGGCCACCACTACTACATATGTGTTCTCTTTTGAGGTGGGCCATGAGATTGATATTCATCCATTGTACAGCTATGGGCAAGTGTTTGGCCTTATGTTGTTGTCATATTCAGCCATTTACTATCCATTAGTAGATGTGATGAATCTTGCACATTACTTGCCATGTAATTTTCTGAAGTTGCAGTGGATGAGACTACGTTGTATCCTTGTGAGAGATTGTTTGCATTATGTATCCTCAGGTAGAACCTTCAGCAAACATCTCATTAGGGTGATCCATGATGACCATGTCATATTCTTCATGGATGGTTTGTTTTGGGCCAGCTTGTTCTTCATTGATAGAGGAACCTTTTATGGTGGATTGTTTTTCACTTTGCCATTGGAGGGCAATGATTTTGCAGCCCAGGATCAGCATAGACTCTACACTTGTCATGAGTGGAGAGAAGGACAGCATGGGGTAAGCTATGATGCTTGCCAAGTTCATATTTCTAGCCCACCTTCATTACCAGAGCTTGAGGTGGAAGGAGGTTTTCAGGAGTTGCCTTGTTGGGAGGTGGCTCATTTTGTCTGGATGATTGCTTGGAGATGGAGGATCCACAGGAGGGAGATATTCCTCATTATATTTTCGACTCCATGCCTTGATTGGAGAGAGGTGACGAGTTGGTTCACAATTGATGGGCCAGCTTACACAGTCATAGATGCAGAGCAGCAGCGGTCATGGTCTTCAGTCATAGCCAGAGGCAGTGAGCAGTCCGAGCCATGGGACTTGGGCTATTATTGGCCATGGTGGCGATGGGACCCGGGCGGATTGTTGGTTGGCTGGTATCATGAGAAATCAGTTTGGGATCCTGGCATTGAGATATCCCTTCGTATCAGAGTGATGCAGGAGATAGAGAGGTTTCAGTGGAACCCAGGCACATTTTGCAGTATCGGTGAGGAGCATCAGCTAGGGAGTAGGCTTGTTCAAGCGTTGCTCGAGGACAAGCAAATTTTTGCCGGATGAGGATGCCACTTGGGAGAGCGAGCAGACTTTACAGCATCCATCACTTCAGTTGCTTGAGGACAAGCAACGTTTTGCCGGGGGAGACTGTAATATTCCCAATTAGCTTTGCTAATTGGAATATTTCATTTTTGTTTAATTTTTGCCGCTTTAGCTAGAAATAATAAATAAAGTGAGAAATAAGAGGGGGTACCTCACTTTAGTCACCTCACTTTATAAAATAAAGTGTTTTTCCTAGTTGATTGACGTTATAACTTAGAGAGGGGGCCTTGGGGGTCCACATGAGTAGGAGGGGAGGCCTCACGCTGACCCAAGGGTAACTGCGCAGGCCAAGGAGAGTGAAGGACGCAGTCAAAGTTTTGGAGGGAGTTTAGCACTATAAAAGGTGGGGTTCTCACCTCATTTCGGCATGCATGATTTGATATTGATATTGAGAGCCAGACTTCTGTCTGCTTCAGCACGCCGGTTGTTTAGTCGGTCTGCAGCACTGTTTAGTGCAACCGAGTGTCTCCGGTCGGAGATCTCACCCTTAGCCTCGGGGGACTTCGAGTGCCTGCCCTGGTAAGGTTATTTCTAGTTTCACCCTTAGCTTCGGGGGACTTCGAGTGCCTGCCCTAGTAAGGTTATTTTCTGAGTAACATCCTTCAGTTTCAGCAGTTTCAGGTGGAGATTTGGAGAGGAAGAAGCCCTTCTTGTGGCTGCGCAGATCTAGAAGGCAGAACGTTGTTTCAGGGGGAGGAAGGACGCAGTTCAGATCTGAGAGGAAGGACGCTGTTCCAGGGGAAGAAAGGACGCAGATCAGACTTAGAGAGAGGACACTGTTCCAGGGAAGAGAAGGACGCAGATCTGAAGACACATTGGCAGATCCAGCCTTGGAGATTTCAGATCTGAGGAGATATTTGCAGATCTAGTTCTGTAGGGTGCAGATCTGGAGAGATAGCATTAGATCCAGCTTGAGAGATTGCAGATCTGAGGAGATATTGGCAGATCCAGCCTAGATCTGAAGAGATAACATTAGATCCAGCCTTGGAGGTTGCAGATCTGAGGAGATATTGTCAGATCCAGTATAGATCTGAAGAGATAACAGTAGATATGACCTAGGAGGACGCAGATCTGGAGGCCTAGGACGCAGATCTGGATTGGAGGCTTCAGATCCAGTAGATCTGAGCATATAGGACGCAGATCCATCAGGGGGGACGCTGATCTGGTGAGCAGGATCATGTGAGTGGGGCTTGACAGCGTTTTCCAGCATTACTAGTCTTGAGGAGCTGATCCATTCATCTGGAGGTTTCTGTGGCCAGCATTACATCTGTTTCTGCGCTGTCACTAACAGAGATAGCGTTTTTATTGGTGAGGGTTTGGAGGACTGAAATCAGCCATCTTCTAGTCTTCAGCTCATGGTTCCATTGCAGTCCAGCAGCAGTTCTTCATAGCCACTCTTCAGCCAGCTAGGACGTTGTCCTTATTTGCAGCCATCATTTGTTCTGAGAGGGTCTCCACTTGCCTAGGGCAAGGATAGGTGCACTCATTCTGATTATTTTGTACTCCTCTCTATGTACTTTCAGATTAATAAAATGGCTTAGTTTTCTGGCATTCTATGTGTACTTGTTCCATGATCTGGTTCCAGCATTGTATTTTCTATATTTGTCTGGCATATTTCTGTGTATTACTGGTTATTTCCCTTTGGGGATATTACAAGGAAGACTGCAATCGAAGTTCGCATTCACACAATCTACGTCATGTGCTTGGACCAGCAGGAACTGTGGGTTCAGTTCTTGGTTGCCCACCAAATGGCTTGAAACAACAAGTGCAGGTATGCCTTTGCTTTCCTCGAGGATATCTTTTATATTTATAAATATATGTTCGAGACTTACATTGTCAGTGCATTTGTAGAGGTAATGGTGGCATTTATAAAGGTAATGGGATTAATGAACCATGGATTGCAAAGGAAAATAAGGCTCAGAATCATCACACTGAGTGTTTAATCGGAACTGGATGCTGTAAGAAGAAAATGTCTCTACTTAATATGTCAGATACGGTTGGTTCTGGAACTCTTGGAATTGCACTTTTTATATGTTTTCTTTCCTTTTTTTCTATTAAAATTTTCATGCTTATCAAGGTGAATGAACCACCTTAGCCAGCATTAAGTGTTAATAAGTGCTATAATCATTGTATTTTCCAGTTCTACGTAGCCTAGGAGAGCCTTATCAGAACAAAGTTGCACAATTTGTTTCACTATTTTTTCTGTTGGTGTGCTAAAAGGTGAGTTGACCCAACTCTTTCAATCAAGCTGGCTAAACGAAGGCCCAATCTTCTTATCCAAAGCAAAAATAACCAAATCCTCGCTAAGGAAAAGGGGAAATAGGTCCAAGTCCCACATTTGGATGAAAATGCTTACCACAACATAACCCTGCCGAAGAGTCTTAACGAAAGGTTCAGGAGAATCCCTTTCAGTAGTAGCAGTAGTGCTAAATAGTAACAATATTTGCAAGCAAGCACATCCTACTATAAGAGAAAATGAGATGAGTATTTAAAAGTAGATTCAATAGTGAATTAGATTGCACCTTATATATATATATATATATATATATATTCAAGGCTACTTTATCATCGAGTCAATGTTCTTGAGATGGGTAGGGTTCAAATACTCATCATTAAATACTTTTGATAACCAGGAAGTTGAAATTGCTGGAATTGGGATTCCTAATTCCAAAATTTCTATACCTACAGGTGTATTTTGGTGGCCTGGACTGCCATAGAAAATTTCTTTTGTGCTCATCTTCTTCATCATCATAGTCGTCAAACATAGGTTGACTAGCTTTGTGAGAGGAAGAATGCTGACTTGAATTTGTTACACTGTCAAATATTGACATCTTATCCTCAAAAAAGAGCATTGGTTTCATACTATATCCCCCATGATATTGTTGGCTGGAAATATCTACTTGAGACCTATCATCCTTTGACCTCGAAACTGCCCGAACTACCATTGGAAATGACATTTTCTCCATTTCTCTCCCTGAACTTTAAATGTCAAACAAATGATTATTCATTCTAGACCTGATATTTTTATAACAACTTTCCAATCCATTCACTTATTCCCCTTCATTTTGATCATTAAAATTGATGCATGAAGCTTATCTTCAACTTCAAAGATAATTTCTCTCGAGTTATTTGATTTTTTATTTACGTTTGTATTCCCAAATTCACGTTTTTTAAGATCGATAGCATCTCATACAGCCGTTGTTGCATAAACATCTCACTCAAAAATTTCTTGAGCTACACCGGTGACATCCATGTTCACATTTTCTTATTTTATACCCATGAATACCCCAACAATAAATTTTATGGCCAGATCATGGCTATTCATCCTCCCTTCCATTAGTTCACCAGCATGTAGATCATCTTCACATTTGTCAGAATCATAATCTTTTGTTGGATGTGGACTCAATACTTTGATTTGGAGATTACTACGAGGAGGAAGTCAAAATTTCAAGTATAAATGCTAAATAGATATATCAATTGTTGCTGTTTGTCAAAATTTTCCTTTTTTTGTAAGAAGATATGTTTTATTAGACTATGGAAAAAATATATAGGCAAACAATACAGACAAGAAAAGATTAAGAGCTAGCATGTCTAAAGGAAACCAAGCTAGTTTAGATGACTTGGGAATGAGTCCAGAAAGTTTTTTGCTCCCAAGAGGCCACTTGCAAGATGAAAATGGGATTGGGCCTATCCTTAGCGAAACCAAGCCGTACCAGTCCTTTAAGCAACATGGATTTATCTCGACTACTAGATTAAAGGATTTCTCCCATATGGAAACCATGTCTAAAGGAAACCAAGCTAGTTTATATGACTTGGGAATGAGTAGAAAGTTTTTTTCTCTCGAGAGGCCACTTGCAAGATGAAAATGGGACTAGGCCTAACCTTAGGGAAACCAAGCCGTACAAGTCCTTTAAGTAGCAAGGATTTATCTTGACTACTAGATTAAAGGATTTCTCCCATATGGAAACCAAAAACAACAATAGCATATGAAGGAAGTAGACCTATAGAAAAGAAATACTAAATTAGAGGCCATGACTAGAGGAAATTGGTATGTGGCCATTAGCAATGTCCTTGGACACATGAATTGTGAACTGGTTGTATGGGAAAACACTCATCTGAATTGATTACAGGGTTCCACCATTCTTGCAAATTAACTAGGAGCAGAGATTGACCAGTAGATGGTTTTTCCTTTCTAGAGTGTCTAACCAGTGGAAACTTTTTTGATGGTCTATATATTTAGCTAGCAGAACATGTGCTACAAAGGTCTTAGAATTCCAGTGTAATTTTACAGCGTGATAGAGAAAATGTACTAGCTTTCATTGTTGATCTTATTACAGACTCTTGTACTAGCTTTCATTGTTAATCATACAATAGAGTCTAGACTCCCTTCACTGGGTGGAGTTACTGTGGAAGCAACTTCAGAGTGAGAAGAAATACCTTTGGAGTCCTTGGTGTGGATTGAGGGTGGGATTTTTTGAGATTTTGGGTAGCATCGGATGTGCTCTAGCTCCGAAACTTTGTGGAGGGGCTAGAACACATGAGATATCCAAGACCCAGAAATCGTTTGGAGAAATTCCACCTCGTGCAAAGGTTATTCAAATAATTATTTTTTAATGGGGACCCTAAGTCTAACTTAGGGAAATTGAAAAATTAAAGTGAATTAATTTACACATGTGGTGAGAATGTTCTAAGTGACATGGATCAAGCATTCCCTAATCTTAGCATTTGATTAGTGATTAGATCACGATTGTTGATTTCTCAACAAAAAAAAGTATTAAAGGAAGGCTTGGGGTCAGTTGGAGGATACACACAGAGTAGCAACACTTGAGCTAAGTCAAAATTTTGGGGCTTGGTTTGTTGAGAATTTTCAGGTGAGTTTGCAATGCTAGTGAGTGGCAGATTAACAAGGGATATTCAGATCCGAGGCCGAGAATACATATATCAGAGAGGCAGATTCGTACCAGGTAGCGCAGAGTCTAGCAGGAGGGACGCAACCAAGCCAAACTAACGCAAAGACAATGTAGAGGGTGACACAGAAACAGCTCAGAGGCCTTTAGGGTGATGTAGGCGCAGCCTGTGCTATGCAAAGGCCGCGTTGGGTAGGAGAGGTTGACGCAGTAGTTGGAAGAGCTGCGCTGGGGTTCCAGTGGGCCAGAAATGGCTCAAATTCAGTAATTCCTAAAGGGTTTGAATCAGCCATATTTTTTGTCTCTAAGCGATAAGGTACAACTGCCGTGAAATTCTCTGTCGGGCAAGCCACTACTCATGCCCTTGATGTATTCAGATTCTACTTAATAATAAAACCCTTGAAGAGCTGCTGCACCGGTTTTCCTGCATTGGTTTTTTTCCGTGGACATTTGTCCGAAAACTCATGTGTGTCCTTTGTCATATGTGCGCTATGTTTCAGTAAATGATCTGTATACGTGTAGGTTGCACGTTGTGTTTACTTCATTGTTTTCTGAATATTTCTGAAAATAATTTTTATAATTAAAACACAAGTAGGAGAAGTAAATCAAGGCACTGCAGTAGGGAGCTGCAGTACAGATGTGGCAGTGACATGGGCAACATTACAGAAAGCAACAGTGCAGTGGATGGAGGGTAGCAGTCCAAGAATCAACAACATGAAGACCAATGCCAAAGATAAGGGGATGCTTTAGTGGTGGAGTGTTGCAAGAGCACATTCCTCGCTAAGAGGGAGTGTTGAGATTTTGGGTAGCATCGGATGTTCTCTAGCTCTGACTTGACCAAAATTGGATCTGAAGATTTCTGTGTCCAAGTTGACTCAAGAAGTGCATGTTAAAGGGGCCTGTGCATCATTTGGGAAAGTTACATAAGCCTAGTGATTGTTGAGCGTATTTCTAGAGTGTATTGTAAGATTAGAAGCCGAATCTGATAAATTGATTGACGCCTTGTTATTCTAGAATTTGGATCAGGCTCTACGAGTCTATGCAGAAGCGAGTGAACAATTTGTATGCAGAGAGAAGGGCCTCATATTATTTGTCTCCGTAGCAATTTCCAGGAGAAATTATTGAATGTTCTAAAAGGCCGAATCGTTGTGTATTCCAGCAGGGGTTTCAAGGTCGAATTATGCTCAATATAAAAAAGAAAAGAAAGGAAAAGTTTGAAATTTCCCTTTGTTGTACAAGATATCATTTTGTGACTCTTATTCCTGCATTGCATAGAGATTAGAAGAATTGATATGGCCTGTGTCACAAATAGAAGATGTTATGCTGAACATTCATAATTTTGGGTATGCTTAGAGGACCGTAAAATATCTTTACTAGTTGTACGTTTTATTTCTTCATAGGAGGTCGAATCTATTTCAGAGCCATATACTGTCCTCTGAATATCGAAGCTGCTGTGGGAGAATTCTATTTCTTGTGGATAATTCATGCTAGACTCCCTCGAGTTTCCTTGTTGACTATGCCGCATTTTTCACCTATAAAAAGGCCATCAGCAAGTTCATTCTTAAGCGTGGGGTTTAACATCTAGAACAAATTGTTGTTTATTTTTGGGCTCATATATATATATATATATATTAGATGTGAAAGCCTATCATCTGTTGAAGGAAGCGTACCAGGGTAGATTATATCTCACACCAGACTTGTATGTCTACTGTTCTATGTCAACAGTGGTATACAGTATGAAGTCATAGCTTCAGATCAAGCCGATAGTGATGCAAAAATGACTGCAGGACAAATCTGTATTATAGCCCAGTAATGATCTCAGTTGAAATTAAGTCTTCGGACTATTACTTGGAAGACAATTCTTGAAAGTAAACCAACCTGACTCTTAATTGTTGAACGTTCCTTCAAACTTGAACCGAGGATGAAATCCTTAGGAGTCTTGAAGTCTTGCTTCAGGCTGGTGTCGTTTAAGCTCTGGAGCAGATAAGCTCCACCAAGGAAAGGAGATGGTTGTAGCTGTTAGGCCTGAGCTACAAATGACAGTCCTTTGAAAGATCAAAGGAAGTAGAAGTATCTCCTCCTGCCCATTGATTATTTTAAAAACTGTCCATGTAACTAGGACTAATAACCAGTCACATATGTCTCTTTGGGGAAGATCTCTTCTCAAATATTCAGGGGGAGCTGATGTTTTTTTTAGCTTTAAGCTGAAGTTTCTAATCCAGACATCTTGTAGGTACTCTGAGGTACACTATCAAAATTGCTGAAGCACAAGTATATTGAATAGTAAAGCTATAATTCATCTCAAGACTGAAGTCTGGAAGAATTGTTTAGGTTGTACATCGAAAATAGTCAGCCATGTGAGGTAGCTCTTTAGTGAATCCTGTTGTAGAAGAAGATTATGAGAATCTTGTACTTCTCACAACTACGACATGGCTCAAATCAAAAGGAATGGAATCGTACTTGAAGAAAAGGTTAATCTCAACTTTGGAGAAGGATTGAAGATCATAGCCTTGAGATATGTCTGTGATTCTATGATCAATTTTCCTCTATCTTATATGCCTCATTTTTCTAGTCTCAGAGGGAGTAAGATCAACATCTTCTTCGTCAAGATATACAAGAAGCTGAGGACTGCTAAAGTGCTTCTATAATCTCAAAAGTAAGGCGTAGACTATGATGATATACTTGCACCAGTGATCCGATATACTACCATCCGATCTATTATTGCCCTTATTGCTATGCAAGGATAGAGTCTACATCAGATGGATGTGAAGACTGTTTTTCTACATGGTTCGATAAAGGAAGAGGTGTATGTGGAGCAACCTCTAGGGTTCGAAGTCTAGGATAGAGATACCCATGTATGCAGGTTGAAGAAAGCCCTCTATGGGTTTAAGCAAGCCCCCAGGGCTTGGTACGAGAGGATAGATAGCTACTTGATGATGATGGGCTTCACTCGAAGTAATGCTGATTTGAAATTTTACTTCAAGGTTAATAAAGAAAAGCCTCTCATTCTGATTCTCTATTTGGACGATCTCTTCCTGACAGGTGATGACCCTCTCATTCATCAGTGTAAGAGGGAGCTCGCTTCCAAGTTCGAGATGAAGGACCTAGGACTGAGGCATTACTTCATAGGCTTGGAGGTCTGGCATAGACCTGGCAAGATTTTCCTCTCTCAAGGAAAATATATTATGAAGCTGATGGGCCCGTACTAGCAAATCCTACTGAGTATCGTCAACTCATAAGGGCCGTGAAGTTCTTAGGGAACATTTGTCCGGACGTAAGTTGTGCAATGAACATTTTAGTCAACGTATGGTTGATCCTCATAAAATTCACTGGGTTGGTGCCAAGAAACTCTTGAGATATCTCTAGGGCACGATAAACCATGGGCTTAGATGCATTGTCGAGAGTTTGAGACTCTGTGTATATGCTGATGCCGATTGGGCAGGCAGTGTGGTGGATCGCAAGAGCACATCTGGATGCTGCTTCACACTTAGGTCTGCTTAGTGTAGGAAGTAGACGTCGGTAGCTTTGAGCACTGTTGAGGCTGAGTATATTGCAGCATGTATGGCCTGCTGTGAAGCCACCTGGTTGCGAAAGCTCTTCAGTGAGTTGTTCGAGCATGTGCCAGATGCCACCGTTATCCTTTGTGATAACTAGAGGGGGATTCATTTGTCAGAGAATCTCGTGTTCCACGATCGATCCAAGCAGGTACCCCTTTGTCCGAGAGATGGTACAGCAAGGCGTCGTAAGGCTCATAGGAACTGATGAGCTGTTTATGGATATTATCACTAAGCCTTTGTGGTAGGTCAAGTTCCTAACCTTCCGTGAGAATCTTGGAATCGTGGAACGACCCTATTTGGAGGGTCTTGTTGGATGATGAGCTCTGGGAGCTCCAGGGGGGCTTTGGGGATAGCTTCTTGATGCTATAAGCAACCACAGGGTTAGGCTTGCTAAACCTAGTTGGTGTGCTTCCACCCCACTGTGATGGTATTGAGTTGGTTTACTTCTCTCTGATCTGTGCCCTGTATGCATCCTACCCATGGAGTTTCAGACTCATGGGAAGTACCTCTCATTTGGCCAATGAGGTGGGAAATGTGAATAGAGACCATAGCAAGACCGATGGACGCATCAGAGATTGTCGTACTCTCTATGTATAGGATGACACGGTCCAACCACTTGATCTGGGATCAAGTATAGTGAGGTTTCAGAACTCCAATTGACTTCAAGTTAGTATATGACTCTCTTGAGTCCTAGTGAGGTTTCAGACCTCCAACTGACTTTGGGTCAGGTAAACCAACTTCGGGTTGGTAGGAGACTCTTTGTGAGTCTTATAGAGGTTTCGAACCTCTGGGCTGAATCTGTCAGCCGGGAATGATGTCTTGGTGACTGACCCACTTCTGTTCTGAAATAAAGAAGCCAAAAAAGCAAGTTATGGACTGATGATGCACGATGTTTGGATGGCACTGGTGGATGGAGTTCTCCCTAGTTGAGAGAGAGTGTTAATTTTGGGAAACTAGGTCCAAATTCCATGTTGTGATGCTCAGATGACGATGCCAATATTTTTATTGGATTCCTCTTTTGGAGAGATGCAAGATCGATCTAAAGATCATCTTGATCGGATGAACAGAACATGTATTTTGAATTTATTCCACATGTGCAAGGTCGGCCTGATTTATCCCACATGCATAAGAGATGTGTCACACACCCCCACAAATGCCTATATATTGGAGAGACTTGGAGTTCATTTTACACACCCATTTTGGAGGCATTCTCTTCTTTCACGGATGGTGTTGCGATTAGGGCTTCCCATGGTGATGCGGTTAAGGCTTCTTGGTGCAGCGTCTTGATGGAGCATTTTTTATGAGCAGTCTTGGGGTTGTGGGACACATTGGGTTGGCTGACCTTATGGAGACTTCACTGGTTGAAGAATCCTGTTGATCGCTGTAATGCCACCATTCTTTATCTCTTTTTTTGGCTTGTCTTCCATCGATCTATTGGTATGTTCTATTGGTATCTTACTTTCGTGTGATTGAGCCCTAGAAGTTTAAAGTAAATTTGCATCTAGCATAGAACATCTTCAGAAATTAACAATGTTTCAGTAAATGATCTGTATATGTGTAGGCTGCAAGTTGTGTTTACTTCGTTGTTTTCTGAATATTTATGAAAATAACTTGTATAATTAAAACACAATTAGGAGAAGTAAATCAAGATATTGTAGTAGGGTTTTTGTAATTTTGTATTCAGAAATTTTCATAGGGTTTATATCTTTATATTTTCTCAATGGCTTGTGGGTGGAAGTTGCATACCTATGGAGCTCTAGACTAGAATTTTTTGCTGGCATATCAATTTTTAGTAGATTCTAGACTCCCTTCACCGCGTGGGTTTACTGTGGAAACAGGGTGGAAGAAATGCCTTTGGAGACTCTGTTGTAGATTGAAGGTGGGGTTTATATCTCTGGATTCCCTTAGTGTCTGGTGGGTAGAGGTTACATATCTCTGGAGCCCTCGACTAGCTTGTACTTGAGTATTCTCTGCTTGAATGGTGGAGATAAGATAAGCCTCTAGAATCCCAGGGTATCTGGCAACGGAGGTGTACTTTCCCAAGCTCAATCACCCATGTGCTTTTAAATAAACAAAATCTTTTGTACAATCCTTGCTAAATCTAATCCTGCTGAATTAATATAGGTAATAAGTTGCTCATGAATGACCATGCATAAATAACTGTGAATACTGAAATTTTAGGTGCATATGAGGTAGTATGCCTAGTTATGCATGCCTACAAAACATGGTTATCTTAATATGATATTGATATAAAATGGTGTATAGGTTCATAATATTCCTATCTGTAGTTATCTTAATGCAATATGGCAAATACTAGTCCCAACTTGAACTTGATATTGACCTGTTGGAGGGACACATTCTTAGTTATCAATGTATCACTTAGAATTCAATATATGATTGTTCTGGCATACATTCTGCTACTGTAAATCTCATACATGTACTTGAGTATTCTCTACTTGAATGGTGGAGATAGGATAAGCCTTTAGAATCCCTGGACATCTGGCAACTTCAATGGCTTGTGGGTGGTAGTTGCATACCTCTAGAGCTTTGGTCTAGCCTTTTTTGCTGGCATATCAATTTGCAGTAGACTCTGGACTCCCTTCACCGGGTGGGGTTACTGTGGAGGCAACTTCAGGGTGGAAGAAATACCTTTGGAGACCCAGTTGTAGATTGAAGGTGGGGCTTATTTCTGGATTCCCTTAGTGGCTGGTGGGCAAAGGTTGCATATCTCTGGAGCCCTCGACTAGCCTGTACTTGACTATTATCTTTTTGAATGGTGGAGATAGGATAAGCCTTTATAATCCCTAGATATGTGTCAACTTCAATGGCTTGTGGGTGGAAGCTGCATACCTTTGGAGCTCCGGACTAGGAATTTTTGCTAGAATATCAATTTGCAGTAGACTCTGGATTCCCTTCACCAGGTGGGGTTACCATGGCAACAATTTCAGGGTGGAAGAAATACCTTTGGAGACCCTGCTGTAGATTGAAGGTGGGGTTTATATCTCTGGATTCCCTTAGTGGCTAGTGGGTAGAGGTTGCATATCTCTGGAGCCCTCATGTTAAAATTGGACAACTAGGTTCAGACTCCATGTTGTGATGCTCAGATGAAGACACCAATATTTTTATTGGGTTCCTCTTTCGAAGAGGTGCAAGATCGATCTAAAGATCATCTTGATCAGATGATCAGACCATTTATTTTGAATTTATTTTTAATACTTTCAAAATATGTGCAGGTCAGTCTTAAGGTTTTACACCTCCAGAAAATGTGTCACACACCCTTAGTGATTGATATAAATAGAGTCAACGTTTGAGGACATTTCAATCATCTCATCACACACATCCTCATGATCTATAAATGATGCCGTAAATGGATGCTGTAAATATTGATGATGCCGGAAATGGATGCCGTAAATCTGGATGTTGTAAATATGGATGATGCCGTAGATCTGGATGATGCCGGAAATGGATGCCGTAAATCTGGATGTCGTAAATATGGATGATGCCGTAAATCTGGATGATGCAGGAAATCTGGATATGGGATTCCTTTGTTGAATTATGTTGATTTTTGATGAGCTGTCTTTAAGGGCTATGTGTGTGACACTTCTGATTGGCTGACCATATTGAGACTTTGCTGGTTGAAGCATCCTGTTGACCACCGTAACGCACCACCACATTTTTCTGTAGATCCATTGGTATGTTCTATCAACATTTCACTTGATTGTTTATGTGATTACTGTAGTGATAAGTAAATTTGCATCAAGCATAGAACATCTACATAAATCTACATGGTATCAAAGCTGAGGTGAAGACAAGCCCTATTTGTAGCAATCACCAAAGAAGAAAATGGGTTCCACAAACTATGGCTTCAAGGAGGATGACAAATTGACTGGGAAGGATGACTTCCATGCTTGGAAGATGATATTGGATTTCAAATTTGAAGACCAAGATGTCATGGACTATGTGCAGGGTAAAATCCAAGAAACTCCATCCACTGCTACTGCTGTTGCCAAAACAAAGTACAAAAAGGGGGAGATCAAAGCAAAGCTGATGATCAGGGAATCCATTCATAAGAGTCTAGTGGCCTACATCTCTGAGCTAGGCACATCCAAAGAGATGTATGATAAGTTGGTCCTCATGTTCAAGGCCAACAATGCAAATCAAGTGCTATTTTTCAAGAATCAATTGAAGAATCTAAAGAAAGGTAGGGATGAGTCTGTCCAATCATACTTTCTGAAGTTGACTGAGATCAGGAACAATCTGCTGGCTATTGGGGATGTTAAGTCTCTGTAATAAGCAAGATTGGCAAAGTCCGATCACAGAGTTAACATCATTTCAACCAACTTTGGGATTCTAGGATCTAGCCCTCCTGAATTCGGAGAGGGATCTCTCCAATATGTACAAAGATGGATATTGTCTTTGAAGTTTAAAGTGATGATATTAGGCTAGTTATGAGGTCCAAGGATTTTGTTTGGTCTTTTCGGATGATTGAACATAATTGATGTCTGAGGCAGAAAGATCTATATGCAAATAGGTTCAAAGGTGAGAAGTTGCAAGCGAAAGAGTAAGCTTTGATCAAGAAGAGGGATGATGGCAAGTTGTCAATCCATTGGGCTATGGAGTCATAAGAGGATTTAATTGAAACATTCAGGTTCAAGAGTGATCTATGGGGCAAGTCATCTATGCCTAAGGATCTCTTTAGAGTTTGATTTATGGAATGGAGTGATACAAATAAGAAAGGGAAAAGACAGATGCAGAACAAAGAGCAGCCCAGGATCTGGTAAGTACTTTGAAACTAGCCAGCCTTTGACCAAGCACTTAAGAAAAACATAGAAGCGAACTAGGATCTGGTAAGTACTTTGAAACTATCCAACCTTTGATACACTTCTAATAGAATACAAATAAAAACGAAGGGAAACTTGAAGGCAACCTTTGGAGTAGAAACTAGTGGGCTGGGCTCACCCTAATCCTCTCCTAGCTCTTCTTTACTTAGTTACATCCAAGACAATCACAAAGATAACACAGAATGGCCTAAGATCTGATAAGTACTTTGAAACTAGTCAGCTTTTAACACATCCTAAGGGAAACAATCGAATAGTTGAGCAAACAAGAAAGGGACTCAGGGCTAACCTTTGATTTCCTCAATTCATTCCTTACACAACATATATGAAAGTAACATTTAAAAATAACATTCAGCAGTGACGAAAAGATGAGGGAATGCCAGCATCTCTGTACTTAGACTGAATTAAATCATTCTCAAATAACACAGCAGAAAGAAAACATTTAAATAAATATTTCTCAGCCAGAGAAGGTTACTGATATACAGTAGGTCCTCGCCCTGTTTAAACTGTTTTTTACAGTGGAAAATGAAACAAATTGAAAACAGAAACAAAATACAAGTTACAGTGAGGATAACATCACCATCAGCATAGACCAGGATCCCATAAATCAGCTTGTATTGATTGCTTCAAACCGGTTACAATCTTCAGATCCAATGTTTTAATCCATCTCTCTTCACAACCTAACCTATCTGTTACAAGCAGAGCTCCAAGAGCCGATGAAACCACTATCTACAGTCAAGAGTTTTCAGCTCAGTTACACAGAATGTTTCAGCAATTACATTAACAACCAACTAATCCAACCCCTCACTCATCTTCTACTGAAGTATTTATAGAAGGATGAGGAGGTGAGACCTAACAAAAGATCTCTCGAAGCAATTAATATAGATTCAAGACTTCGTGGCCTTTTGAGGGGCTCGAAGAAGAAATTCACAGGTGGGACACTGTATTAACTGTTTTACATTTATGAATTAAGCTCAACAGGAGCTGTATTTGACTTTGAGGCTCTGCGTATTGTGGAGACTAACTCTGCAGATATTCTGTCATTAAATTTGGGGCAGAAATAACTTCTTTGGTTGTTCCGAGGCATAATATTTGATCCTGTTCAATAAATTTAGCCTCTGACTGAGCATTTTGAGGCAATAGGTGGCACTGCGGTGGTTGAGGAATCAATTTGCCTCAAAGTATGGCGGTGGCGGCAATATGCCTGATGAAACACTTTAGGTTTTCTTTTAAACTGTGTTTTAGATTGGGGATTAGGCTTTTGATAACTGTCTTAGCCGTAATCCCCATAAAAACTGTCTTTAATCTTCATCTACTATGCTCTGTCTTCAAAACTGATACTCTTTAACTGTATTTGAATCAAAACAGTGTCTTGTCGATGTGCAGACCCGCAATGGGCTTTACGGCATCAATACTCATAGAGTACTGGCGAAACATGGAATAGAGCCCCGTGAATGGCTTCTCTGTAATGAAACGAGGGCATGAGAATCGTCATTCCCAGCCCTTGGAATTTCTTCGTTATATAATGGAAGACCATTTAGAACACCTGCATCAAACACAAAACAATTAGGAAATCCTGCGAAAAATAGGTTTAAACTGCTTCAGATGGCGGGGGAGGAGCGTAGCCGTCGGATAAAAATATCTAACGGTGGAGATCGGCACAGAACAGGCAAAGGAGAGCGGGGAGAAGAAATAAGGCGGGGTGGTTTTGGACCGTCCGATCTGGACGCGTGGACGGTCCAGATCTAATTGGAGGATCTCAATCGGGGGTGGCAGGTAAGTGTGTGCGATTGAAACGCAGCGATGCGATTAAGCGCTGGCCGTTGATCTGCAGATCAGATCAACGGCGGAAAGTGAATCGGAGGGTTTTGAAATGGCGGTAAGACTTGCGATCGGAGGGAATAAGGACCGTTGGATAGGCGGGAAATGGACGGCTCAGATTTAATCGGAGGATCGCGATCGGGGAGGGCAGAGAAGGGGATGCGATTGAAACGCAGCGCTGCGATTGAGCGTTGTCCGTCCGATCATCAGGGAGATGGATGGCTAGGATTAAATCGGAGGACTGTGGAACGGGATTGCGATTGGTGTTCGGGCGACCAGTGCGATCAAGCGATGACCGTTGGATCAGCGGGAAATGGACGGCTCAGATTTAATCGGAGGATCGCGATCGGGGAGTGCAACAAAAACGCATGCGATTTGAAACTTGCAATTGGAAACTTTGCGATTGAGCGCTGGCCGTTGATCTGAGGGCCAGATCAACGGCGGGGAATGAATCGGAGGGACCGCAATCGGAGGTCGCAAAGATGGGCATGCGATTGCGCAATAAGGAAAAGTTGCGATGCGATTGTGCGCGGACCGTTGGATCGAAGGACTAGATCAACGGTCAAGATTGCTTCGACCTACGCGCCGGCGGGAAACCCTTAAACATATGAAAACCAAAGTTTTTTGTAATAAAAACAAGTTATAATGGAATGGGCGGAAAATATATAAGTTAAAGGGAAAAAGCGCCCGATTGCGGGGCCGGTGGTTTTCACGGAATGCAATATGCCCGGGAGTATAAAGATAAGGGCCAATCGTAATCGGGCCATTGAGCCTGGTCTTTCCGATCAACCCATTTGTGTTGTTTCCGATTGCGATTACGCGATCGAATCTTT